>VXAX01000983.1:912229-1339866 GCA_013399835.1 Leptocoma aspasia | reverse complement strand
GCGGGGCAGCGCGCCCCGGTCTGTGCCCCTCCAGCTGTGCTGTTCTCCAGCCTGCTTTTCCCGTGCCCGACTTGTGACCCGCCGGCCGAGTGAAAGAGCGGGCGGTGTCTCCGGAGGCCGGCAGTCACCACACAGCAGTCCGGGACCCAGCCCGATCCCGCTGCCCGTCCCCCGGGCGCTGCCAGCCGCTCCGCCTGTCCCTCGCCTCTTTCGGGGAGATACAGCCGCCAGGCCGTATTGCCAGATGAAAGTTTTTATTTTTACTGATTTTTGGTAACATCCCCAGTGAGGACACGCTTCTTGCCGGTCCATCTTCCGGCGCCCTTCGGTAGCCGAAACCCCGTGCTGCGCTGAGCCCAGCAGTGCCTGGCAGAGGNCCGCCGCTGCCCGCTGCGCTGCCGGCCGCTGGCGGCCGCCGAGCTGCGCCCCGTCCTGCCCCTCCGCAGCCTCGTCCAGAAGCTGGAGGTCAAGTGCGACTACAGCCCGCGGGGCTGCGGCCGCACCNAGAGCGGGCGGTGTCTCCGGAGGCCGGCAGTCACCACACAGCAGTCCGGGACCCAGCCCGATCCCGCTGCCCGTCCCCCGGGCGCTGCCAGCCGCCCCGCCTGTCCCTCGCCTCTTTCGGGGAGATACAGCCGCCAGGCCGTATTGCCAGATGAAGAGTTTTATTTTTACTGATTTTTGGTAACATCCCCAGTGAGGACACGCTTCTTGCCGGTCCATCTTCCGGCGCCCTTCGGTAGCCGAAACCCCGTGCTGCGCTGAGCCCAGCAGTGCCTGGCAGAGGCTGCGACCGAGAGCTTGCTCGGCGGGAGAGGATGGGGAACGGGCGGGAGGGGAGATGGCTTCGCTCCTGGGTTGGTAGCTGGCAAACCGGTCCTGGCTCCTCCGATCAGGGTGTCCTCATCAGGCCGCCCCGCCTCGCAGGAACCCAGCTGCTCTTGCTGCTCGTTTCGCCCCAGCTGGTATTGGCGGCAGCTCAGGGGCGTGGAGCTGGCTTTTAACTTTTATTTGAGCAGCTGAGAAGTTGTCTTAAAAAACGTGAGTATAAAATTATTATAGACTTTGGAAACGATGGCGAAAGGACAGCAAAGCTTCCGTAGAATGGAATGACAGCTACCGCCGTTGATAAGCAGAGTCCGGAGCAGTACTGCGCTCTCCCCTGAGATCTGAGGGCATTGCCCAGAGACCGACACGCTTCCTTAGGCAAAACCAACCGTGCGAGAATTGCGGTGAGCTGGCTTCAGTTGCTGTGATGGAACTGGTTGGTTTTCAATTCCTGCCTGGAAGCTCACTGTGCAGGCTCAGGCATTGCTGATTGCAGCCGTGGTGAGAAGTGTTTTAATGCAAAGAATTTTTCTTTCTACCTAAATCTACGTGGGCCCTTGGGAAGCAAAATCCCAGATGGAAAGGTCTGAGCAGTGAAACTCACACCCAAAGAAGCAGTGTAGTGTGCTGGGTATCTGCCTGCTGCATGGAAAATGGGAAAGGGGACGTTGTTCACAGGACACCAGAATGCCTCAGAATACAGGTCTCACAGGTCTTCGTGGCTTTGAGTAACTCTGTTTGAAAACTTGAATAATTTATTTTTTAAGTTTCCTCTGGTTAGCTAGTGCATGTAGTTTAGGTTGCTGGACCTGAGAGGTGTGCTCGTACACTTGCTTCACCTCTTGGCAGATGAGGCAAGGTCATGTGGAGTGGGACAGCAGTGACTGCTAGGGGTGGGATGTGCGAGGCGAGCGGTGGCTGAAGAAGGGAGGAGAGGTGTCGGGACTGTCGGTAAGGAGCTGGCCGAGGTGCGGGGACAGGCGGGAGCGACCGGGCGGCGCGGGGCACCCGCCGCTCCCCAGCGCCGCCGGGAGGTGTCGCTGTGGGCGCTGCCGCTCGGGCATCTCCCGCCGCTCCGAGCAGAAGGAACGGAACGGGAGCCGGGGAGGAAAACTATCAGTGCAGTAAAAATATACGTAATTAAATTCAAATGTACCGTTCGGGCATAAAGCACGTCACTGACACAGTTAATAAAATGTGGGTTTCAGCGTAAAATAAGGTAACTTGCTTTGCTAAAACCTCCAATTTTTAATTTTTAAAAAATTTTAATTATTTACCTGGTCCACTGAAGAAAAAGATTTTTCTTTTCTCCTTTTAAAATTTTACTCCGTTTATGCTTCTCAGTGTCTGCCTTTTTTCAGAATAAACCCCATATTTTTACAGATGTTGTTTTGTATTCTTTCTTTTTGGGGAGAAAAAGTTTGGGATAAAGAGCTGTTTTGCAGTTTCTCTGTGTTCTCTGAAAGTTGCTTTAAAATGTGTACTGGTATGACTTTGGGATCTGAAAATTATACAGTATTTTAATCTGTAGGTTTAATGTTTGAAATGTTAACACGTATAGGGATTTTATGTTTATAGAGACTTCCAGACATTTGGAACTCTGACTTTTTTCAGTGGTGCCAAGCATTCCTCACACCCAAAACCTGTCCTTTTATTTCTGTTCAGCTGAAGATAACTGGAGATAATCAGGTGTTGCCTGCTAACTTTTCAGTGAATCATGACTTTTCCTTTGTTTTTTTTTTTTTCCAGTGCCAAGTCTTTTCAGCCTAGTTTTCCTTCAAGCCTTATCTTATATATTCTCCAGATAAAAATCTTACGTGCAATAATGTTTTCATTTAATAACTTCTTGAGACTGTGTTCTTTGACAATATTTAATCTCTTGCTTCTTAGGGAGGAGAACGCAAACCATTAATGATCATGCTACACCGAGAAAATGATACTTTGGGATTCAATATTATAGGAGGACGACCCAATCAGGTAATGTGAAAAGTAAGTGTAGGTGATTTTGTCTGTATCTACTTTTACTGTGTACACTATTAAGAGTAACTTTTGATGACAATAGTTATGGAATCTATTCTTCAGAACTATCTATTATCAAGTATAACTGGAGTCATTGTTAAGAAGACATTATCTCATGAGAATTCTATTATTCTCATTTTTTGGAAGGGTGTTCATAGTTTCTTTAAAACTTTAGGCTGGTTTACACTCAGTTCCCATGCAAGTAATATGTATTCATGCAAACTGTTCAATAGAAATCCCTGGGACTACTTGTAAAAGTCATTGTTGCAGGATTAAGCCTTTGGAATTTTGTGCAACAGCTTGCCTTTTTTTTTTTTTTTCATTTACAGGAGAGAAGAAAATTTGCTTCTGTAGCTCAGATAGTTTAAGCACATGTCCTGTTCTCACATGCCTGCTTTCAATTTTTCTTTATGAACTGAAATGGTTTTCACCAATGCTGTATCTTAATCTCATCAGTCTAGGTTTAGAAAGTTCATTGCAAGCCATAGAATCACTATAAGGATCACTAGCCCCCACTTAGAATATACACATGAATATGCTTGCTTTTTTTTTTTTTTTAACTTCATCTTTCCAAAACCATTAATCAGGACTGTCATTGCATATGAAGGGTAAAAAACCTGTTAAACTGGAAAATTAATAGTTGATTAAAAAGGGTTGGTAATAATTATGTACTGATCAGGTTCTTGTTAAGGGGAGAATTGTAGCCTTCTAGTATTATTGAGGAGGGGACTAAGACCCTGTATATTAGTTTGGCAATCTTCTGCTCTAAAGCTATATTTAGTGGTGCCAAAGAGTCTGTTCCCATTAGTCTACTGTCTGTGCTGCAGTTACTATTCCCTGTGGGTAAATATGAAGACCAGCAGTTATCAGATGTTGGGGCTGTAAATCCAAAGCAAGAGTTTCTCAGATTTTTCTAGTGGAAGGATGAGACAACAGGTGCCTACAAGTTAAAATACACATGCCATGATTATGTTCATATCTGAGTTTAGCAGTAACAAAATTCAGACAATCTTTAGTTTGGATTGCATTGTGATGTCTCTTTTTTACATCTGTAGGAGAACTGCAGAGAAAATGGAGCATGTGTTCAGTTTTCTTGGGATGGCAACTGAGCTTCTTTAAAGGACTTAGATGTTGTTGACAGTGCAAACTGCAACACTGATATATATCACAAACTGTCAGACTTTCTGACTTAGTATTTTGAAATTTTAAGGAGTAAATGATAAATATATGAAGGTCTGTAGCACTGTGTATTGAGAAAACTGCCCAATGGGAGAAAAGGAAATTAATTTCTATTAACACTCATATTTGGAGACAAATTGGTGAGGTTGTGAGGCAAGGATAGGTCTCAGATGGTTTTGAGTCTTTGAAGTTCAATTTGGAAATTCCTTTGTGTTTTGTTCTTATTTTGACAAATGCGACAGACATTAGATTGGCATTTCCCAGGTATTAGTGTGAGGCTCAGTGTATCTGGAGCTGAGGATAGAACAGGAAAAAAAGCTTGAGTTGACTCAAATATTGAAAATACAAAGTTCTGCTTGAAAGCTTAAATAGTGGAACAGGAGTCGTTGTTAAAAAGAGTTCATGAAGGTTCTCTGTACATTCAGGCTGTCCAGGGAAAAAGTGCCCTTGGTTGAAACATTGGCTCTTGCAGCAGAAGATCAGAACAGTGATGTCTTTATATTAGTCATGTGCTTGGGGATGTGTTCTTCATCACATTGTGTTTTATAAGTGCAATGCAGCTTTTTTTCCACTGGAAAGCAGGTGACTCTTGGTGACTTGGGTAATGTACATACATACTTTCTGTTGGCTGTGTTTATTTTCAGTCCATAATAGGCATCCCCACTGTTTACCTTCTACCTGAAGGAAGGAGGAGAGGAAAGGAAGAACTCATCATAGGATCATCTTTTATTCTGTCAGAAAGGAACTTGCTTCTCATAAGTGTGTTTCTGAGAGGTGATTCATTATTCTGAGGGAGCAAGGCTGCTTTGATGGGCCCCAGCTCTGTCTGGCTGGGAGGACTGTTTCCCCTGAGGACACCACATCAAAGCCAGGCTGGAGGGAGGTGTGCTGCAGGCACAGTTGCTGCACAGCCCCTGGGCTGTGTGACATAGTGCTGGAGCTCAGTATACTTTGTGCTATGTTTTCCTGTCAGGAGTGGTGGATACCAGCACATGCAGCTGATGGGGACCACAAGTCAAACTGAAATACCCTTTTTTTAAATGGGTCATACATTGCTTTTGAAAAAGCCAATGAAATTTCTGATGGAAAGAAATACGGGTTTATGTTGGGTGAAGGTGCTGTAACCCAGCTTTTTGTTTTCTCAAAACCAAACCATGTCCCTCTTGTATTTTCACTAATTGCCATTATGCTTTTTTTTAATCAGAGTTTCATTTCTCACTGCTTAGATGGGAAGTCACTGGAAGTCTATTTGTTTATAATTTCAAAATATTGCTAGAACTGTTACTCTGTTTCCCTTTTGCTTCTTACCTGACATATATGAGTTTGTGAAAAAGGGAAAAAAAAGAAGTTTATGAAAACACAGTCTGACTAATGTGTTTAACAAATATTTATTGACCTTAAATCTACCTGGGTCAAGTCTCCATAGGACTGTTGCCACATTGTGTAAAGTATATTTTATATATGCATTTACAGTTTTCTTAATGGAAAAAGTTATAAAGCATTTTCCCCATGAGTGTATTAGGACCTAGACTAGAAACCTATGCACATATGAACTCTGCTGTTGGTCAGGGATTCACCAGCCACAGAAGGAAAATAAGCATTGTATAAACTTCAATCAAAAGCATAAATAATCTGGAAAAAGATTCCTTCAGTTATTGCTAGCTAGGTTATTATTTGTATAAACACTTAAAACCCTGCAAGTAGGCTGTGTCTGCTTGACATTAGTTCTTTATTAATAATTATTTAAGACTACTTTTAATTATCATGTAATGAAATAAAGTAATTCCAGCATGTGCAACATCATCAGTTATATTCTTGCAGCTGTGGTATATAACTTGTCTGTTTTAAATTTGACCTTATGTGAGTTGTACTTAAGGTTGCATAGAGATCAACTGGAGATGGATTCTCTTTTTGTCCACAGCTCGTCTGTACGGATTTCATAGTTGAGCAAGTTCTCAATCTCCCATGTGAATAGGATTTATAAGGTTAACCAGTTCCAACCAAATCCTCTCACTGTCATGTGCCAGCTAACTAATGTCACTTTGTTCCTTGGAGCTGTCTTTTCAAATGCAGTAAGGCAGTTTGCAAGCAGCAGTACTGCAGGAGCCCTTTTCTTCCTGAGAGAAACACTTGTGCATCCATTTTTATGTGTCTTCCACTGTGCATTTATGTCCTAGTCACTGGCTGCTGTGAAGTCTGAGGTTTGCTCCAAATATTTCAGCTGGGATCGGATTACTGTTGCACACTGTGTCTCATTTAGACTAAAATAACCGGAAGTAAATGGATAATCTTATAAAAATTGTTGGAATAGTTCATTAATTCTGTCCTTTTGATTAATAACTACTTTGTGTTAAGCAAGTTAAAAAAAATCTCAAGGAGCTTAATTCTTAGCTAGAAAAATGAGCTGCATATTTCAGGTGGATTTACATTTTTCATTGCTGCTGATTTTAGTACCATCTCAATTTTTGTACTAATATGACCCTTTATGCAACTTTCCTATTGCTTGGTACAGAACAATCAGGAGGAATCTGCTGAGGGAATTTACGTGTCAAAGATTTTGGAAAATGGACCTGCAGACAAAGCAGAAGGCCTGCAAATTCATGACAAGATTATTGAGGTAAGAAAGAACCCACACCAACAGATTAGTCATATTATCAGATTAATAAAGGATTTGATGGTTTTCACCCTAAGTAGGTTGTAATTTTCCTCTTTTGCTGTGTCTGAACATGATTCTTGTACACTGAACGGCTTGAACATTTCTTAGAATTAAAGACACAAGATGGATTTTTCCAACAAGTAATAAATTTACTGGTATTGGGATTAAGCTGATCTAGGTGAAACAAAGGTGTCAACAGTTAAATAGCAAGCAGTAGAAGCATTTTGTGTTTCTTTTCATTAAGTTGAGAAAGAAGACGAATGACTGAAAATTCACTGGTTTAGTGAAACTGATTTTGCCCTGTGTAGGGACTATTACTTTCATGACTCTGGGACAAGGCAGAGAAGATGGCTTGGTAAGCACTGTTGTGAAACTTCTTAAGCAATTAGAGGAAGTACTTTCTGCTGTATAATCAGAAGGAGATAATCTGTTGTTCTAACCTGGATCACTACAGCACTTTCATGGTCATCTAATATGCTAGCAATAGAATTTTCAGTTTGTCCCTGCATTGTATGCAGTTTTTCATGTAAAATAACTATAAATAAGAAAAGAAATCAGTAAGTCAGTTGGCATAACAGGTTGATGTCTAGCCTACATGTGTGCCTGTAATTAGCCCTGTGAGAAGTCTCCAAGGAACCGTTTCCAACGGTGACTGAAATAGGCTCCTTAGGGTGCTGCCAGGACGGCATTTCCCGTCACAGCTCTGACACAACTTGCAGTGACAGCACGGACTGCTAGCTGCTGGGTTTGTTTAGGCCACGTCACTCCAGCTTTGCAAGTTTAGGGGAGGCTTAGAAGCATGGTGTGAACTTGCCAGTGAGATGAGTGTTTGAACAGAGACACATGAAATAAGTGGATTGGAAGACAAATGCAGAATTCTGCTGCTGGTTTCTTGTGTTATATCTCTGCTAAGTACTAAAAGCATAAGCTAAGAGTGTTTGAATGCTGGGAGTCTAGAGCAATGTGTGAAATCAAGTGAATATATTTTCTTGGAAGAATAAAGCTTATGCTCTTAGCTGGCAGATAGATGCATCTCTAGGAGACATCAAATGGGCTGAGCAGAGCTGAATTTGCAAGATACCTCTCATTTCCCTAAGGTGTACAAAAGCTTTCAGATCCAATTTTTTACAGCAGCCTTATGCTGTAAAGATCTATTTCCTTCTGATATTACTATTTCACTTATCATGTTGTTTTGTTGGTTTTTTTTTAATACAGACTGACCAGCTATATAGTTTCATGCATTTGCTTAACAGTTCCTGCTTTAATTTAATATGCTTTTATAGTGCCTTGGTTTTTTTAAGACAAAATTGAATGTTTTTGGAAGAAGGAAGAATAAAGTCACAAACCAGCATTTATTAAATGTGAGGTCATATCTCAAAATGTCAGCATAATTGATGCTTGATTTTTACTTGTTGAAAAATTCTGGCTGCATAAAATCATACTAAACAGATTTCAGTTCTATGTGATGTTATAGATCCAATCTAGCATAAGTATACAGCTCTGAACGGAGCATCATATTAATATGCAACAGCTTTATATATAACTTTTGTATTCAATCAAGCATTTAAAAATATTTTGGGTTAGGCCAAAATTTCTAGTATGTTTCAGTGTTTCAAAATTTATTAGACCAAAATAAAAAGAGGAGGAGAAAATAATTATTCCTCCATGCGAAATACAGCAACAGCTGGAGTCAGAACATTGAATTTTTCATTGCCCATGCATATCTATCAATGTCTTCTTGCAGTGGGATGTCCTGACAGCTCTGATGTGGTTTGTTGTGAAAGATCATTCTGGAAGCTTTTGCTGTGAAGAAACAATCAGGGTGGTGTAACTATTTCAAAAATACTGGCAGATATATGGAATATGAGTTTTGGTGAGAAGTTGATAGGAAGTGGGACTTCTTATCGTTTGCTTTTCAGTTTTTTTGGTGATCTGCTCTAATGGGTGATATTTTATGGGACCATTCTTCAATAATCAAGAGCAGAAGGAACTGGTGTTATTTGAAGAGCCTTTAAGAGCTTAAGTCATTTGTTTGGCAATGGGATGCCCAGGGTGTTTCTAGCAATGTGTATCTAATGGGATAACGGACAGAACTATCCCATTAAATCAGAAAATCTGTTCTCAAGGCATATTGCTAAATAAAGAAGGTAATTGGTTTCAGTGGTTTATCACATGTTTAACAAAAATTAACTGCACATGGTTGACTATGGTGAGTTGTGCATATTTCAAATGACCATCTCATGGGCAACCTAGTGCAGCAAATGGATTTCATGGTCCTATGGCACTAGCAGATGGAATTGATAGCCAAGGCTGGTAGACATAAGTAGTGTTGCCTTTTTATATATACATATCATTATCTATGCAGCAACATTGCCAAATAATTAAGGTATTTGGAAGAATGCCAAGGGAAGCAATCAGATTTCTTTCTTGAGATATTTATTTTAAGTGTAGAAGTGCCACACTAATGGCTTGAATTGCTGGAAGTTTTTGAGATCAATGTGCCCAGGCCATAGACCCTCTGACACTTTCATTTGAAGAAGGCTGGTGTTTATTTGGGCTTTACCCTCAGGGCAGCATATTTTGTGCATGAGGACATGAAAGCTGAAATAGATGCCTGTTTGCTGGCAGGGTGGTGGTACTTGAGAGTGACAGGGTGACAGCCCCAGATCCCCTGTGTCAAAGGGCTGCAGCTCTTCCTGGAGGACGGTCACAGGACCCTTGCAGATCGTTTTCACTGTTCTGCTGAAGAACTGGTTTGGGCACACCATTACCCTCTTTATTAAAGGTTAACACCTCTGTGAAAAATTACTTGTTTATGTAGTGTGAAGCTGACCTGGGACAGTGGTGTGCACAAGCAACACTTTGATGTATATATATTTCCAAGAATCCTATTGCAAGCCCCAAATGATCATTATTTATTCATCAAGAATAAACCCTTATGGATTACTTCCATGTAGCAGGTTCCTGGAGATGTTGTGGTTTTCTGATGCTTTCAGAAGTTTTATCCAAAAATCTAGCTCCCTAAAATTGACACCACATTATATTTTCAAGGACTACAACTATTCACATTCTGTAAAATCTCATAAAACTAAATGCAGCACAGATATCTGTGACTCCCAACATGAAACCGTTGGATATGAGTAGTGGTATAAAGCCACCCAAGCTCTGACTTTTGCATCTCTGCCTTCTTCCTTTCCACCCTGCCTCTGAATCCTGTCAAGAGGAGACAAGCAGCAAGCAGTGCACAGGGCTGTTTGTTAGTCTGTGCTAGTTCAAAGAATTCTGTTTGCTTCTAGGAGAAATTTATATTATTAAATTATGTTCAGAATGGTTCACAGTTATATAGCTTAGCATCATTTTACCTCCCCTTTACTGCATGCTACTCATTCCTACTGAGTAAATTCATTGCTCATCTCTGTTCATGCTTGAGTACCTCCTCAAGGCGGGATTAAACAGCTATGACCCCAAGCAATGTTACTGATACACAGAAGTGTTTCACCTGCTGCTTTTTGTATACATATGTATAGTTCTGAGCAGTTAATGCCGAAAGCTGCTCTTTCCATGTGGAGGAAAACTTGTATCTCAATTTGCAGTCAGTTCAGCTTCACTTAAGTGTGACACCACATTGGCCAGATCGCCATGCACAATAGTTAATGCCTAGTTACCAAGCTATTCAGAACTAGTTCTTTAAGTTTTTGGTTTGTTTTTTTTTTTTTTTTTGTATGATATTAATTTTACAGAAATTGGTATGTCATGTCCTCCATTTTTAAGCCCAGCTTTAGAATAAAAAACAATCCCCTGACTGTTTTTCTCACATCGTCTTCCATTCTGTAAGTCACAATGTCTTGCAGAATGCTCTTTAATCACTTCAATGTTGTACAGAAAAGACATGACCAGGACAGAATTTGCAATCCAAACAGAATTTCTGACTTTTTTTTTTTTTCTTAAAAAGAACATTATTTCATCAATTTGAGGAAAAGGAGCAACTGTTAATTAACATTGCCAAAGTAGGTTTGCCATATAGCAAAATAGCAATGAAAAACTTTGTATGCAAATAAAAAGAACTAGGTTGAAGTCCAAAATATTCATATGTGGGACTCTAAGTGTATCATTAGCTGAAAGGCTCAAGTGTTTTTCTGTTCCTTGCACTGCAAGGAAAAGACTTCTTTAACTCAAGTGAAATGACAATATTGGCCCTTCTGCATTTTAGTCTGTTGATTCTCATGAATTAAGTAGGCATGATGGAGAAGAAGGGAAAGAAAAACATTTTTAGTCTGGGATCTTTAAGTCTGAAAAATAAGACAGATGCATTTATATATTATGAGTGTGTATTTTGTTCATGCAGCCTGAGCTCCATAAGTGGATGATAAATAAGGCTTCTTCCTGTATTTCATGTTTCCCTTTGTTCTTTCCAGTTTTTTGGAGAGTATTTGCACAATGGCTTTGAAGCACATGTCAGCAAAGCCAGTTTCAATAAAGATGAAGTCTTAAGGCTTATCCTGGCAGAAGTAACTTACATCTGCTAAGTGCCTACACAGAGACTTTTTTAACTATTGCCAGACTGCTGACTGTGCTGTGTGTCAGTCTTGTGATGTTTTATCTTCTGCATGTTTCTGTCATTACACTCACTATGTTGCTCAAGCAAAATCTTTGATACTAGTCATGTTTATTTGGCTAAGAATCTCCTGTGTCAGATTATGTCTGTAGAAGTAGTGAGTCTTAAAATGTCTTGCTGGGATCAGAGCCAGAAGATTTGGGATGACTTTGAAACAAATGCTGCACAAGATGTGGCCAGTAGGGTCTGTGTGGTAGCTAAAAATCTTAATATAACTAATTTTAGTTGTGTAGCTTTCAGTGCATCTAAATATGCCTTAGCTATATTAAATTCTCTTAAATCTGTAACCGATTCATAATATTCTGTTGCAGATAACCAGGTTTAGCACCTGCAGTCATTAGATAACTCCTAATTAGTGTGAAAGATCCTGGCATAATAAATTAGTGAAACTGCAGGTTTAGGAATGTCTGTAGAGTCTTTTCACCTCTCCCTCACCTGTTGAGGTATAGGTTTTTGGACACCTGAAATCTTTCATCCGTCTGAATAAATTTTTAAATTCGGATGTGACCTGGTCTGCATGACTTCAGTTGAATTGGAGCCACTGCCCCCACTGACTTCTTTATTTGACAGAAAGCCTTAGAGTGCTTCTCCAAAAAGCAAGAGATCCGAATTGTGGTCTCTGCCTGAAAAGGATTGAATCTACCTCTCCAGGTAATTGCCCTTGTTACTAAGGCAGAGGCTGTCCTGTGTTAGGCCAGCATCCACCCAATCTCCTCAAACAGAGCTTGGTGCCAACAGGTGTTTAGAGAGTCAGGATTATCCAGTGTAATGTGGTGTGAAATAGGCACTAGTTACAGGGAGCTGTATCTGGAATACTGGTCCTGCCCTTTTCCAGGTAAGTGCTTGTGACAATACACAAGAATTTTCTCTTCCACAGTCTTGTGTCTTACATGACACTTTGCTCAATGATATTTGTGTTTCTAACTTCATAGTGCCTTGACTTTGGGAGGGGAGATAGCAAATGCTATTAGCCAGGAAATCCTCTAGCTAGGACACTTTTTTAAATGTGAAAGATGGGGTTCCGTGATTGAATAAATACCAATACTTAGGGTTTTCCTCCTTTGTGTTTTAACTCAAGCTGCAAGTGTTACCTGAATAGTGGTTATTGCTGCCCACTATCAAAAGGCCGTGAGGGCTGAATCTCTTGTAGCTGGAGGAACTTAGTGTTCAAGGTGCTGTCTGTTCTAGAAGTTGACTGTGGTTATCCTAGAGTGCCTGAATTTTGTAATTCATTGCCTCAGTACACAGATCAGTAGCTTACATTTGACTGGACTTGCTACAGGTCTTTAGAGGTGCCTGTGTTCCTATCTATTCACAGAACTAAAATGCAAATATTGTGTTTAGAGAAACAGGTTATGTTCCTTCCAAAAAGCACTTGAAATTCTAGAAATTCACTGTCTGTGTTTTAAAAAGAAAAATGAGACTTTTATTTTTCTGTGACCTAAAAGTAGTGGTGAAATTTGTATAATAAAGTAAATAGCAAATGACAAGATTTTTATGAACAGAAATTCACCATTTCATCTCTTAGTTGACTGAATGAAGTCTTACATCCATAAACAGGCAAAATATTGTTTGATACTTTTTTGATACTTGTGAAGCACAGCATCATGAAAAAAATCTAAAATTCCTTGTTTTCTAAGAGGTGGGGTCTTTTAATCTGGCATATAAACTGAGAACTTGCTGTGGATGCAACTTTAGAGAGGCCCAAGCCTGTAGGAGGGTTTTCCATCTGTATTTGTTTGGTCTTGTACTCACAGAGAAACCAGGCACATGTGCAAGTATAATGCAGCGTTGTTTTTGTGAAAACATGTATGCTCACAATGCTTTTATCTAAAAGATGACGGAAATGCCAAACGTAGTTGGAATATGACCACCAGATGAACTCTCCAACTAGTTTATTTGCAGAACTGGTATATTTGACAGATAAGGCAGTGTTGTCCTTTTCAGTAAGTCTCTTCAGATTGTGAGTCATAGATCTTAGTCAGCAAGGTGCTCCCAGTAAGCAAAGAAAAACGATGCTGTGGTAGCTGGAATGGCAAGAAGCAGATGGGGCAGAAGTAATAGTGTGAGAGTATTTCTGAAATGTGACCCAGCATGAAAGAGGTCAAGAGAGTATGTGAAGTGGAAGTGGTGAAAATCATCTTCTACCCTACATTTTTATGCTACTTCTACCATGCTGGGTTTTTGTTTAGGCAACTTAGGCTAGGCATGATGAAAGAAGCTTCAGGATCTTGCATGCACATGAATGTGCATAACCCCTGCTCTCCCACGAGATATTTCTATTTTGCTCTGACTGTGGGGGATCTCTACAGCAGATGGATCACTGTAGGAGCAGAAGAGAAAGAGTGAAGTGGAATGTGCAGGAAAAAAGAAAAATGGGAAACTTTACAATTAAAGAGTACAAAGCACCAACCACAAGTTTCCACAGAAGTAATTTCTAGTGCTTGCTCATAAATAGGAAGTGTGGAAGAAATGGAGGGCATGTAGGAATAGGGGTAACTGAATTGTCAAATTAGATCATCTATACACACTGTCATGAATTCTGATAGGTAAATTGAAGGGGAACAGTACTGCAGCAGAACTAAGATAACTGTACTGGGTCTGCAGAGTTAGGCAGTTGCTAAATTGGCAATTCCGAAGTCCTGTTAGGTAGGAAGGATTTTGGGTGACCTGTGGAAGAGCTGACTAATGTAAGAACCTGCAAGGTCCCATAAACTGTGTTGCTACCATGGGCCACAGATCCCTCGGCATCATGTGAAGGCCTGGTCACACCCATCTCCTTCAGAAAGTGTCTGATCTCACCCCTGAGGTATAATGTGTCAAAAATATGGCAAGTTGAAGCTTAGCATCTTCCTAGATGCCCTGTTTGAGCTTGACTTCACTGCATGTTATCTTTTTCTTCCTTCCCATGAGTGTTTTTGGGGTTTTTTAAAAGCTTTAAGGTAAACCTTGCAAAACAACAAGACTTAAGCATCCTTCCATCTTGCCCAGCAGCCAGAGCAATGCGGTTTTATATGTAGCTGAGGTTGTAGGTTTAGAGGAAATTTTTGTTCATGTGAGGTGTTCATTAAACACTTTCAGGAATGCATTAAACCACTTAGCTAACATCTGTCAAATGCTGTTGCTTTCATCCCCTTCCCAGGAAGAGAAGGGCATATATAGGGGAGTGTTTTGTTTAGGAATTTTCCAAATAATTGCATACACACATATTTACATGTTGGTGTCTTATGTGAGAGAAGACAAGACCATAGAAATGTATCTTTATAGCTGGAAGTGCAAGATTTTGTGTGAAAACCCTTCTCTTGGATCTTTGCTCTGGGAATGATCTTGGGCAGCCCTGAAGAAAGTGCTTTCTCATCCATTGATAAGCCAAATCTCCATCACAATTGGGCTGTAGGTTGTGTACTACTGCCTTGCTCTTGGTCCAAGTCTGTCTTAGAGATATAGTGAACTTGATGGTTGCTGTGGAGCTAACCTGGTGTCCTAACCTGGTGAACTATGGAAATCTGAGAGCAGGAAAAGCATTCTCCAATGACTTTCATTAGCTTTGTCAATTACATAGAGAGCAGAAAAGGTCAGAAGCTTCAGAGAGGACTTCAGGATGTATCAGGCAGATCTAACCCTTTGAGGCTCATATGATCAAGACTAGTGGGAATACTTGATGGTAAACCCAGCTATGGAAAGCTCTGATAAAGTCTGAGACCATGCTGAGTTTGCTGCTTAGAACTGAAGGATGTGCGAGGAAGCCATGTCTCTCACAGCACATGCTGCTGGCACCCCAGAAGTTCTTGGCATTTTCAGAAAGTGAAAAGAGCCTTCTTCTGCCTTTCATGAAGGTTGCTCTTTATTGTGGTTGAGACAAGTTCACAGTTAGAGGAGTTGGCAGCTTACATGTGTTGTGCGAATGCAGAATCTTCTTAAGTCACTGAACTGATTGTTGCAATCCCAAGGTTATGTGCTCCAAGAGCTTTGATCTTTTTCTTAATCAGCTAGTTATATTTTTAAGGAGTAGGTAATCACTGTTGTCTATAATTGGAGGTTGAATGAAAAAAGCCTTTAGTGTCTGCTAGTGCTGAAATGCTCTAAATGAAGTAATTATTCAAGGCTTCACTTAAAAAATTAATAATTCAGTCTTTAAGAAGCTGTAAAATACAGCAGTGTGTTGAATGGGAGAATGTTCATCCTTAGAACTTTTGAATAGGAGGAATAAGAACTTTTGAATAGGAGTAGTAAGAACTTTTGAATAGGAGCAGTAAGAAGCATATATGGCACTGTGCTTTCCAAATGCTTTGAAAATAGAAGTGATAATGTTAAAAAAAAAAAAGAAGAATTTCTTTGGTAGCTTCTCTCCAAAATTAAAAATTCTGCAGCATTTAAAACCATACTGTTATGGAAAAACTAATTTTCAAATTGGCAAGAGCAGATGTGGTCACTTCAAACCACCAACAAAGACTATACTTAGTAAAATCAAATATACTAAGCAAAGTACATTTGTTACTAATACACAGACATTTTGCTAAATATATGTCTTGTTTGGAATTGCAAATTTAATGTAATTTTACAACTTTGTATGTAGACCCAACTTGATTGGATCACAGCTGCTGCAGGAAAGGAGTGCAGAATGACTCAACACTGTTTCTTAATTCAAATGATTTTGGAAGGCATTTTCTTTATGAAATATTGTTGATAAAATAAGTAATTGCTGCTATGTTTATTTACATAGCATATTTACATATTTACAAAGTTTATGCATGGTATTTACAGGATATGCTTTTACATATTTTTTTCTTTGAGGAAAAGATTTGTCTTTTAAGTAGCAAGACTGGGAAATGGAGAGGGGATGGGAGAAATGACAGGAAAAAAATTCAGAATTGTTGACATCCTGCTGATTTCTACTTAGTTTTTAAGTATGGAAACCTTTTTGAGGATCACTGTATTCCAAACACCCATTAAATGGTCTCACAACTTTAAAATTGGATAACTTCTGATTTTCTGTGTATAGAAGAGGTCACCTAATATGGGAGAAGTTCTGAAATGGGTTGATAGAGAGTATGAGCTTTTTTCCCTTTATCTGTCTTTCTCTCCCTATTTGAAGCATCCAGTGTTTGAGAGACCCAGAGGCTCAGAGCTTGCCCGTCTGTTTCCAAGTACAGTCTCTTAGTCTTGCATTTGTTTCTTTAACCATGCTGATCAAGAGGGTAAATATCTGAAGTCCTTCCAGCAGCTTGTGGGAAGAAGGCATGCTATTTTAAATGGAAGGGATTTGCTGTCTTGAGTGAATTAAAACATCTGGATCCCTACACTTCTCTGTTACAGTCTGATTGATTTAGGCTAGTCTTTGGCACATGGCAAATCTGGAACCATATGGTCTTCATGCTGTCAGCAAGATTTTTGAGCACATACCTCTGCCTGGCCCCAGCTTTCTCTGGTAGCTGCTACTGTGACCTAAAAGATAAATGCTCCAGGAGCATTCAGGCTGTTGTACCCTTCTTGAGCGGATTATTTGCATTTTTTTTGAGGGGTACAATGTCCAGCATTCGGACCAGAAAGCTGAATCCTTCACTTCCCCTGCAGTGCTCAGAGCCCTGATCCAAATCAGATGTCCTGTGCTAGTGTCAGATGTGTAGCAGCACTTTCTACCTTACACTTTAATTCTGTAACTTACACGTCTAACTTGCACTTAAATTGCAGGCTGTTTTTTTAAATTTCTCTGTAAAATATCCACGTGCTTGGTACAACTGGATTTTAGCATGCTCCAAGTGTGTGATTATTTGGGAAAAGTGACTGTTTTGAGAAATTTTTAAACAGAAATTTACTTTCTAGTAACCAAGAGAATGGTGTGAAAGCCATAATGCTCTAGTAACCAAGAGAATGGTGTGAGAGCCATAATGCTCTTGCTAGCACACCTTTTAATTTTTTTTTGAGTGGTAGGCAGAATAAATATGATATTTATCAAAAATATAGGGATTCTTCTATGTTTCCAAATACTCAAAATACCTTAATTTTTTTAAACAAGTCTTTTTAATGATTTCTCTATTTTTCATTTTTATTTAAAAATAGAGCAGGGAAAGTCTGAGTACTAGGAAGAATATTTCTATTTTTTTCATTATAAAAATAAACTGGAAGAAGGAAAAATGGTTCATATAGTTATTTTATTTAAAGAACTCTTACTACTGCTAGAATTTCTCATTAAATAAACATAGACTACTTTTTTCAGCATTCTTTTCCAAGTCACTTAAATACTGTGCCCTTGTAGTAAGAGTGTGGGATTTTATGTATTTTTTGCTTCCTCCCTGTTATGGGGTAGTGGAAATCTAAAGGATCACTATTCATCACTGAGCCCAGAGGTTGTATCTTCTAATTAGCACTAGCCGTGAACAATATTTTAAAGATTAAAGAAAACAATGACATTTCAGAGTACCTTTCAGAGATTGAACTGTTCAGACAGTGTTGTTAATCTCTTAGTAGAGCTGCATAAGAACAAAGTTTTCAACTGATTCCTTAAACTTGTCTTGTGTTGGTCAGAGCCCTGCAGTCCATTACAGCCATTCTGCTGAGGGCATTACCAAGTGTTTCAGTAGAAAATGAAGAATTGTATGGCTACATTATTGACTTCTTTCATTGCATTTGTCTCTTTCTTTTTATGTACTTTAAAACCAAAAAATAAACATTCCTGCTTTCTTAATCAGAGTTGCTACTTAGAGCAGAAATACCCTGTCCTCTCAAAGAACTTGTTCTCTGCCTATTTGGCTTTGAGCCATTAAAGATCTGTTCTGGCAGGAAAAGCCTGAACTCCATAATCCAGTTGCAAAGCTTTTCCTTTGATTTATCCACTTAAAAATGAAATGAGACTTTAGAGGCTAATGGACTGGATAGAGAAATGTGTAGTAGACTACTACAAAACAGTGGAATCCAATTATAAAGTGCAAGCACTGTCATTGGTGCTGCTTTTTCCAATTTTAAATGAGTTGAGTTTTCCCTGAATTCATGTATTGTGCATTTAACCAATAAATGATTGGCCAAACCATGATGAATGCATGTTACTAAGTAGGACAACAATTGTAAGTGATGTTTACCAGCCTGTGTCAAGCCATCTGCCTGATGTTTACTTTTTTGAGTGCCGATCATGTGTTCAACAGGGTACAAAGTTCTGCAAAAAGCCCAACAAACCAGTCTAAAATTAGAACCTAGAGCACACAGGACACTTGAGATTCCTACTGCCCACAGATAAATATCTTAACATTTTCTCATTCTCCAGGTACTGAAGATGAGTTAGACATATATTTTTTAGCAAATGTGATTAGTTCAACCTCAAATATTTCACTTAGTGATGTCTGAGTTAGGATGAGATTCAGCTGAAGCAAGTGTTAGTGATACAACTTAAACTCTTTGGAATTTTCACATGAACCAACATATTTTTAGTGCTGTTATGTGCTTTTGAGGTTAGATTGTTGGGATAAAACTCTTTGTACAGAGTTCTTCACTATTTAAATCCAGAACAAATCTTCCTGAATCTTGCATTGCTCCAGAATGAATAAAATTTAAGAAGAAATAATATAATTTGGTTTATTCTTCTTTGTTTATTATGTCTCACATGGGTCTAATATTCCATTCTTCTGGAATGATATATTTCACTAATTAAATGGAAGCTCATAATATGTAAAATTCCAACATAAGTACAAATAGAGAAATTCAGGTACAAAACTTGGCTTAGACTCCTATGCTCCTATGTTTGAGGTGGTCTGCTCCAACTCAGTAGTCCTAATGACTCAATGTTACATTTTTCAGTAAACCAACCAAGCAAAATAGGCATACAACAACAAGATCAAGCCTTATTCCATGTTTCAGCTATTCCAATTGCTAAATTTTGAATGTTGTTACTCATAATCTGGCAGGAATTAGCATGAAAAAAGATGCAACTTGAAATGCTCCAGTTAAACCCTCCCTATTTAAGGACTGGCTTTGAAATCATTTAACATATGGTTTCATGTCATATCCAGTCTTGTTAATCTCTGCATCTTTACAACTGGAATAAAGTAAGCCCAAGTGTTGGATGGCAGTCTGTGTCCCCTGAGGGGACGGTCGGTGTGTCCCTGGTTTAGCTGACTCTGCTGTAGCGGAAGAATGAACCCCTGCATCGGCTGAGAGCGCGTGCTGGATCTCGGCTTTGACTGTTCTCTGTGCCTTTGTACAAGTCAGCAAACTCTGATATTGGCAATTTGTGGAGAAGTCTGAGTAGGCGTTTGTGGAACCTTGGTGATGGGTTTTAGCAAGTGAAGATGTAGATGTGTGTTTGAAATGGTTCAGGGCACCAACCATCGAAAGCGGCAGAGCAGTGCTTGATTTTTCAGCAGTCTTCAGAGGCATGGAGTTGGTTCAGAGAAACAGACCACGCAAAGACTGGGAGACTGGTGATGACCTTTTGGCAAGAGAACAATAAAAATTATTGCTCAAAGTAAGAAATTTTTATCTGCACTTTTGTTGCTTTTGGGTTTCATATTTTGTATGGAGATCTAAGTCACAAAAGGGAAGGAAGGCAGCATCTTTTATCAAACTAAGACAGCTGTAAAATTTGGGAAGACTTTTGGGCAAACAGTGTTTTCATTAAAAATAAGTTTATCTGAGGTTTTTTGTGTGTGTTTTTTGTTTGTTTGTTTGTTTGTTTTGTTTTGTTTTGGGTTTTTTTGGACCAGGACTGACAAATTAGGAGATTGTGGGGATTGCTTCCTGCAAAATAACATTTTCTTTTCTTAGTCATCTTCATTTATTTGCGTATCCAGAGTTTATTCTGGAGTTTTGTGGTTGGGTGTTTCCACTCAATTTCAGCAAGCATATTTGAGCATTGAACGAGCATATCAGGTTTTAGGATGCACACATGTGAGATGCATTGATTCTGAGGATGCCTCTGTGGGGAGGCATTAAAAACTACATTTGGAAGATGTTGGCTGTAGAAGTACCTTGGAGCTTTTGAAGGCTACAGAGAAAACAGGGAACGCTTGGCAGCAAAAGCACAAACACCAGTGTAAATTATAATAATGGAATAACAATCAAAAAAATGAGTCAGACTAAAAGAAAGTTACAAATGTTTAATATTCAGTATGAATTTCTTACAATATTTTCAGTGGAAGGTCTTGTAGCATTTTATTTGATACTGTTCAGATATTAATGGGCTAGCATGTCAGACACAAGGGGATAATATAAAAGGAACAGCTGAAGTTTTATCTATTAAACAGACTTTTCCAGTCTGATTTCTTTTCTTTACATGGTTTTTCAGCTGCTCACTCTGGATATTGTTTAACTTTCCCTTGCAACAGCTTTCCAACTTCAGCTATTATATGACTGTAAAACTGTGCTTTTGGGATGGGACTTAAATTTCTTTTTACAATTTGTGAGCTGTACCTTTCTGTGTTCAGAAGGCAACTGCTATACTTTTTCAAACTGCTATTTTACAAGTGAGGATTTGGAAGTGTTTAAGATCCAAAAGGCATTGTGAGTAACAAACTAGAATAGAATAGACTATTTTCAGTTGGAAGGGACCTACTGCAATCATCTAGTCCAACTGCCTGACCAATTCAGTGCTGAACAAAACCTAAAGCATGTTATTATTAGAGTCTCTTTCTCAAAGTCTAAAATTGTAATACTTTAAAGGATTTCTTTTTTTTTTCAGATGCCACTGTTTGCATAAATACTGCAATATAACTTTCAGTCTGCAAATAAAGCACTGTTAAATATATTTGCAGTAAGAAAGATCATCAAGGTGAGGAAGGTGGGTGATGACTGCCTTTTCCTCCCTTCTGTGCCATGCAGTTCAGAGCATAAGGAGCAGTGGGGAGCAAAAGAGACTGACTTAAATGCATGTACTCATTATTTCCTCCAGCAACACTTCAGGAAGTTGTGAGGTTTTTCTACCGTTTTGTAGAATTCTGGTAAATCAAAATTTCCTGTCTTATTGCTCCAAACTGAGATAGTAATGCAGTGATTAGAACTATAGCTTGCCTGCTAAATCTACTCTTGCAAGTGTTGAAACTGCTCAGGAGGCAGTGCTGTAACTTATGCCTTCCTATGACTCTGCTACTGATTAATTATTGCTGATCTTTGTGTCTAATCAGAGCTTTCACTCCATGTATTTTGTCATTAAAGAGTTCAGGTAGTTTTCAGAAGCAAGATCTACAGGCCATGGTGCATAATACTAATTTGACAAGATTGTGACTTCCTCATAATGCAAACATGCCTCCCTACCTCCTCTTTTTTGGTTTACTTTATTCAATAATGTTAGCTGCTGGTGATGTTTAATTAGTTTAATTACTGTTGTTGATCCTGTCAGGAAGTTTCCTTGGGTTGATGCAGACAATTTCTAATCCAACTGTTTAATATTGGCTCATGGTTGATTATAAATTTGAAAATATTGTAAGGGTCTGGGAAATCCAGATAATAACACTTGATAATAGTTTTAATGCTTAATCAAGCTGAGTATTTTCATTTACATATATTTCCTGAAAAGCCGGTACTGATTGAGAATGACAAGGATTAGTTTCAGATCCTAGAGGTCCTTTAAAAATTAGGAAACAATTGACTTCTCTGGGTGTGGACATCCAAAAAACTGGGAGGCAAAGCTATGCTGCTGAGTCATTCAGTGAATCAGATTTACCCACTAATAAGAAACGGGTTAATGAATGTGTTTTAACAAAAAGGACATGGAGAGCAAGGTGAGAGAACTTATGCTGGTGAGTCAAGACCTCAGCTGCCTTCCCTTCTGCTCCATCAGCCTGCCATGTCAGCACCCTTAGCTGTGTTTTGGGGGCCAATACCTGCAGTGTCTAACCCACAAGGTTTGCCTGCAATTAGCCCTCATTTACAGGCTGGTGTGGAACATACAAGAGTCCCACTGCTGGGTTGATCTGCTTCTCCTGGCAAGGGCTGCCAGTTGCTGGAAGTATGCCATTTATCTGATCTTTAAATAGCTCTCATTTTATGGAGGAGGCTCTGGCGTGCTGCTGCCTGCTGCCCTTGGCCTTGCCTGCTTCTCATGAGCCAGGAACCCTGAGACCTTCTTCTCAGGGCCCGTTCTCTGCCCAGCTTGCCCCGACACAGGACCTTGGCCTTGTTGAACTTGATGAGGTTTGCACAGACCCACCCCTCAATCCTGAGGGTCCCTCTGGGTGTCACCCCTTTCCTCCAGCATGCTGACCACACCACACAGCTTGGTGTCGTCAGCAAACTTGCTGAGGTGCGCTCGATGGCAGTGTCCGTGTCACCAAAGGCATTAAACAGTACTGGTCCCAGTACAAGCACTTGAGGGTGTGTATTCACAATATACAACATATACACATAATATGTTATAAAATACATGTGTATATAAATATATCTATTAACATTTCTGGATCTGTCATGTAAAATCGCTGTGAAAACTGTGCAACGTAAAACCTGCTATTGCTTATTGGTTAAATTCTGGCCTGTAAATGAGTTTAAGAGTTTTAACAATGATTGTAGCTACTCTGAAACTTCACTCTGTGCTTGTTTGTTGATATATCTCTAATCTATTTACTTATGTATCGCTTTTGAGACCAAGTAAGTGAAATTACAGTATTAGGACATGAATAATCTCAGTGTTAAATATTTCCACAGGATTTCTTTTTGAAAAATCAGGTTGCCAAGCATCATTACAAACGATCTGGTAATAATATACTACCTTAAAAAAAGATTAATTTTAGGAAGGACAAACAGGATTGATCACTTTGTTCCCTTTAGAAGGTATATAACCAAGTAAAAATTTCTAATTACAGGCAAGCATGTATGTCTGTTCTTTCAATTTGGAAATAGCAATAGATATTTCTCCTATTTATCGAAAAACTGAAAATTTTGTAAACTTTCAATTTTCATTTGAAGTAAATGTTTTTTAACTTGTACTTTTCATTTTGGTCTGGTTATCCAAAATTTGAACTAAATTGATATTATTAAAATAAGGACGATTTCTGGAAGTTCAAAAAACACCCCACAAAGAAACCAAGCCATCTCTTCAAAAATTGAATCTGAATACATTATATTTTCACAGTTGTTTCCAAGAAAGTCATTGGGCAAAACAGATCAGAAAAGAGCTGCTATATTTAAGATAAAGAAACCTAGGAAATCATAATGCATAGAAAGAACTCTTCAGATCTTTTAAAGATCAAAATGAAAATTAGATGAAATGGACTATTTTAATGTGATTTTACAAATTTCACTTTTTTTTTACATGCTTCCACCTATTGTGATTAAGCTGGACCTCTTTATATTACCCATTATAGTGAGAAAAAAGATTTTTACTAATTTACTTGAAAAACAAGATGATATCAACCCATTATGTGTAGGTACCATTCAGAATGTATTTGTTGACTTTTATAATTGCAACTTAGTGAAATTATTTATATTCTTGTGAACCATACAGAAGGCTATTAATGGCACTTTTGTCTTGTAAAATGAGCCAAAAATCATATGTCTGAAATTTGTTTTCCTTTTTTCATTAATGTCGTGAGAATAGACAATAGCCTGGACTGAAGCAATAATAACAGCATGGAGCCAGACGGAGTGAATCCTGTGTTTGACAGTAATATGAAAGGTTTTTATCCACTATTTCCCTAATCTGCCTCTACCAGAGAGCACAGAGTGTTTTCAAGCTCTCTTCTCTCTCTGGAACAGTGGCAGCCAGTCATTGAGATCTTGCCATTTACTTTTCATAATAATGGTCTTGCAGTACATTAAGGAAATTCATAGTTTGATTAATTTGCTTTTGGGTTAGCGTTAATTAACTGCACCACATTGATGGGTCAAAAGTTTGCATGTTTTTAAAATAAACATTCTGAAAACCTAGGATAACAAAAAAAAGTCAGAGTGGCATTATCTGAATATCTTTATAATTTTTCAGAAAATGCAACAAAAGAAATATGCTGGATTTTTACATGCAGTGCCATCTTGTAGCTGTCTGCACTTAGGAATGTGGTTTGAGTTAATTTCCTAATTAACATGAAAAAAAGTTTTGTGGTTTTTTTCCTGAAATATCTT
This sequence comes from Leptocoma aspasia, assembly GCA_013399835.1. NCBI lineage: Eukaryota > Metazoa > Chordata > Aves > Passeriformes > Nectariniidae > Leptocoma > Leptocoma aspasia. Next base: position 1,315,531 of record VXAX01000983.1, on the reverse strand, counting down.
TGGTTTCATCCAAACACACATATGGACTGCCTTTACCTGTTACATGAAAGTTTCCGTTTCATGACTTACAAGTAAGGATAACCTCTTGCAGTCAGCAGGGAAGCCTAAAAACTTTGCTTCTTTTAAAGTGTTTCTCTGTCTCAAGTGAAAATAAATACTGTTTCACCGTGCACCAATTGAGCCTTTGGAGCAGTTGGTGATATACGTCAGACTAAATTAATTACAATTGGAGTTCATCTCTCAGCATTTCTCTCATATTGGAATGCATTGAGGATCTAAAGATATACGAAAAATATTACTTGAAAATTGATTTTCTTGAGGAAAAAAAAAATAATACGCCACAAAACCAACTCTTAGCAATTTCCAGCCCATTATATTTAAATTGATAGATGGGACCATGACGAGTCTGAAAGAGGTGTGTGGACTCCTGTTTATGTCAGTAGTGGGTTTTGACATGCAAAATTTAGTTTGTAGTGAACATCTGTATTTTGAAAGAAGCATTCTAGCCCTGTAGTAAGTAATATGAAATGTTTCCTAGTAATCCTTCAGTTGAAAGAAACTGGGGGACTGAGTTTTGGTAAGGCAAACCTGAGGAGAATTTGAATTTTGTTCTGCTGTGTATGGAGTATCAAATGTTACCTGGGAAGTTACAGCTGGGATTTTCTGTGCCGGGAGTTGCAAATCAGATCTCTGATTTCTCCATGTCACTATTTCCTATTTTTCACCGACAGCATTTCTTGAGAAAGGAAGCTGCTGTGAGCACCCCTGCCTGGCCTGAGACCATGACACATGGTCATGAGTAGACAGCAAGTGCTTTACAATTCTGTTTATAGAATCTGCTTGTGTTGGAGATAGTGGCAGTATTTTTTCTGTTCTTTTACTTTGCCTTTGAGCAAGGAGGAGCATTTTTCTGGTAGCCTAAAAAGATAAATTTTCTTCAAACTCAGTGTTAAACTAGTGCTCCTAGGAAGGAGGAAGCACAGTCTTGGAAATTGTCTTTTATAAATAAAACCTAAATAACTCATAAGGACTAGTTACAATCAGAATCAAGTTCTCGATTAGTCAGCACAGTATTATTCTAATCCATGTTTTTTCTGCCTTTTAACGTGTTGTGCCAAATTGTTCTTTTACCCCACACTACATCACTCTGTGGAGCCACTTAATCTGTTTTGTGATTAAAGACTTTGAAGTTCTATACCAAACTGTAAATCTTTTTTTTTACAAACACCAAAGACATTGTCTAGAATACAGCCAAAATTTCACTCCAGCCTTTTTCAAAACCACCGTGATAAATTCCTTACTATGTTTAATTTGACTTGATATAAATGAAAAAGTAGTCAACAGAGTAATAGAGTAAAACACCCTCAAAGGCTATGAGCTCCATTGTGAGCCTCTTCCCAGTAGAAACTGGGAGAGCTAACTGGAGAAGGAATGTGTTTGCTCTACTCTGACTTTTTGCCTTGCTCTGGATACTGATCAGCTGCAGAAGGGACCTTGAGCTTGATGGTCCTTTGGCTTCAGTCAGCACAATCCTTTATGGGAGGATTTTGTGTTTGCTGGGGTTTTGGGCAAGTCACACTCATTAGCAGTCAAAGCTGCTGCCCAGGGTGTATCTGCATCAGAGCCCAACCTCCTCCTGTGACAGCTGGGCTTCCTGCCTCAGCTCTGCCTTGACTGTGTGATCACAGTCAAATCCAAATGTCTGTTTTCCTTTTGTAAACCTACGATAACCTTGAAAAAATCCATGTTTTCTGTAGGCCACTCTTTCCAGTGCCAATGATCTAAATTTTCCTAGTTAACCCCACATGATATTTACGTGGATGTTTCTTTGCCTTTTTGTTTTAAGTTGGCTTAAAAAATATGAAAAATATGAAAATACGAAACTCTCTTGGGATGTTACTGAAAGTATTAAAATGATTTTGTGTTTTTTCCTAATCTGTTGTGTTTAATAAAACTTCTTTTTAAGGCTTGCTGATTAACATATTATCTTCTGAGGGTTTTGTGGGTTTTGTGTTTTGGTTTGGTTTTTTTTCTGGATGAGGTTCCTGGTTTTTGTGTGTGTTTTGTGTTATGCTTTAGTAGTGTCCATATGTGTATGTTTAGTAGTGTCCATTTCAGATAAACCAGGCACAGTGACTTTCTTCTGTTGAGAAGGCTACACTCAAATTATACTTTATATTCTGCTGAGCCAAATGTGCCAAAATGATTTAATACATAATTGCTCTGTAATTTACTCCAAAAATCTTGACTGCAGATGCTGGTATTAAAGTAGATGTAAGGCAATTTTGTCTGGTGATAACTGAGAATGATGAGCAGTGGCAAAGACCTCTTATATATAACACCTGTTGAGTTTGGAAGCTGTCTTTGAAAGAACCCTAAGGGCTCTCATTCTATGTCTGTTGTCTTCAGCACCCTTACTAAGGCTGATGTTTCACTGATACCATTGGCAAAACTTACAGAAGTAGGCAAAAAGCCAAAAGGGCTGCCATCCTGCAGCACTAGCCACTTTGTAGTATGCACTGGAAAAGTTTGACAAGGCACAAGCAATGCATAACCAACATACTTTTGACTCACTTATGGGGAGTAATAGCAAAAGAGCAATGACCCTGATTAACAATTAGGCTGATGTTACTTTGTGTCTTGGGCAGGAGTATAATTTGTCATTAAATAAAAAAATCCTGGAAAACAGTTGATAAGTTATTTCCTCAGATTCACTGGAAATGTTTTTCTCTGCTCCAAAACCCCTAAGTGTTTATGATGTGTTATTCTCACAGTTCATGGTTAAAAATGATACGTGTACACTTTAGTGAAATATGAGTATCAGGATCTGAATGGATGGCAAGATGTCTGTATTACAGAGCTAAGAGCATTTGTGTCTGTGCTGGAATATCCAAGCTGTTATGTCACTTAATGTATGAAAAGTTAGACTGATGGGAAAGTGCATAGCGAGTAGAAGCACTAAAATATCATTAAGAAGAGACAGGAAGGTGGATGGTTTTAGGGACACGTATCCTAACTCACCAGACTTCTGTGGTAAACATTTGTTAGAGAGAATTGCCTTCTGAAGGCCTTCAGAGCGGCTCTGTAGCCAAACACATTATCAGATTTATGATGTTTCCTAAAGTTAGAAAAACATATATTTCCATCTTGTAAGCAATAGTTAATAATAGTCTATGGAAGTTAAAGCATTCCTTGACTTTCTTGTTCTAAAATAACTTTTTGTGATTATAGGTTTTTAAAAAGTAGAAGAGAATGCTTACTATTTGCAACTCTCACGATGATAAATATAATTCTCCTGCTATATCTATTGAAACTCAGGTTAAGGTCTACTTACCTTTAGCTTGCAAGAGACCAGTTAAAAAAAAAAAAAAGACCTCTTGAAAATCTTGATTGGTTCAGGGCTCTAGTTTGCAGTTCATGGAATCTACTGAAATCAGAGATGATTATTTAACCCTATGACAGATGGAGCCAGGATGTCTGTACCATCAAAGAGAGGAAAAATGAAATGTGAGGGAGCAGAGAAGTCAGTAAATATGAGAATAATTGGAGTGGGCATGCAGAGGGGGTAAGGAAGGATACATTGCTGACACTTTTTTTTTAGCCATCAGCTTTGAAGCCAGCTACTGGTCTGTGTAAGTGACCTCTACAGCCTAAGCTGAAAGAGGTTAGATAAATGCCCAGTTCCGTATAAACCTTTCAGGAACACCTACCCAGAGCATTTTTACAGTGACAAGACAGCTGTGCTTCTTGCAGGGGCTGAACTAAATTATCTGAATTTGTCTTTTACAATTTGACCTTGGTAACAGGCTGGAGTTTTTAATATACTTTGAGGGTTTCCTCTGGCTTCTGTTAGTAAGTATACTCATCTGGTTAGGGAAAAAAAAAAAAGTCTTGAGTAAATATATAATTAAATTCTGTATCTTTGAAATGCTGAATGTTGTTCATTATTGGAAACATGAGGCAGTTAAGACAGCTAGGGACTGGACTCAGGCAGTCAGGTTATAACATCATTTTAACTATTGGTGCCTAAAACTAGTTATCTAGTTATTACTCTCACTACAGCCCTGTTCCAGAACCTTGTTTGTTGGTATGGTAGTCATAGATGGTCTACCAGTTTCCCAAGTAGGTGATTTTATAGCCATTATTGTCAGTATCGACCTTTTAGTGTAAATGATTCCTGTCTTTCTAGAGTTTGTTGCTACAAAATAATTTTTAACACTCAGAGATTTTCTTGATGTTGGTACATCAAACAAAGCAGGTTCTTCTGTTTTTCTTGCAAAATTTAGAGCTGGGAGTTTGTCTCAGCAAGAAATTTGGGCTAAGATAAAGCATAATGTTGAATTAGAGCAGGAATTAGGACAAGGTGAGTGAGATGTACTGGGAACTGCCTTCTTGATAGTAAAGGCTCTTGTATCATCTATTCAACCTCCCTCCTTTCTGGTGTTTGGAGTAGACAGAGGACTTTGTGTCTTTCCATTACTTGGATGTCAGTACCTGTCTGTGAAACTTCACAGTGGAGTGTTTCTGTTGCCCTCCTGATAATGCTGTGGAGGTCAACAACCTCCAATTGTCCTCAGGTAGACTTCATGGAAAAGATTGGTGTAGTGAATCTAAAAATCACTGCTCTTGGTTCCTGTGAAATATGTGATACCAGATGATAGACTTTGAAGTAGAATGGTCTTCAATTTATTTTTAAACTTTTATTGTACCAGTTTTATACATTATTTATACTGAGAAAAGATGAGGGAAGGAAGTTGAAAACTCAAGAAGCTAGGAGTTAATGAATTGTCAGACTTCTAAATTCTATGTGTGAACATACAGCATAATTTGGCCTTCAGTTATAGGACTACAGCTGTGAGATTTTGGAGAAAAGGGGTTGTGGTCTGCAGAGTTGAACAGATTATGCTAGATTTCAAATTGCTTTGAAAACAGAGAATTACTGAATTGAAGCTCTTTTTGGACCGGATTGGTTTTTTGAGCAGATGTTTTGTGTTGTCCATTGGAATATTTGCATCTAAGTTTGCACCATATCTTGAGATGGCATAAAATACATCTTGAGAAACATCTGAGGGACAGTATTAAACCTAATTACCAAAGCTATTTTTGACGGTTCATATATTGACTTTCCAGTTTCTCAGTTTAAATTGTTTACTTCCAGACATCATCTTCAGTTTGTTGTGGAATTGGTTTAATGTTGATTTGGAGAGCACAAGGGATCTGGGGAAGGCTGGTCATTGGTTAGTGTAGAAGGTGTGGTGTAGACCATCAGCAGGTGCCAGAGATCCTCCTGGAGCCATGATTTAGAGTTTGCTGCACCTTTTCCATTGCAGCAAGTTGACAGAGTCACCTGCCTGTGTGTACAAGAGTTATGTGAATATCAATGGTTATGTCTGTAAAGATGAAGTAGGAAAATTTCCTAAAGAGACCTGGTAAAGGAAGAAAATTCTGGCAGCAGGTGGGAGGCTAAGCTACCTGGACCTACTTGTGAAGGAAAATGTTTTCCCCCCCTCCCTATTCCAGCAGATTAAAAATATTCAGTGACCATGTCCCTGTTCACATCCTCTATACCTCCCACTATAAACATGGGCTTAGGAAAATGGTTCCCTTCACAGGCTCTGCCCTCCTGCTTTGAGGACTAGAGGTGCTAACAGGGGCTTAGCCAATGGGCAGGTTCTCTGCCCTGCAGATGTCTTTAAGCTGCCTATCTGCACTTGTTTGACTACTGCTATTTCAATTAGCAGAGGAACTTAAAATCAGGGCTTCCATTAGAAGTTAAAATTGATTAATGTTTCAAGAGCTAGTCAATAAAAGCAGCAAAAATCAACTAGAAGGCTTGGCTGAATCACACAACTTTCACATAGATAGCTTTGCTCATGATGAGCTGAAAAAATAGTTCTCTTAAGGTATCACAGAAGGTAAAGCTTGAGGGTTTTAGGGTTTTATTTTTCTTTTCAACTGTCAGTCTTGAGTCTTTAAAGTTAGCTTGAAAGAATGCGTTTATTTTTCTTGTAGAACTTTAAATCTTCTCAACTAAACAAACATATTGAATGAGGCCACTTACATCGTAAACTTCTTGAATTATCAGCAGAGCAGCATGAAAGAGCTCTGTTCCTGTCCTGATAACAGTGATAGATGTGAGAGACCCTAAAGAAAAGCCCATTATCTATCTTCCTCTTTTTAGCAAAGAAGCAGAATGCCTCAGGTCAATTCTGCAAGTTAAAAAAAAAGGCAAAAAGCAATTAAGTATTCATTACTTGTGTTTAAAAAAATAATTTGCAATGTTTTTGGCAAAAGAAAAATGTTTTTGAAAACCATCCTCAGAAAAAGGACCAGTTGCTGTGTATTATATTTTCTAGTTTTAGGGAGGGAACTGAAGGGGAATGTAGACTTTTTTCCTTTTTTATTTTTTTTCCTGTATGTCTGTAGGAGTATAGTTATTTCACAGAAAGATATATTGCCATGTAATCTTCCATGAATCATCACAGATTTATAAAGATAGAATTAAGTAAGTGAGAAGGTTTGACTGCCATAAAGGCAGTGAGGAGAGGACCTGGCTGTTGCATTAATTGCTATTTGAATTGAAAGTTTTATCAAGAAATATGTAATGTATTTTTTAAATTCACTGCAATTTTGGGGGGTTTATAACCACAGTAAGATTTTGCAAAAGGCTAAAAGTCCAGCCAAGTAGTGCTTAAGCTAGCAATATGTGTTTAGCTACTAGAGCAGAAGCACTAGTGAACTCTTTTAATGTGTTTTCCATAAGCCATTTCTTGATTTTTTGTGGTCACTGTAACTGCAGAATTTATTCCCAATACCCATTTATTTCAAATAAGAGTCTTTGAATACTGATGAGTAAGTAGCAGCATCATTTTAACCTCTTCAGTGATACAATTTTACTCAGGAGATCAAAAGGTCAGGAAAGCAAAAACTGTATTAAAACCAATCAAATAACACATAACTGTGCTGAATCTTTGAAAAGCTAAAAGTGCTTATAAAGGAAATGCACCCTTGAAGTGATTTGCCAAGATAATTTCTTTCTCTCTGTTAAATGGATTTTATCACAGCTAACCACCTCAAAAAAAAAAGTTTTTTATGAAAATAAGGTATGGTATCTGACTTCCATGGATCAGGTGAGACCACAGCTTTTGAACTTAAAGAACTGGTAACTGACCTAGGGCTACACTGGTAGAAGGCAAGCATGCAAAGACATGTTTGCGTTATAAGGTTTTGAATGGTATTTGAGCTCTATAAACGTTTCCCACCATCTGAGCTGGATACAACCTCTGACTAGCTACAATATTGTAAAGTAAGACTAAAGATGGTCCAAATTAACTAATTCTACCAATTTTAATTTTCAACTTAGCACACAATTTTTACATCTTGACTGGGGAGACCAGCTGCTCTGAAGTGACGCCTTGCAGTTGCATGATACCAGAAGAAGGGAATGTATACATCCAGTATAAGTGACAAGTGATTTTAGAACCTTTTAGCTTGCTGTTATAGACAGTTCAGGCTTATCTTCAACTGTTTCTTGACAGATTTAGTTCCCTGTTCTAATGACAATCCTGCCTCTTTACTTGCACCTTCCACAGTCCTCTTTTATGATCATCTTGAAGGTTGGGCTTCTGTTTTTAAATAGAGGAGCTTGAATGGAGGTACCCTAAGTTATGGGTAAAAACATCAATATTGTTTTCATCCTACAAGATGGTGTTTGAATTATTCTTTTCAGTGTTGGAAGAGATCCCTTTGAGAGCCTGATGTGGACTAGAGCTGTGGATCTGCCCTCAAAGAAGGAGAGGAGACAGTCTCCATGTCCTGCATGGTCTGAAGGTGCTTTGCCAAACATACAGACAGTGTTGTTTTGCAGTCCCTACTGATATATATTTATTTCACATTTAGTAGCTATGAGGGGAGAAAAGAGCATCCTAGACTCATAAAGCTTCAATAGTTTTAGCAGCCAAAAAAAGTCAGGAGAATTTAGATTTATGAAACACTGTTACCTCTCCTGAAGCTCTGCCCTTTAATAAAGATTACTCTTTCATGGATCCTGGATATTACATTCATGTATCTTTAAGTCAGTTAGTGCTGCAGCTGCATCTGAAGAGCTCTTTCTGAAAGTGAAATGAATTTTTTTTTTACCTTGGGTAAAATAGATCTCTGGCATTCTCATTTTCCAGAGACTTGAAAGAACAGCTTTTCCTTCTGACACAAAATTTTTCCTGCCTAGAGACTTCATTCTTTTAGGGTAGCTGAATCAGAACCCTTGTGCATATAATGGACTGGTAGTTATGTTGAGTAGCAGGTGCTCAGGAAGGGAGAGCAGCATCCCTAGTGCTAGATGGAGGAGAGGGCACCTTCACAGAGCTGCCATTAATCTGGGCAGCACATATGAACTACAATTACAACCAACAGACAAATCCCTTGGACACTGTTGTGGCATGTACAAAGTTACCTAAATGCACCGTGAATAAATTGGGTGTGGGAGAATGAACCAGGGAGCACACATTTCTCATTTCAAGGGAAGGGAAGGGGCATGGGTATGGGTTATTTGACACAGAAGAAACCTGCTAATGAGGCACTAAAATCTCCATGGGCTCTAGCCAGTCTTTCTGCTAGAAAATTCATGCCTGTGGCAATAATTTGAAGGATCCTGGGATCGTAGCTGGAAAGTGAGCTGCCTTTTCCTGTTCTCTCATTGTTGACTGTATTTGTGTGCCCTGTGCCATAAAGGGGGGAGGGGAGGGGGCTGAGATGTCCCACTATGTCTTGGCTCTTTTCATAAATTTGCTTCATATTTGGATGTTTTTAAAGTGGTTTGCTGCTTTTGCAACTTTTTCATAACTCAGCGGCTAATTTTTCTTCATCTGTGCTTGTGTGGTAATCAGTTTCTTGATGCACCCTCAGAAAAGGCTGATTTCATATCTTTTGCAGTTGATTGACGACCCTTTTTTTTCCTTAGGACTAATCCAGTTCTTTAATGAGCTGCCAGAGGATGTTTTAAGCACTCCTTGTGCCAATTTCTAATAACACCATGTGTTCTTTACTTGCAACAGCAAGTAAGCTTATCTTAATTAGTCATGAAAAAGTTAGAAATGTACTAGAAATTAATTCCTACTAATACTCATCCTGCCTTTCCACCTTACTGTAGCATTCTGAGTGTGCATGTTCAGCCTATTCAGCTATTGCACAAGCTGCAAAAAGACACAGACTCTCATAGTATAGTACCATAATTATTATCAAAACCTGTCTAGGAATATGAGGGGGGTCTATAGGATTGTAAGCATAATGTTCATAAATCAGTGCTTGATTTAGCATTGTTGATATTAGCAATAATGTTCTCTACAGCTTCTTATGCTGTTCCTATATTGCCTGCATATTTCTCCATGAAGAAGATGAGAGGCAAACGAGATTTCGGTATCATCTGCACACATCTGCATTTCTGCTCCAACGTGACCAATAATGCAACATGAGTTGAAGCACAGAATTTATCCATGCTCCTATTTGTCAGTATCATGGAGTCACAGATCTATCAGTTTATTTTTAACACCTAAAGTAGTGAGTTGAAAATGTTTTTGCAATTATTGAAAATAACATACAATCATATCTTTTCATTCTTAGTTTATGTTGACCTTTTGGGGTTCAAAAAAATTTCTTGCTGTATTGCTGTTCAAAAAAGGAGATCAATGTTGAAATCTTGGGCATGAAGTATAGCAGTCAATAGTGAAGAGTTTCTGCTATGGTTGGCTATGGTCAAAAGAACTCAGATTTTAGGTACCACAGTGCTGAGGAATAATGGTTTGGATACAAAAAATATGTAATAAAACTACTACAGAGTGTATAGGAATCCACAAAGTAAGCAGTGACCTAGCACTTGTGTGTTTCTGGTGCTAACCCTGTCTGAAGGTCAGGGAGTACATTTTTTTTCTGTTTGCTCTGTTCTTGTTACAGAAATTAGTTTTTCTTACTTACTCCTAGTAGGGATAGCTGCTATTGTGTAAGGTGGCCTGCTTATTTTTCATCCCTGCTTTGAATTTTTCCATGCCATAAAAATTTCCAGGTGAAGGCAGCAGCATATTGTCTCTCTACAGCCACAGAAAGTGCTTTCCAACTGGGGCCAGAAGCTGGTATCCATGACTTGCTGTTACTTTTGAAAATCAAGGGGTCGAACAGTCTGCTGAAGTAGGAGCTTTAGTAGAGTGTCCACCAGGACTGTGACCCTGCCCTGCACCCACTTCCCAATTCTGTGGTTTCACATAATACCTGTTGCTTCACTGTCTCTTCTAAAATGTCAGCACTGTAATATTATTTTACGTAGTTTTCTGACCTCACACTGGAAAAATCTATTAATCTCCTGGTTATTATTATGCCCTGCCAGCTTCTAACTCACAGCAATTTAGGATATTGCTAAATCCTGCTGCTTTACACGCCCTCTGGACTCTTTTGTCTTGTTGTTGACCACGACTTCTAAAGGTGCTGGCTTCTTGCCCAATCCTTCCTGTTTGAGTGGCCTCTTATCCACAAACAATTTTCCTTACTATTCTACTTGCTAGTAGCATAGTTATATTTTGACTTTTTAAGAACTGTTGCTACTTTTACATCGTGAGTTAACATTTGAAAATCTGCAGAGCATCTGTCATCCATGTAATGTCTTTGTGTTGATTTTGTAATTAATTTTCTGTTGTGATCATCCAGAAGCACTTCCAACGTGATGCGGATTCCATGGCAAGGTGCATAGAGAGTGCATCTGCCCGTTCGTCAGCAAGGAGACCTTTTCTTTCTGTATCCATACAAGATTTTCCTGGCAGTTTTTCAACACCCACTAATTGAACAGTTAAACTTTTACTGACTGTTATATGAGAGGGATGAAAGAGGTACCCCAAGATGTAGACTAGGAAAGAGAAGTTCCTGGAGCTGTGGGAATGGTTTTACTATCTTGCCCTCTTTATGGTCTGCAGTTTGACTGCATGTGCTGGTGGAATCCAGCAGGTGATCCCAGCTGGGATGTGTCTGCTTATGGTACCCTCCTTCTGGCACAAAAATATATGATCATATTTTTCCTTTCTTCTGCTTTTAACTTGAAGCTGCCAAACTAATGCCAATTGCTTTGGGCAAGGTACAGTATTTTGTGTCAGAGGGGTATGCAAGAAAGGAAAGACTATATTGGCATTCAGTATGTCATCTGTGATAAAGACCTCTGGCACATGCCACTTGATCTGCAGCTGTGTTTTGGATGCCAGTGGCTGAGGGATGGGAGATATGGTACGAGCACTTTGTCAGGATCTGACCCTGCCTCTTTCTATGTGATGTCTGTCTGTGCTTGTTTATTCTTTGGATAATTACATCAATGCAGTTCTGCAAGACAGGGAGCATTGGAGCCTCTTCTGCTCTTGCTTTCTGCCTCTTCTTTGTGAGGTTTTTCAGACTAGTCCTTTGATCTAATACTTCTTGGATACTAGAAAGAAATACTACTACAAAAGATCTGATTTTTCTCAAGTCCTCTGTGACATTTCAGGTTATTTTATCTTGAACTAGTCCCCTGTCTTCTGAGGATTCTTCACCCACACCTATTATTGTCCATCACGTAGCACTAACCCTACTTCCTACCTGCCTTTGTTCTCATGCTGTCACAAACAACTTTTGAGGAAAAAACCCAAATAATTTCTTAAACACTCTGATAGTTTTATCCAGTTTTCATCTAATGAGTTTCTCTTTTTTTCTTCCACTTTAAAGCCTTTTGTAATGCTAAAAGTTATCATGCAAAGTTCTCTACTCAACAGTGATGAGATTTTTTCCAAATCTTACTGAACGACTCAAATATTTTTTTCCTCAGAACAATACAGCAATAAATCTCTTACTTCACCACCTACCAGATGAAAATCTCATTGTACTTGAATGAAATAACAAAAGGTCCGTGCGTGATAGGTTAGTGGTTTTCTTCCGTCAGAGTCTGGAGACAGGCAAAGAGGATACAGGGGGTTTCTGTTGTCTGCGATGAGCAATTAAGCTGTTGGCCTGCTCATGAGAGTAAAGGCTGTCTGACAAGTTTAGTTCTTCCCCAGCAGCCTTCTAAGGAGCATTGCTGGTTCAAGCTGGGGACATGGAGGGGCCGCAGCTGCAAACTGTGGCTGGAAATCATCTGGTTGCACATCTCCAAGCCAAAGTAACCTTTTCTCTATACCAGCAAAGGGCCTCTGGTTGGCCTTCACGAGCCTTTTTGGCCAGGACAAGGGGAGGGAGACAAACTGATGTGTTCTACAGCAGATAATCCCCTACTTTTATGAGTCAGGCAGGCACTCTCAGCCTTCGTGTACTTGGAACACTTGAGGGTGTGTGTTGGGCTTTGTGTAACCTGGGTCGCGTCATCTGGCAAGTAAACAGCTGAGCTGAGCATTCAGGCCTTTTGCAACTCAGTCCTGTGCTGTAATTGCTATACATCACCATGCCTTTCATTACTGGCCAAATCTGTAGCTTAAATCCCTGTTGCAGTATTTCTGGCTCAATTTTAATAACTTCATATTTCTCTGTGAGTGTGAATCCACGGTCTTGTAGAGACTTTGAGGCTCTTGCAACAGTTATCTTAAAGCCTAAAATGATTATCCTCAATGCTACAAGTAGATGTTTTTAATCATATATTGAGCAATGTGCCTGAGTCCTCCACATTCATGCTGAGTCCTATATGTGGTATAATGTGGTGTATGTGGTATAATGCTGCTCCCCATAGTAACTCTAGGACAATGCTTGTCTGGGCCCTGGCAAAAGCCCCTGGAAAACAGCAGGTTTGGGAACTTGTCTTTTCCGTCTTGTCCTCTCTCACACATACTAATAGCACTATAGCTTCTGCCTAAGTTTCTCTTGAAGTATTAAGACAAAGATGTTTTGTGATGTTACATTTTTTTTCCTCATTGCTGAGATAATTCATAAGGGTAGATATGCAAATAAGAACTGGTCAGGAATTAAGTAACCCCTTCTATTGCTTTATTTAATAGAAATTGTTAAGGACTAGGGACTACATCCAGTACAGCGCAGCTCTTGTGGGTTTAATTTTTTTTAATGAGAATGGCATGTAATTAGAGTTTTGTTCACTGAAAATGTAACTTCAACATGATTAACTCAGAGAGTTAATCTTACTGTAATTAGAATGTACTGTTGTTTTTTATTTTTAATCCAAAGTAATTTTGTAATTAATAGCATTGACCTCTGGTTATGTACAGGTTAAATGAAGGAGAAAAGTACCATAATCCTTGTAAAGAAACAAAGAAGTAAGGATGCATTAGAGGAAGAAACAGTAACTCTTGTGCTGGCAGAAACTCTCAGGAAAGGGATTGTTTTGTAACCCCTGGCAGAAGGAAGACTGCAGCTCACGAGGTTTTAGAAAGCTTGAACCATCTCTGGATATTTCAGCTGCATGAGGGGCTGGCATCAATCCATTTGCTAAAAGATTTTACAGATGTGAGCTAGGCAGACTGCTGTTTTAGGCAGCCAGGAAATGACCTGTATGGAACAGGCAGTTAAAGAAGAAAGATTTGAGTGAGCTACGTTTCTCTGGGACAGCTGAGGGGCTGTAATTCTAAAAGTTATCCTTACCCTGTGAAAGTTAAGCAGATCATCCCATCTGGTGTTTCTATATGATATTGCTGAATTCTTGCTAAATCCTTTGAAAGTTGTCAGAAGTGTAACTTCAGGCTGGATGGAGTCTAAGAAAAGCTGGGTGATGTCACAGCATTTTGGTGAAATCTCTCTGCAAAGACAGAATTGCAGTACGTCTGCATGTGTTGTAGCATACTCAGGGTGCAGGGAAAGTCGCACTATGATACTACTAGTCTACGACTAGACACATTTTAACAAGCCCTGAAAATATTGTTCCATGTGTATGTATAAATGCATACAGACTTTGAGGATGGAACAGGAAAAATGTAGCAATTTTTATAAATGGGCTAAAATAGCCTTAAGCAAGGGTAGATCCAATATTAAATTAATCATCGCCACTTTAGACATTTATTTTGTTATTTTATACCGTTAAGTACCTAGAGATGATGAAAGTAGGTTGTGTTAAGGAGTGCAATGTGCACTTTTTTGATGACTGAAATGAGCTATAACACTTGATCAAAGCAGAGACCACCAAAGTACTGCAAGGAAGGTATGTGTCTATTCAAAGTTTAAAAATCTGGGGAAACATAGCATAAGTGATTAGTACAGCATAAAACTGTCCTCTGCAAGTTGATTTGCATCTTGTCAGCGGTAAACCTAACAAGAAGTACGTTCATTGGGTAATGGTCAGGAAGTGTTTATAAGCCAGAGTTTAAATAGAGGGCATGTGTTTTAGTCATGTGTTTTCTGGGAATGTTTTGAAACACTGATTTTAAGTCATGTTAAAGTAGAAGAGGGGTTTTGCTGTAGGCTTTTTGCTATTTTGCATTCTCATATCAGATGGCGAATTCTTTGATCACTTGATACCAGTAAAAATTATCTGCTCCAGGAGGTGGGATGAGAGGGTAGAATCTCATTGTCATATTTAGAATGCACCTCAGGGATATCTTACCCTTCTTTCATCAATAGTTTGCTCATAAGAAAAACTGCTGTTAGTGAGAGCCTCAAGGCCATAAGCAGTTCTGTCACATGGAGTCTATAAAGCAGAGTTTGTCACTTGCTTCGACTGACAGATTTGCTAAGTTTGGTGGTCTGACACAGTCTTCAGTGTGATGCTTTCATACTCTGTCATGTTGCAGCATTTAAGCTGAGCTAACTGTACAATTTTTGTATCATTTTTGTTTGCCTTTTTTTTTTTTGTTACAGAAGAGAAATAAATTATCCAAGTTAAAATTTAAAATTCCTGTTTAAAGTATCTCTAGAAGTACAGAATACTAATTTGCTAACAGGAAAGGCTAACTAAATGATGTCCTGACAAGTAGGTAGCAAGTTTTCTGCCTTGATGCAGTAATCCAAGGTAAACAAGGGATGTGCTACTCCACCTGCATGAATTAAATGGATTTAGCAAATGTACCATCAAGAGTCAGTTGTGCTCTCTGTACCAGCTGTGTGAGTGCTCCCAGACTTCAGTGACTGCTTTTCTAGACAGCCTCACGTGCTGCTTGTTCCTGCTGCAAGGCTTAACTTGGCTGAAGTGCATCTGTTGGATCACTAACTGTGTGCCCCAGTTATTTTTTTGTTGCTGGGCCTTTGTTCCAGAATTTAATTTGTTTCTCTAGAGGGTCCCTCCCACAAAGTCAGGATCAGCACGCCATGGCAGCAGCTTCCAGAGTTTGACTCATTATCATTACTCTTACCTACAATCTGTATTTTCATAATAACGGCAGCCAATTAGTTATAGATACATCCTGTTAAATAGCTTGAGGAAATCCATGCTGTGGACTTTAACTCAGAAACCATAATACATTTTCAACTTGAATGAGCATTTTTTGGAATATTTTATGAAGACAGCAATAAATTAAGGTTTCTTAGTTTACAATTTACTTTATCTATTAATTTTTATTAACTTATTTTGTGCACTTACTAAAGGAAAAATATTGTGTTCTAAATGCATTATGAGCAATTTAGACAGTATTCTTAGTCCAGAATTGTTAAGCAGTTTGGATTCATCAACATATGAAATGCATGATGGAGTTGTTTTGGTTTTTTTGGTTGGTTTTTGTTCATGGTTTTGTTTTGCTTTGTTTTTTTCTTTACACATTTTAAGATTAAACTTGCTCTTAATTCTTAATTGAAATTCCTAATTAGAGCCTATGGTAGCATTTTCTTCCAGCTGTATGAAAGAAGTAACAACCCATTTGTGTCTTCTGTATCTGGAGGGATTCTGTCCACATCAGGGGATCGTGTTTGTCACCACAGTTTCATATCGCTGAAGTTCAAAGAAAAATGCAGTTAATCAAATCCCAGACCCCTGACTTAGAACTACTGTATTCAATTTCCATCAGTATTTATGATTATGCCATTTCAGTGGCATAATGTTTACTACAGCTATTACACATTTCCCCAATATTCAGTTACTGCAATGACACTGAAGGTCAGCAGATAAGCTTTCACTTACGTTCTCTAAATTGAGAAAACAAATAGGAGAAATGGTTTCTCTCACTGGAATTGGAACATGCGAGAACACATTGAATTAATTATGTTACTATTATTTTATAACCTTAATAATGGGATTTGTCTTTCATTAATTTCTGTTGAGACTCTCATGGCTATGGTTTTGTAGATACAGGCAAAGTAGTTTAAGAAACCAGAAGTATGTGCCCCCTTGGGCAGAAAGCCTTATGGCCCTGTGGCTGGGATGCAGGAACTGGGCTTAAGCTGTCAGGCTAGGTTTAAATGACAGATTCACTGCGTATTTTCAATTCTCTCTTAAATATTGTGCAAGGTTCTTACAATTATAAAATGAGGCAAAAGCCAACATGAACATTTTTAAAAAGTCCTGCTGAGCTTCAAAAATACCAAACTCAAGTGTACACAGAAGCGTATTTTTTTCTGTTTTTCAGTTCCCTCTGTTTGAAATGTTACAGAACACACATAGACATTTATTGGCCTTTAATTTTTTGTTGTTGGGTTTTTTTGGGGAGAGAGGAGGCTGCGGGACTTTTGGGGTTCTTTTTCCCTTCAGAATTTACTTATAATATGACATTCCATCTATGCATAACAGCAAGTCTGAAATTCCAGAGAGATTGGAGGGTTAAGCCATGGCCCACATAAACAAACATGCCGCCTCTTCAGTTTCATGGCTATAAGTCATTTTGTCAGTTGTCTTATTTGCTATCTGAAATCACTTGCTCTTTATACCACATTATGCCAGAAAAAGGACTGATATTCATGGCCAGAAATTGAAGCTGACAGAGTTTGTAAAGAAGGAGTGACACAAGCCAGGATAAGCTGTTATAATGTGCTGTATTTGTCAATACTGCATTTGAAAGAAGTATTTTTGCAGCCTGGTGACATGGATGATAAATGAGTGTTTGCTGCATTGTACCGCATGATCTTGATGAACTGACACATCACTGGGAATTTGTATCCTTGGGGCAAGCTGCTAAGGAAAACAAAGTTGTTGAATAAAAGTGCTCCAGACAGTCAAGACAGTCAAAGCTTTTCATATGTAATTTGAAGGTATCTTAAAAGTGCTGACAAAACCAAAATGATAAAGTGACTGCAGTGTCTCAGTATTTGCGTTTGAGGGGTGTGTCTAAAAAGAGTTATTTCCAAGGGTGTCTGAAGGTGGGACTAATTGCTGCTGTTATTCTAACTGATTTCATCATGGAAAAGCATTCACAGCCAAGTAATTTGAAGACTTATCTCTTGCATGCAGGAGATAACCTATATTAAGAAGCTGCAATGAGTAATGGTACAGTGCTGTTGGAATGCAGCAACAGTCCACCTGATCTTCTGTCTCCTCTTTAGCAATGAGATGTAGTTGGTATAAGGGTTGCCATGTAGTAGGAGGCATTTTTTCTTCAGTTCACCAATTTTGTTAATTAATTTTTTATTAATATTTTCAGAATTATGTTAATTCTGGTATCGCCAGGAATGCCATCACCTGTAGAAGTGTCTTAATTAATTTAATCAGCATATGTTCATTGACCTGTACCATTTTGGTACTTGATTCCAACTTGATTTATCAAGTGATTTCCTCAGAGTGAAACAGAACAGGCTTTCCAGAGTTACTGCCAGTGTCTTTTTTATTGTAAAGGTCTTTTGGAGGAGATTTAGGATGTGTTTCTCAGAGTAACAAGTATATCTTCTGCATTTCTGAAGGTTAATGTGAGACAGATTGAAGTTGCTCAGGATTCAAGTTTGTATTGCATTCAGGTTCCAGTTCAGGGTGGTTTTGTGTTATGATGCCTTGTTGAAAAGAGCAGTGTTTTCTCTGTTGAGAAGAATATTTTCTATAAAATTTTGTAACTAAACGAAAACAAATGAGAAAATATTATCAGAGGGAATTTGAAAGGGTTTTTTTCTGTCTTCTGATTTAGTAAAGTAGAAGAGTTTTGACTAATTTTACAGCTTCTCTCCAAATCTCTAATGATTATCTCTGGGAACCACAGGGTCAAAACCTGCCTGCAGCTATTTTGTTTTGGTTTTGTTCTGTTTTTATTTTTTTGCTTCTTTGCAATGCCTCCAGCAGCACTTCAGATACACAGCTCATGTCAGAAAAAATCATCTCCTTGCTCATGGCTGGTTAGACAGTCATTGTACCTGTCTTTGTCTCATGAGAATATTGAGCACCTTCTTGTCTCCAAAAAGACAAACCCTAAATCTGTAATGCCAACTTTAACTTTTACCAGGGGAAAACGTGAACAGAAAGCTGTTGTTTTTACTCTGGTAAATACTGAAGCATACACACCTTGACTGATGTTAGCACTTTCAGGCATAATAAATGCATTAACACTTCTTCATTGTCACTAACAAAACACAGCTGCTGAGGCACATCTCAGCTTGTGAGCTGTAGAGTGCCTTTACTGGGAGGATTAAGTACATTCAGTGTGGGGAGACTTACATTGGTAGCCACAACTTTTTCCATCAGATGTTTTCTCTTTCTTCCTTTATATTTCATTGGGATAAAGAAAAAAAAAAAAAACCTAAAAAATCCAGGAAGCTTAAGGTTATAAAACCCCCAACAGTTCTTCTCTATTGAAAAATGGACTTTGTAAGTTTCTTCCTGGTTGTGTCATGTTTGCCCACTTAAACATTTCACCTAAAGGAAATCTCTGCATGCTTGCGTTAGTTATTCAAATGTCTGGGAACTGTCTGAATGCAACTTCATTGTGGTTTTTCAGACTGTTACTTGATGGCAGTGAATTTTCATCTTCTTTGTATATTTTTATGCAGCTGTTGCTGAAATTCAAAATTGTCTTTTCTGTAAGAAGTAGCTGTAATAGTTTGGGAAAATAGAAGTATTTTTCTTAATTGTTAAGGTTGTTGCCTCTGATTTTCATTAGCTAAGGCTGAATTAGTGGAAAAAAATCCTTACATACTGTAAAATGAAATAAAACCTCTTAGTATTTATTACTGTCATTTATTGGAACTAAAATGATGATTAACACTGTTGGGCTTGGCAATGCAAATGCAGAGCAAAAATATTGTTTCAACTTGCAATTCAGGTATAAGCCAAATTACAGAGGGTAAAAATGTTGAAGCACAGTGAAATAGATAATTTTAGGCTAGATATCTTAGTCTAAATTTTGTGCTTCTTTGTTTTTCTGTTTCAAGTAGAGTTTTAAAGAGCAATTTAAAGAAAAACCCAAATGCAGTGGTGTTGGAGAAAGTCTTCTGAAGCAAAAAGAAAGGAGAGAATATTTCTCCTCACTGGAAATAAATACAGCAAGCAGAAATTTAATTAGACTGATGCCATGGTTAGTTATATATGACTTGTTTGATGCAAAACAAGTTTTTCAAAAAGATTGCTCACAAAGCCAGTTTCTCTGTAGGTTGGAGGGCCTACACTCGCTGTGCATATATACTTGTTGACACTTCCAGAATTGTAAGTTTATGCCCTTGTGAACTGACTTTGAGGCAAAAAAAAAAAGTTTATACTTTTAAATATTAGAGTCCAGAAGGTGCAATAAGCTTTTAATCAAAACATTCAAATTTAAAAATAGAGATGTGTCTAAAAAAGACTTCCTTCCAAACTTAATGCTGCCAACAGCTTCCACCACTTCTCTCCACCTCACAAATATGCACCGATTTTTTTTTTCCTTTTAAATTACCTGGCAGCTCTTTACAGGTATATACTTCTGTTAGCTCTCTCTTCTTTTCCTATCATTTATCTTTCATCACCTGATAAAGTAGTTTTGCATCTTTGCCTGACACTTGCAAGAATTGTTGCCAGAACTGTAAGATACTCCTTCCTGTTCAGATATGTTTCTTAGTTCCTAGGAATTGCATGACTGCAATATAATTTGTGATCTCTAATATTCACCTGTCTTATAAAGACTCTCCAAGCTCATCAGCTGATTGAAAAGATAGTCCTTTCCCTTTCCCAGTCAGAAGACAGTGGCTGAGGTGAAACCAAATCAGATGCTTGCTCCCACCCAGAGCAAGCCTTTGTTCTGAAGCACCCTTGTATGTCATCCCCAGTTTTACACACAGGGATGCTGAAGCAATGGTTTGTTGGGTTTTTTTCTTAGTAGTAGCATTAGATATGGATCTAGAAATGAGCTGGAAGAAATGTAGGAATGCATTTCTAACAGGAGAAAACTAATGCAACCTGAACAAAATCTCAGAGATGGTATCTTCAACCCACATGTGTTACAATTAGTAGTCTAGTTGAACACTGAGTTATTCTGCAGAGTAATTGCTTTTTCTGATAGATCTTGGTGAGGAGAAGTGTGAATTGGTAGTCATGCAGTCAGCTGTAACCTTAACTTACAGGTTGGGGTTTTTTTCCCCCAAGTTACAGTTTACATCCTTAAGGCATTCACCCCAGTTTTCCTCAAAATGAGCATGTTGATGTTAAGGAATTAATTAGAATTCATTCACAGATGCTGATGATGTGTCTGTTGGGTTTTACTTAACCTTAGCAGTTTGTTTTGGAGAAGAAAAATGATCTCTAGACTTTACTGCACATTCTCATGAATAAAATAGAAACACAATTTCTGTCATCCCAAAACTGAACCAGATTCCATAGTAATCCATAATGGTTTAAAAAATGCTATCTTTAGTTTGGAAGAAGTATCATTAGGAGAAGTATAATCTACTGCTTAGAAAAAAAAGACAAAAGGTGCTATAACCAAACGACAATAGAGGAAAAATACTCCTTAGATCTGTTTACTTTATTTGCCAGTACTTCTTATATCATGGTGTTTCACCATTTCCCATGGAGTCAGACAGCTTCCTCTACTGTGTGCAGAATAAACATTTCTGCTTCCTATTGATCTGGGAAAGGCAGAGGCAATCCTTTTTTTCCTCTTTTGGTATTTTCTTTTAAATAATAACAAGAAGGCTGAGAGACAGAGACCTTTCTGCAGCCTTTTTAGAGCAGGTCATGGAATCTTTTGTGCTTTGTTTTGCAAAACACAGAGTCACAACCATGAGGTTACACATCAGCTAGCATTGTGATGCTTTTTTCTCCTTTCCTTTACACTTCTCTACCCTCTCTGGAGTTTGTACTGAATAATACCTTTCATAGAAGGGTTTGAGTTGAAAGGAACCTTAAAGATCACCTAGTTTCATGCCCCCTGCCATGGGCAGGGATGCCTTCCACTACACCAGGTTGCTCAAAAACCTTTTGTTTGCTCTCTTAGCATCTCTCCCTTTATACTTTATAATGAGCAGTCTGGTTTGGGGTTTGAGACAGGGTTTCGAACACTTTGCTGAAAAAGCTGACTGAATTCTGTGTGTTTGAGAGTCCTCTCTTCACTATGGGGTTTTCTACTCTTGATCTCAAACATATTTTGAAGATAGCTTTGTGGAGTTGGAAAATCAGCATTTATAATGGCTTCACACAAATTGGTTTTCTATGCTTGACAATATACTCTTTCAGCCTTTGAATATCCCTGAATAGAGATACCTGTTGCCGAGTAAAGTTTTTTTCTTTCTTCATTAATTAATTTTTAATCCTTGTTTTTCTTTATGAGAGTAGAAATTTTTGCTTCTGTTTGCTTTATATGAATTTGGTTTATAGTTTTTTTCCTACTACTTTTCACCTTAACCTGTTTTGTATTAGTCAGCTGGCTCATTTAGTTAAATTTCATTCATCAGAAACTGATCTATTAGTTTTCATGTAGGTTACAATTTTAAGAGGACAAAGAAAGAAATAACCTCCCTGAACAACACTTTTTTTGAGTAAATGTATTTTTGAGTGCTTGGATGTGGAAATATATATTGTACTCATTACTTCAGTCTCTGTTTCTGCCCTAGTCAGAGAGTCAGATGCTGGCTGGTCTGGGTGTAAAAATTGTTTCTGTGTGCAGGTGCCAGGAGTCATTATATTCAGGAGAATAGGTAAGACCCAGTTTCATGGGTGAAAATGTCATAGCCAGTTTAGTGGACTTCTCTTCCATTTTTGTTTGTTTTAAATATGATTGCTCAAATCTCAGTTGAACCAGAACAGGACAAGAATCATTACTTGAAATTACACAGCTTTGCTAAAGATGCTTAGCCTTTATAAGTTTTAGAGAACAAATTCCAACGTGAGTGATCGGAGCTTTCTCTAGAAAGGTCTGTCCCACGGCACACTGGCTGGATATTATCAGAAAGGCTTATTGGTTTGTTTGTCTGTACATATGTGTGTTTTCAGACTGAACTAACTTGCACCTCATTATAAGAACAAAAGAAAATGTAATTTTCTTTGATATCATCCAAATCAAATAACACAGCAAAAGAAACATAATTACGTAAATGTCTTTAATCCACAGTTTTTGCTATGACTTGTTTTAGTTTCATGATGTAGATCTAAGCTGATCTTTTGTTCTTCCACTGTTGGGTGCTGACACTTGTGTGTATGTTGCTTTTACTTAATGAATTTAGCAATCCAGAAATGTCTCTTCTTTCCTTGAACTCCCTTTGTCCTGTTACTCCCAGAAAGAAGATCTTTGGTTGAATCGTAACATTCAGAGATTTGAGTCTCCATTTTCTTCATGTTTATCAAATTTGATTCCCCATACTTTAAAGATAAATGGTTTTAATTTAAAGATGGTGGTTCTGGTGGTTTTAAGGATAAAGCCTTATAGGCAATGACAGGATGATGATTACCGTTGCTGTGCTTAAATTTGTGCAGTCTTGCTCTTTTAATGGATTAAATATTGCATTAATTTGAAATTTACTTGAAATTTATTTGTTTTTTTAATTGGTGATATACAAAATGAATATTTAGCATTTTGAGAATAATGATAACTAAAAACTATTACTGGAGCAGGTTGAGATGCATTAACCAACCACCACCACCAAAAAACCCCTTGCCTTTGACTTTAAACTGCATATGCTATGTAGTGTAAGTCCATGTGCCTGTTGTTTACTTTGGACATGACTTTTAGATACAATTAGATCTCTTCAAATAGCTTTAGATTTTTTTTTAAAATGTAGTTGTTTTCCATCTGTAAGAGGTAAGCATTTCTGGGGAGAAGAGAAAAAAGGGCAGAAAGGCAGGTAGTTGTGCTGATGTCACCTTGCTGAGACAGAAGGACATTAATGGAGTTGGCAAATTTAATGTCTGACATGGGGTAGGTAAATGAATTCAAAAGTTGAGCTGTAGTAGATGAAATTTTCTTGAGAAATCCTTTGCTGGGTCAGCTTCTGATTTTTTTTAAAGAAGCAGTTTTTTGACTCTAGATTTCAAATTCAACTTAAAGCCTGAGACCATTTAAAGACCTGAACCTCCAGCACACATTACTTCATTTTGCAGCTGAATACATTAAAAAAGAAAGGTTGAAAATTAAAATTTTGCAAAGTTTAATTCAAATATAAAAAAGATAATTAAACAGGATCAGGAACAAAACAACTTTACTTTTCCCATTTCTCGTGCAACCTTTTTGCTTATTCAGGACTTTTAAAAGCAAAAATAGGCCTGTGCAGTTGTGCAGGTAATCCATTAGAGGGCAATGTAATATTGCACTGGAAAGAAGATGAGGCAACAGAGACCAGGGGATACACAACAGGTCTAAGATTGATAAGGCTGAACTTAGTCTTCTGTTTGAAATCAAGCTGGTGTAATTGCAGGATGTATTAGCTCATTGGTGGAATGAGGAAAATTATTTTCTTGATATTGTTAGGACATTTTAGTATGTGTAATGGACTTGTTGTTATAATAGAACTTCCTTAAAAGTCTTTCTAGCTAGAGAAGTTTCAAAAGGATTTAATAAAGCAAATTCCATCAAGTTTATTTGCCAGATTTCTCAGGCAAGAATTTTGTAACCTTTTTGAGGAAAAGCTAAGAATATAAATGCTCTTTAAATAAGTAATTTCAGGTAAAAATTCTACTGAAATTGGAGCACTTAATATGTGTTTTTAACAGCTCTGATATATACTACCTCTGTTCTTTCAGATATTAGGAAGGTAGTAAATCATAAAACCTCAGAATTATGTTTCCAGTTTTAACACTTAAACAAAATATTGTTCCATAAACACACTGCTATAAACGTAGTGTCACTGTCTGCGCTGTGGATGAAAATGGTTTCTAAACTTCACACATCTTGATTTCTCTGTAATCTCCTGATAACCACTTCAAAGTGTGAGGTCTGCCAGCAAAAACACTGCTTTATATTTTCGCTATTTCTTAGAACGTGTTAGCAACACTGATGAAAACAGAACACTGATTTGGATCAGGTTTTGGGTTGACACAATATGGTGCCTCTTATGCTGTGATAATCACATGAACTTTGTTTCCTATTTTCATTTTCATATTAGGGACCTATATTTTTGTTCCTAGATAGGACAGTGATTAACTTAATTGAAGTCAGTGGATTGGGATGATTCCTATGTAGGTTCAAAAGTGCAGAAGTGATTATCAGACTTCAAAGGCTGTTCTGGAGAAGTTTTAGGTTGATAAATTCCCTAGGTGTGAATGAATATTTAAAAAGATTTGCAAGGCTTCTATTACAAGAGATTAGACATGGACATGGACAGTGGTGTATTGCTCAGTGGTAATTGTATCCTTTCATATTTCAAGGAAACTTTTTTATTGTATATTAATAAATTCAGTTTGTGTGTTAGGCTTAAATGCAGTATTTTCCATTTGGTAATTCAGTAAAAATAATCTATCTATGCCCACAAATTTAAACCTTTTTTATTATTAAATTTTCCTTTGCAAATATGAAGCAAACTGGTAGTATTGGTTATTATTACCCTAAATATGTATGTATGTATGTTTGTTTCTACAGCAAGTGGTGCTTGTTCCCTGTGGAGTGACACTGCAGAGCTGCTTTATTTTGCTCTGAAGTACTGAAATGGAGCTAGGGAATCTATCCAAAACCCATGCTTGAATGATCCAGTGTTTTATTAATTGTATACAGATGAGGAACTTACACTCTCTCATGTTCCTTTTTTTTTTTTTAACTGCCTTTTTTTTTTTCCAGAGCTGCACAGAGACAACACATATAAATAGTCCCAAAGCTATTAACTTTCTCATCAGTGCTATTTTTGTCAGTGGCCTCTGATTAGTGCTGGTTCCATTATGAAAATGTTTGCATGTATTTCCCAGAGGGTTTACATAGAAAGAAACATGCAGCTCTCGTGTTACCTTGTGAATATGGCTAAATATGACACCTAAATGTGAAGCGTGTTTGGTTTTTTTTCCTCAGTTTTACACACCCCCACACACCCAGACACATACACCTCTGCAGGACTGCTGCACAGGAGTGCTTTCTCTGATGAGAAATGTGAAAAGAATGCTTTCTCTATGGGTGAACTGGCAGTCTGACAGAGTTACACCCTTTGCTTCCTGCAGGTTTGGGAGAGGGACTGTCCCCAGAAACACAAGCAGGAGAGCAGAGCTCTGATTCTCAGGGTGGATGGTCTGCTGCAGAGGGTGCTTTTTGTGCAGTTTTTCCTTTTAAATAGATGGAGCACAGGAAAATAAAAAAATCTGTTTTGAACATTTAGTTGGCTGTTCAGAAAAGATGCATTAATAGGGCATTTTGCTTTAGATTTTTATTTGCCTAGAGATTTTTTACAAGATATGACTAGCTGGTTTGTATGTGACACACAGAATTTCATCTTAACAAAATAAACAACTTTAATAACTTACTCAGCTTTTACAGTGGAAAACACTGTTGTTGGTGAGCTGTCAGAAGTTTTTAGTATGATTGAGGAGCTGGGTTTAAGTACCTGAAAGTTAAAAAACTGCTTTGTAAAATATGTTAGTTGTTTTATGGCCCCTTTTCATTTTCATGAATCCAGGCAATACTGAGTTGTGAGCAGTGTTTAAAGACTGCTGGTGACATTGAACTTTGCAGAGCACAAGGCTGATCCCACTGCTGCCTGCCCTGAGTGAGGTTCCAGCACTTCCCTCTGATGCAAATTAGAAAGAAGCACAGGTAGAGCAAGTAACTCAGGAACTGAAGTTAGTTCTGTTTCACTGTAATGCAGTAGTTAGTGATTACCCCATGAGACTGATGGTATCAGGAGTGTGCTGTATCTTCTGGTTCAAAGTGGGTGGCCTCCTTGGCTTGCTACTGGGGCCACCCCTGGGAATGGTTTTTTGAATAAGTGACTTTTCCAGCTGAGGATAAGCTAGGGGTGGAGAGGGGAAATCTGTGGTGAATGACTGGCTCAGGCACAGATTGGGTATTTGTTTTAGACAGCTGTGGTGGTAATTGCTGCTTACAAGCCTTGGAAAAAAAAAAGTATAAAGTATGGTATGAAAGCTACAGCATACAGGAAACAACTGAATTCTTCCAGGAGAACACAACCCGCTTATTATTTAAAGTAAGATAAATGTGTAATACACACATCATACTTTTTCCCCCTGTTCATTCAGTCATTCTCTTCTTCCCCACCCTTTTTCCTCAAAACAACTAAGGGAGGAGGGAAGGCAATTCTTGTGAAATGCATTCATGCTTACTAAGTTTACCAAGCTTGATTTTCTAACCCCTCCCTCCTCCTGGGGATTATGGAGTGGGAAAATGCAAATTTCATAGTTGGGCAGTTTTCTGTAAAGAGTTACCTGTTCACACTGTCACTTTGCCTGGAGGACTCCACAATGCCACAATTGGAAAATACATCTAGAAGGGTACAGTTGTTCATGTTTCTGATTCCCTGGTCTACAGTAAACAAAACTGAGTGTGGAACAAATGGTGACATTAAATGTAAAAGTCACTACCTACCAACTCTATAGACACTGTCAATACAGTAGGATGTAGAAGAAACTATGCTTCTCCAGCTAGAGACACACTTTTCACAGGTGTGCTTTTTTCCCCTCTTTTTGATGGTTGGAAGTCATTAAAATTACTCAGGATAATGTTCTCAGGTTAGTGACTGGTTAATGATTATACTCTTTAGGCAATCTGTTGATGTAAAAACTTACCTCCCTGGTCACATTGATAAGGTGTCTATTTAACCTAAATTTTAAAATGGTTACAACCAATTCAGGTTTTAGAAAGAGCTACTGCATACTCCTCACCTACAACAATGAAGGAGACTGGAACTACCGAATTTTGGTGCTGTACAGGCTCCCTTCTGCAAGACAAATTGCAGTTGCAAGGTCTGGGATCAAACTCCTGAAGGTCTTCTGAAAATGGTACAATTTACGCAACATGTAAGCTGTTAATGCTGTCCATGTGGTCTCTGCTGATGTCAAATAAGTTTCATAAGCATTTCCACTGTAATTCTAAGACCGAAAAAGAAAAATAAGTGCATTTGATCTTTTAAGCGTGGCTTCATGGGGGAAAGAGCTGCTTAAAGGGTTTCTTCTTGAAGGACTTGGAGCAGGGATTGTGGGTTTGTGGCAGTTGTGGCTTGGTGACAGCCTGGTGCGACAGCTCCTGAGCATGTTCTCTCTTCTGCTGCGTGTCCTGCTAGATGGGCGTATGTGACATTCTGTGTGTCTGCTGGGAAGCCTGAGCTATGTAGTGCAGGTCTCCTCCTCCTGTGAAACCTCAGAGCTAGGCATCATAAACCATTTAGTTTTAAAGTGATCTGTATCTTTTCCAACTGAAGGAAGAAAAAGAATTACTTGAATATCTGTTAATTCTTGCTTTTAAACCTACCAATTTCAGGCTTTTTGTTCTTGTTTCTGTAGGTCTGCATTGGCCCTGCGTTCCTATATTTGGGCATTGTGGGCATGGAATGAGTCCAACTTGTGATCATCTGGCTTATGCAAATATTTTTTAAAAAGGCAGTTGTTTGATAATTGTGTAATGTACTGGCAGATGAACAGTAAGCAGGGCAGAGAGGTAAATATGTAAAATACATAAATATGTCTAAATATCTGTCTAGGTAACTGAATACCAAGATTCTGTAAGAGATTTTGGCCTTTTTTTTTTTTCTCCCCTTGGGTAGTTTTAAAGGTTTCCAGTTGTTTCACTGCTCAGAGCTTCTACTTATTTATTTGAAGAAATCTGCTTGTGTTTAAAGTCTGATTGCTTGGTAAGATGTAATGACATAAAAACTTATCTAAAACTGACATTTTACTGTTTGTCAAGTGAGTATCATTAAGTCATTAGCTTGTCTTACAAATAATTAGTTCATGTTAACATTCAGCTGTATATAGCTGTTATGTTAATTCCTATATAATTTGCATCAGCATATCTAAAGGAAGGCAGGATGCAGATTAAAATGAAAGATTCCAAACAAGTATTACAATCTGTTTTGAGACAAGGTATTATCTGCATTAGCAAGAGCGGTGATTGAGCTTACTCAACCATTACTTTGCCATTTGCCAGTGAAATTTGGGGTCACTCTATCCTCTGCGTGCTGCAGAGAAAAGTTTACAATGTTTAGACAGATCAAGCCAGTGGAGTGCTTAGTCTGTGAAAAAGATGGTAATGCATAGCTGGTCCTTTCTTAATGGTGGTAGGAAAATTGCCACGCTTCTAGGAAGTTTACACCATAGCTTATGTTTTGGTTGTCTCAGTTGAATAAATTAATGAATGATCAGCATTTTTCTCTAATGTACTTTTGTTGTCCTCTTTGGTCATCCATTTGGTATATTACAGAGCCAAAGGTTTGTGACGTATTAGTCTATAGAAGTTAATAATCGCCATTAATGAAAACTATTAAATGTCTTTTTTTTTCTAAAATATATTGGATGTCATTCTCCCCTGCTTCCATGGTAACTATACTGAGTCTTTAAACCTTTGCTTCAGCCAGTGGTTACACTTTCAATCAACAAAATGAGAACGCTAGCAATCCTGCAGTAACACTAATTTAATTGGTTCTTGGCTGCAGCCACCTCTAAAGAGCTGGAACATTGTAAATGCCTTCACTGTGCTTCTAAGTGTTTGGTTTCGCCTATCTCAAAATGTAAAGGCTTGTGGTTTGTTTGTTTGTTTGCTTGTTTGTTTGTTTGTAGGGTTTGGTATTTATGGTATGCCCTACCTCTTTAACTCTTTGCTTCCTTTTTCTCATTCCAAACCAGCATCTCTTTCTCCATATTCTCCTAGTTTGATTGCAAATGCCAATTGTGATTCACCTGTTCACAAACTGCAGCCTGGAACCCAGATCTGGGCTTACCTGCATTTGCTGTTGTGATTAATGAACGTTCAGCAGGGGTGACACAATCAGCTGGGATGCAGGTCAGGTGAAGATGAAGAAGAGGGGGATCCGCTCCCTGTTTTTTAATTGCATTGGAAACAAATTGAGATAAAATACTCTGAGCCAATTTTTGCAGCCTGATGTATTAGATGAGTGTGTGTGATGCAGTAAAGTTCATCGGTTTTTGTTGCTGAGAAGGAATAAAAGTATGTTTGAAAAATAATTTTAGGAACTTGATCAGCTGCGTGTCTGTTTTTGCTAGCAACTGGAAGCTCGAAGATGAAATGAGTTCTGTTCAAATATTAGTGTATATAATGGTGGGACAAAACCATGGGATATAAGCTGATTTCTTTTTAAGAAGGGCTCTACTGGATTTACCTTTCCTCTCATGACTGATATTAAGCATGGATTGATTAAATACTTACGGCAACATTGTTCTGGGATTTTGCAGGCTGAAGGTCCTCTTAGACTAAAGACTACATGCATTATGATTTTTATAGCTGGGCTTTGTCTGTATGGCTCTTCCAGCTAAGAATTTAAGCTCATTATTTTGCAGTAAGATTGTTTGCTTTCTGACAATGTAACCTGATTTACAATGCATGCTATTAGTAGTCTGTTCCTTTTTAATGAATATAATCAGGCTGAAGACACACGAAACACAATTGACAAATACTGTGTATTGATTTTAAGCCTGGCCTGATTGACATACTAGAAGAATAGCCAATTTGCCAATAATAGGCTATTTGTCTAGCAAAATAAATGTTAAATCTTGACAACTATTTGAAATTACGTTAAGGGGTCACTGCTCTAAGTGCCTCTTAAAGAAGATCACTTACAAAAATCTATGCATCTCCTTATCACTCATATGCACATCTCCAAACATGTAAAGGAACTGTTACAAGATATGGAATGAGAACAAGTATAGAAGAAAGCATATGTCCGTCTTGGGAACAGGAGTTATCACCGAGTTCTGACACTATCCACTTGGACATAATTACTTCACTTCCACTGCCCAAAATTCACTTTCACTATGCAAAATTTGTTTGACACAAAAAAATTTCTAATTAACTGCTGAATTTTCTTGTACACTTGGAGGTTCACATATATACAATATATTAAAAAGTCCTTGTGGGAAATATGTTGTGCACACTGGTTCTTGTTTGGATCATTTCTTACTTATCATAAAAGGTCCTGCTTGCAGTTCAAAGGACAGAACATTCAATAATTTTAAACCAGTCACTCAGTGAAAGTGTGATACTCTCCTTTTTTTGTGTGTGGTATTTTTAGTTTCAAGGATTGATGAGATCAGTTTGTATTGAGTAGCATTGGCCACCCAAGCAAGCAAAGTTGCAATTATTTTTTGGTCTGCATTTATACAGAATGTATTTGCAGATTGCATTTCTTCATCACTTTAAGCTATGATGACTTTTTTCCCTATGATGTGTTTATCTATAGGTGCTTTATTTTTCTTCTTTTTTTCTTGGTAACCTGTTACTGCCTACTGCTGGCCGCTCTTTTAAGTGCAATTTGAAGTAACTGAAAAATGTACAACTGCTTAGTACAACTTCAGCATATTCCCTCTGAAATACATTTAAACTGATTACTTGTACTTAGAGTTTTTTGTGTGTTTAAGCTTGGCACTTAAGAAGCCTTTCCTTTAAGCCATCAGGTGAGAGGGAAGCACACTGCTATTAGATATGTAACTTCACATGTTCAGTGTAAAACTGAACGGGTGACTGCAATAGTGATTAGTTCAGCAGCTTTCTCTGGACCATAGGCATCATTCCCAGTATCCTGGCTGGCTTCCAGCTTAAGCAGTTATGCTCTGCTCAGCTACTTATTTCCACTGGATCCAATATTTGAGTCCACTTTTCTTTTTACACTGTTATTGTGTTATTCCCCAGTGCAAGCTAAACTGTTTTTTCCTTTAGTGGCAGCCTTTCTGGGTGGATATGAAGTAATCACTATGAATACATCTGTTTATAGTAGACTTGTTAAGTGGTTGAGATTTCTTGGTAGTCAGGTTATTTGAAACATATTATGTGTACATGTATTATTTCCTTTTGTAGGTTAGTATAGGAGTGTGCATATTTACAGGCATAGCCCATAATATTTAATGGTGCATTTTTCTGAATAGACTAGTATTTCAAGAAGTATTAGGAATAACAGGACTATTTTGACATCATGCCTTCACTGATGTAGGCAGAAAGGATTGTGTGTCTTTTAGAGGTTTTTATTGATTTAGAAGGAGCCTATGTCTAATGCTCAGTCAGTCAGCTGAGAACTCTGGTGTCACCTTGCTCTTTAAATGACATGTTGCATTCTTCTTTGATTCTAAATTGGGCTGTTGCTGCTGCAGTGGAGAAAGGTCTGTGTGTGTGTTTTGTTCAGTCTTAAACTTTTTTGTAAGTAGGAAAGTGTTAAGCCAACAATTTTTAATAGATCAGCACATAGAGCTAGCACGCTTTTTTTCATATTGCAGTTTTTAGGAAGAGTTTGTTAAATAAAACTGGTTACATTTGCTCTTTGTTCCTCTCTGCCTCACCCAACCAACTTTCTGATTGCAAAATACTCCTGGACAAGTAGGTTGCATATTGTGTGCTCTTTTCTCACAGTGTTCTCCCTCTTGCTCCTCACCCTCTGTGCCTCCCAGGGCAGTAGGGCAGGCTTGCCTACACACGGGTGGATGTATAACTCCACTGCAGCGACCGTGAATATCCCAGAGCTTTCTCCACGCAGTTATTTCAGGGTGGCATGTGTGCTACCTAGCCAGCTAAGTTACAGCTGTCTTCAGTGCAGCCTGGAAGCATCTATTCTCTGCTGGTTTGCAGACCTGCAGCGCTGAGCGGGTACCTCAGCCATCCAGGGCTCCACACCTGTAGCTGGGCATTTGGTAAGCTAGAGTGGCCCTTCGCTGTTTGCATCAGCTTTGAGGGTCACAAGCTAGAAATGAAGCTCTTAGAGGTGATTACAGTGGTGCTAAAGATATTGCAACCTGGCTAGTATGGAGTTAGGTAGCTGTAATGGAGTTGCCTCACTCCTGACAATACAAGTAATCTGTATGTACTGTCTTCAAAGATATTTTCTTTGAAGACAGTACATACAGACAAAGAGACTTTCAAAGACTTTCTAGTTTTGTTTCCAAGACTTTTTTTGGGGGGCAGGGGATGGTTGTCCCCTCCTTCCTTTTCTGTAGTTTTCTCAAATGTTTTTACTTGAAATTTGCTTGAAAATAATTGCTCTTGTGAATTGCTCTCTTGAAAAGAATTGAAAATGCTCTTGTGAAACCTCCTGAATCCAGCATGTGGGGTTTTAACTGAAACATAATCCACCCCTAGCCCCCCAAAATACCAAAAGACTTGGAATAAGTTGCTAAAAAGAAGGAAATGATTGATAGTTATGAAGTGGGAGTTTATAATGAAATCTTTCTAGAGTATTGGAATTTTGAAATGTTTCTTTTATTATTTAAGTAATCAACAAATTCAATTTTGCAAGAACTAATGTGTCTGCTAAAATTAACAGTGTTGATATTACTAGAAGAAAATAATATGGTATTGTATAAAATGATGCATACCTGGAGTAAATCCTGGCAAACAAATATGCCTTCAAAGTACATGCAATAGTACATATTTCACAAATAACCAGTGTGACGCACAGAAGGATTTGCACATTTTTCATAACTTTATTTGGTGGATTTTAGAAGTCTGTAATTACGTATGTAGTGATAAAGGGGTTGCAGAGCTGCAGCAAGGCATCTGCTCCCAGCAGATGGCAGGATATCCCAGTTTATGCCATCCAGCCGCATACTGGGTGCAGCCCAGGCTGCCTTCTGTGCATTTATGCTTTTGATACAGTTCCTGATTTAATGTAGTATACTTCAATTTGAGCAGGTGCCTATAAGGCCATGAAGTATTCCTGTTTGTGGCTTCTATGAAACTTTTATGAAGAGGGACCTTACTTGGGAATATTCTGAGGCACAACCTTTGTGCCAGGTTGAGGTGAGGCTTTTGGGAGCAGATGGTGCCCAGATTCCTTCAGTGGAGGAAGGGTGCTCTGTGCATGTGGGTGGTCACAGACTTGCCAGGGCCACCTTGGCTGTGCCGGGTTGCAGAGGACGGTTGTGAGGTGAAAGAGATCCTGGTTCTCCAGATGCTGCTGAGACTTTCAGCATCCTGAAGAGCTGAAGGTCACACCATGTGGCAGAGCTGTGTCCATGCCCAGTGCTGGGCAGGCAGTGCTAGTTAAAGGAAATCCATTTCCCTCTTAATGATTTAAGCAACTGGCTGAGCTCAGTGTGAAAATTCCTCTTCATTCGAGGAGAGAACCCTTTTTTTAGAAAGACTGTTGTGTAAAAGGTGAGTATTAGTTAGATATTTTAGCCTGCTGCTGGGATTTAAGGCAAACAGCCCTTCATCTGCTCCAGAGCCAATTATGTTAATGGTCTCGTAGATCTAAAAGCCATGGCTGTGTGTCAGGCATGGGCCTCTCACACAGAGTGTGTGTGTGCAGATAAAAGGGCGCCTGACAGACGAGATGTGCCTGCCACAGATTAAAGTCGTACGCTTTCTGTTGCATTTGTGCTGTGATCACTCAGCAAATATTAGCAACATTTTAATGAATATTAGTAACATTTTAATGAAGTAGCAGAGAACTGAATTGCAATGGTATTGATAGTTGTTGTTTCAAGTTGAAATCAAAAAAGGATACTATAAAGGGTACGGAATAGTACGATTTAAGCTTTCCAAAAGAGAGTATAGGTTATGAACTGCAGGTTTATGTTTATGAAATCTATAATCTTTTAAGTTAATAGTTTAGATGATTGTGCTCATGTCTGTTCTATGCCTTATGATATTAATCAATAGTTTTAGAAAAATCTCACAGGTCTCATGGTACCCTAGTATCTTTAGGGCTATCCCTGTTACCTGCATTCTGCAGAAGGCACTAACATCAATGGATGGTGCTAACATAAGGTCAAGACTCATGTAAAACAATTTAATAACAGGCGAATAATTCAACTTACATCCATCTATCAATATAGACAATGCATTTGAAAGTAACTGAATGTGTTTGAGTGCAGAGTGTTGTATTTTCAGATTTTATAATATTTTTAGTGAGGTGGTTTTATTGTCAAGACTGATGGGCAGTGGTGGAGGGTGCTCTCTGTGCTATGTGTTCATGTTACCTGCAGTTGAGGGACGAAGAAATGGAAGTCAGCCAGACAGAGAAGCTGAAATAACCCTTGTTTTAGCCCCACCTGCATCTCTATTTGTGTTACTCAGTAGCATCTGAATTAGCCTCGTTAGAAATTAAACTCATCTTGACCTAGGAAGCGAAGTTTATTTTGTGGAGCCACTCAGCCGGCTGAAATCTACCTTTGAAGTGAAAATTGAATACCCCTTTCTAGTTCTGATGGCTTTTTTTATCCTTTGTATTGTTCTGTTCCTTGGCACTCCTCAGTTCTGGTGGCACTGATTTTTACTTAGCCTTCTCTAAATATTAAACCACAAAAAATTAATGAAGTGGAGAGGTAGCTGTGAGTGGGAGCAACCTTTGCAGCCCTTTTGTTTCATCTCTGTTGAGGTGAACATGTCAACAGCTGTCAGCCATAATGCTTATTTCTTCTACAGCAATGTGATGGATTGATATGTGTACCAAAATATGTTAGAAATTGAAATAAAATATGCATTTTTTTATAATTTATCAGCATTATGATGGCACAAAAAAAGCCAGTCTTATGAATAATACAGAGATCTGCAGCGGGCATTATGTACTGTAGGTAATAAATGCAACATCTCTCCTAGTCTACCAGGAGAGCTGTAAAGCAGAACGCATTAGTTCTGCTATGTGATAATAAATCACTTTAGTTTGTCAGAAGGCTCTGGCTAACTTTTACTCCTGAGGTATGAAAGAGTGCAGTGCCATACGGCTGTGGATGGTTTCTGAAGTGTTTAGGCTGGCTCTGAATCTCCTGGGTAATGTTTAGAGTGAGCGATACGGTTAGATAACAAGTGGCAGTATTTCTCAGGTATCGATGTTGTGATGGCTCCTGTGGTTTTATTGCCTAGAGTGGCTGATTTTGTCCTAATTGGAACTGTAGCTCTTCTCTGATGTTTTGTGTCTCTATTTGCAATGTGGTCTCCATGTCTCTCTGAAGAGTGTGTGAGAATGCTGAGTGACAGCCTGCTCTGCTCCTTGGGCATCTTTTGGAGGGAGCAAATATCAACTACCCTTTTCATTTTATATGCCTAAGCATTGTTGTAGGCACTCGTAGTAAAAAGCTACATTTCCCTATGCTTGTATGCATATCAGCATTTCTGATTTAGCATTTCTGCAGACAGCCCAGATGATGGCAACACAGAGTAGTAGAAGCATACCTGGGCTGATTATGCAAGATTAGAGGAAAAGCTACTTGTGTAAACTTCACTAAAATATGTGAGTTATCTTGAGTTCATTCATTCCAGTTTAATTTTCAGAGCATTATGTGTTGTGGTATTCTTAGGAAAGATAGTCTTTCTAATCCATGCTTTCATAATTTGCACAATTCATTATTTAGATTTAAAATGATGGAGTTTTCAGTTTTCTAGCCAAGAAATAACAACAGAAAATATAGCAAAATGTTATTAAAAAGTTTTATCACCTGAATAAAATATGCTACAGTGTGTGTATAGCATGTTACAAGGTATTATGAAAAAAAATCTGAACTGCCTAATATTATGTGGAATGTGACTGTAATCTCTGCTATTTTGTATGCTTCCTACTTGAAGAAACATTTATGAATTACTGGCTATTATTTTTTGTTATATTTACAAAGCCTCATTATACTTTATTATCCCAAATGATTAGAAGACCAGTCCTGTATTTCTGGCTTTACCTTACAATGTTTGTGAAAGGGCAGGTAAGATGTGAATTTTGAGACACCTCAAATAAAGTTCCCACTGCATAGGAGGAGCAGCCCACCAGCTGCTGCAGATACTCACATCTGCCATTGGCACTCTGACCACAGTCTCCTTTCCCTTTTCCTTTTGCTGGGGGAGGGAGCTCATCTGCAAAGA
Organism: Leptocoma aspasia; assembly: GCA_013399835.1. NCBI lineage: Eukaryota > Metazoa > Chordata > Aves > Passeriformes > Nectariniidae > Leptocoma > Leptocoma aspasia. The sequence goes on along the minus strand of VXAX01000983.1, from coordinate 1,279,352 downwards.
GCAGTGTGCTCCAGCAATGGCAGTGCTGGGTTTCTAGAGTTACCTGTTCCATTCTTCCTTATCCTTGCATGGGTCCATCCATGGAATGTGATTCTCCATTGCACAGTTTGCTTTGAAGACCTTGGCATCAAGCCCAGAGAACTATTTCTTACCCACTGTTGCTGCTGCTGGGGAGCCAGTGGCACCTGGTATCTGCGTGGTGGTCAGTGGCACTTCAGGGGGACCCAGCTTTTGTTTGGCCCTGTGAGTGGTGCCACAACAAACTACCACTGCTCAGCTGTCAGTGGAGACAACAGTTTCTGCATGGGCTGCACAGAGCACCAGCTCTTTCTGCTGTCTGTAGAAAGGTGGGAGGAACAGGAAGCTCCCTGTGTTTACATGGAGACTTTGTGACTCCTTTTGCCTTGCCCATGGTACTCCAGGTGTTTCCCTGATCCAGGATACAACACTGTTCTTGGAGTACTCCTCAGTGCCAGTGTCCTCTGAGTCCATAGGAGTAGCTTGGCTCTGTACTCCATGGAGAACAGCATCTTCTCTGTGGGTTGGTACAATTGAACACACCATTCTGTATTCTGGCCTGTCTACTGAAATTACATTGCCTCAGCTAAAGTTTTCCCTGGCAGATTTTGTGGCTCTTGAATTACATTCATTCAGAATAATTGTTCTGTGCTTTCAGGGCTCTGAATGGTGTAATTAGTCTTGTATTTATGGTAACTGATCTGTAAACCTTCCATCTTCAAATAACGTAGTGACTTTTTTACTCTGGAATTGTTCACAGAAAGTATTGTGTACTTTAAAGAATGACAATATCTTTAAAAATATTCTTGTGCAAATTACTCAGTGTTGTGAGTAATATTCTTTCTCTTGCTAAGTTAAATAATAATTCCATTACTGTGTTTAACAAACAGCAGTGTGCCTTGTCTCGCAGAAATACAAACAAAATAAGATACCTTTACTATAACTCTTACTTTGCCTTTCCCCCTTTTAAGTTCTGGTAATGTGTTCTGATTTCTGTGGTTTTTCTCACCTTTGCCTCAGTCTCTGGCTGTTACCACAGCCCTGCATTGCAATTTTATTTGAGGGGTCAAATGCCTAACCTGAAGTTCTTATTTCTATGTGGTCTGTGTAATTTTCAGAGGAGACTCTTACAGAATCAATGAAACATTGCAGCCTGTCTTGTCTGATACTGGAAATGAAGAATTTGCAGAATGAGCTTTGTTACTTCTTGTAGTGTGGACCTTCCTCTGAAAGTAAAGAGAAGCTGATGTGCAGAAAAATAGAATGGCATTGCAAATTTTAATGATTATGTCAATAACTGTCAGTCATAATTTACCTCTGCTTGGGAAGATATCCCTAGAGCTTCTAGGCTCTCTGAACAATCCTCTGTTTCATTTTGATTTATCCTCATTCCAAACAAACACTGATTTCCTTGTTAACTGGATCTGGAAAATGATGCAAGCAAGCTGTGTTTGGGTTGGTTAAAAGAACATTGTGGACCATGTCCCTGTCTGTTCCATGTAGCAGTCTGGTGTGCACGGTCCAGTGTGCAAAGGTGCTTGTTGGCAGAGCCTCTGTGTCTGATGGCAGTATTGAGGTCCTGCCTACACCAGCTGGTTCACTGCATGATCACAGCACCACTGAGCCTGCTTTGAAGCATTCATTAATTTCCTTAGAAACTTTGGCCACAGTATTTTGCTTGACAGTTTCTAATTTTACTTTTTGGGATAACTTTTTATACTTTCTATATCACTAACACATTGTAGAGTCTTTGGTTATGGCTGTGGGCTTTTGGTGAACCAATAATAGATCTTTTAAATCAAGCTGACTTTATCATAACATATCACAAAATGTAAGAACTGCTTCATCCCTGCCTGAAAGAAGTTGCTTTAGAAATTACAGTAGAATCTGACATGGACTATTTGATCTCATGGCTGAATGTGCTTTCAACAAAATGTGATGTAGAGTCTGTCCTTTGATCTCATTTGTCCTCTTCAAGCACGTTTCTGGAGTGCTTAATGTACAGAATTCATTTTGTACAGAATAATGCAGTGCTGCAGAAATGAAGTCAGTAACATAGGTTTTAATGCTAAAAACTGAAGCTGCAGAGCATTATCACACATGAACAGCTTTATCACAGAGAGACCTGTTCTTACAGGTGCTTTGCAAAGCTGTTATTGAGAATAAAACACCCAGAATCTTCAAATCAGATCTTGAGGAGTTTGGCACTTGAATGCGTTTGGTTTTTTCCTGGTGTCTGTATGGCATTTCAGCTTTTCTTTGTCAGACCATAAATTCTCTACTTGCTATACGTGGTCTTCACAAGTGTGAGAAGGAAGGAATAAATACAAATAAAACCAGGGTCTTTCTGTATGTCTTACTAAGACGTCAAGTGTACTTGCTGTCATTGATGAGATTTTTCATTCCAGGAACAGCATTCATGCATTAGCTTACAGAAGCTCCCCTGAAAGCAGAAGAAATAACTCCTCCTCAAATTTAAGAGTATGATAGTGAATCATGAAGTGAATAAAGTGCTTGTTTGAAAGTTGAGGGGAAGGTTTCAAAGCAAGGTATCCAAATACATACGAAGCTTCCATGTCCTGTTGTAAGTGGGAGAAATAACTGCAGTTTTAGTCACTAAAGGTTTCTGTTCATGCTATGTGCATGAAGGGGGAAAAAAGAGGCATCAGTCAGGAAGGGGGCTGGAGACAAGGTGCTAGATTAGATGGTGTAAGGTGAAAGAGATCAGGTTTATGTCAAAGAGGAAGAAAGAAGACCTTGAGCAGGTACATAAAGTCAGTGAGGATTAATGAGAAATGTGAAGGTGCAGAGAAACCGAGGAAGGCACAGAGCCAGAACTTGGGCTGAGTTCCATTACACCAAGGGTTGCTGTAGTCTCCAGCTCAGTGCTGAAGGCAGGTTCACACACACAGAGCTTTCGTCATAGGACACATAGCTGACAAAACCCACTAACTCTGAGCAAAAAAAGTTACTGCAGGCAAAAATAAAATGAACAAATAGAAAGAAAACTCCCCCCATGGCCAGTGGTGCAGAACAGAGTCCCTGGATCAGCAGCTTCCTGTCTTGGGAAGGGCATGGAACAGGAGTTAGAGGCATTTGCAATAACAAGGGATCATTTTGATTTTTTCAGAGGCTAACAGAAATTTCAGAGGCACAGCCTAAACTTCTTGATGCTAATAAAGAAGGTTTCTGCTAGCAGCTGGGTGTACCAGCTTACCAGACACAAATTTGGATTCTCTGCTCTTTTTGTGATGCTCTGCTCCTCTGTGTGATGCTGTAGCCGAGTTGCATTCCTCCATGATGCAACACAGTCTGACATAATTCCTTGATGGTGATATCATATCTGAGTTTTTGGAGGTGGTCATGCTTCCCATCCTGTGCTCCATGATGTGGCAGCACTCCTGCTATTTATTTTCCTTTGGTCAAAGTTGTTTGTTTTATGACCTACTAGCCCACTTCCTGCCTTGGAATTTTGCCCTTAAGCTTTCCATACAAATTAACTGTTATGATTATTTCCATGATAAAAAGTACCCAAAAATGTAAAATACACATGCAAAAATAAAGATATGTAATGCATGCCCAACAATGCTCTTTCATAAACAGTTGCTTTGTGCTGGAGTAGACTAAGAGGAATAATATATTATATGAGTACGATAAATATTTCCTTATCCCTAAACACTTCTAAATCTTCAACAGGATCTTGGGAAAGTTTCTGTATAGCAATATATAATTAGAGTCAAACTTTTAATATAGAAAGTTGGTACACTGTTCCCCAAGCTACATGTACAGATGCAAGACTTCATTGGGGGCTGTTCCTTCAATGGCATTTGCAAATAGGTATTTAAAAGTTTATCCTCTTTCATGTGCAAGTTTACTAATACTTCAACACAGCTTCTTTCATCTGCAAGCCAACTGATAGTTTATAGTCCACAAAGGGTCTGTTCTAGGTGACAATGATAGTAGAGAAAAATCAGATCCAAAATGGTTCTTTGTTACAATATTTTGGGTTCAAGCTCTGAATATGAAAAATGTAATTAATTAGTTTTTTACAAGGTTACATTTGCTCTGCTGTTAGTTTACTGTCTCCTTTTCTTGCTAATATATCCAGCTTATTTGTGAAAGTGAGTGAATTAAATCACTACACAACTGGAGTACATATATTTGGATTTCTCTCTGAAGTCAGTTGCATCAACTGATGATTTCTGGCTGATAGGTAAAAGGAGGTTGACCTACAGGTGAAAACATTAAAGTCAGTTTTGGCTTTGGGTTTTCTCAATTCCTGTGCAGATGGAGTTTTCTGGAAAAAGACTTAATATTCAGTATTTTTATATGTTCATTGCTGTAATTCATTCTTCACATGTTGCTTCCTGTTTCCTGTAAAGAATCATTAATTGCCCCAGTCCTCTTTCAAATACATAAGTTTAAAACTTCTTCCATTTCTTTTGATAAAGCCATTTTTAAAGTCTTCAGAATTATTTCAAGGTTCATAAATGTATCATATCATAAAAAAGCTTGCCCTGTAGTTTTATGGTTAATTTCTGCAGCCAGATATATTCTTCCTTTTTCCTCCTAGTTCCAGTTTCTCTGTATTCTCTTGCTCTGAGTTCTCCAAACTGTTTCACAAAGGCAGTGCTGTTTCTTAAAGCTTTTCTCAATTGGAGACCCTTAAAAATGGAGTAGCATTGTTTAATGTACTTATACTGTTTAATATATTTTGTATTTTGATAATAGAATTTTCTTAGGCTAAAAGGCCAGAGTATTATAACCTAAATTGCTGTGTAAGTATGTTTAAAAACTCTGTGCCCAAGGGATTAATTCTTTGTAGTTTACACAGTGTGGGGATTTTAAAATGAATGGCAGAAAGCACTGTTACAACAAGAACAATTTTCCATCTAAGATGTGTAACAAACAAAGACTAGACTAATTTTAGTTTCCTATATCCATCAAAACATATCTACTGTTTCTGTTAGAGAAATGGACTGTTCTATATAGTTATATTTTCATGTGAAAAAAAAAAGGCTATACCATGTTGCTAGCTATAGGTATAAGAAGATTGATTCTAAATCATTTGGTCCTATCTGGTCTTGGTTCCAGTGTGGACACAGGCTCCTGAAAGGGTTCAACTTGCTCTTATGTTTAAACTTCCCTGTTTTCCTGTAATCCAAACCATTCTTATATTAGGAACTTATTTGAGCTCTTGTGACATTTCAGTATTGCCAGGCCTGCAGGGGTTGAAGTTGTGCCCATAGTGACAGGAGTTCAAAGTTAGAGACTTAATTCTGTAACACAAAAATCTCTTCTAACAGTGCTCAGCATGGGCAGTGAGCTGTCAATTGGTGAATATATTACCAATGCCCACATGAAAAATATGGACATTTCTGCTTAGCCTGGTCCATCACAACCAGTTCATTTCAAAGGGTTCAATTCTGCAAGGTAGCCAGAGCCTTAAGTGTCCACCTTCTCTGTGCAGAGATGGGGACGCATTCTTTGTCATGAAAGATCTTGGGAGGAGAAGCTTCGCACACCCAAGTTTCAGCTCCAGAGGGCTAAACCAAATAACCACTGAGATGATTTCTGGGAATGTAAAGAATAAAAGCATTGTTTAGAAGGTCATGGTCTCAGGCATTTTTATTTTTTATTTTTAAACTATAGCTATTAGCAATATTTGTCTGGTTGTTGTTTGTTGGATTTGCAACTCAGCCATGCATAAGGTCAGCAGTTTTTATTGTTAAAGACCATTTAGGAGCTCTTATTTATTGATATCTTGCATAATTTATGTTTTCTGTCTCCAGATAGGAATACACAATGTCGGAGATTGTGTAGGTTTCTAATGATGTACCAAGTGGGGAAGCTGTGCAGAACAATGGGTTGATATTATATTAGCAAATGTAATGACTGGATGTGTATCTTCCTTTAATCATTGAGCTGTTTGTTGTGACCCACCACTGACCTCTTTAAGAACAATTTCCTTTGCACATACATACATTTGGATGGAATAATACCTTTCTTAGGTAATTATGCCTCATGTAGATAGTATCTTTGCCAGGCAGATGGATGAATTGTGACTTGACTCAGCAGTTTCCAAAACCAGCAATCAGTTTCTAGTGAAGCTTTAGAATTAAAATTATTCTCTAGCTGGTATAGGAGGTCTAGAAAACATTTAATTAAAATAAAAATCTGTTATACACCCTTTCTGGTATGCAGTATTTCTTTGCCTTGGGGAAACACCAAGAGACTTCTAGTTTTCACAGTGATCATTATGACTTCTTTGAAAATGACCCCTTAGAAAGATTCATTTAGCCAGGTCCCATATTAAGAATAAGAGAGGGTGGGAGGGGAAGTCATTAAAAAAAAAGTCAGGAACCTATTAGGAGTCCCCATGAGCTCATACCTAATATCAGAAGGTATTTCCAGTAGTCAAAAACTACTGACCCAATAATACCCCTTTTCCCCTAAGATCCAAAAGGCAATCATATTCACAGTGAGAGATAAAACACAGGATGCTGAACATGGATTTACAGTGGTTTAACAGAACCTGTTTATTTAAACAGGTAAAAACTTGTGTGTGGGGAAAAGCTTCCTAAACTGGAACATTTTATTTCATATTTGGAGTATTTGCCTTCCCGTCTGCTCATGTTTCATTTGAAAACTGGTCCCTGGGTGCACTGAAAAATCATTACATGATAATGTGCCTTCAGCTTATACTTGCAGCTTCACTGATGCTGATGTTAAGCAGATAAAATTAACACTTTATTTTTCCCTGTATGTGCTGCTGCTTGGCTAGAATGGATATTTTCAGGGTTGTGCACTATGCAAATTTCTTTGCACTGAATAGTTTACAACTAAAGGAGAATTGCTCCTGTTTTCATGAAAAGTAGGATCTCTTTGCAACTTTTTGACTGCTTGTGATGGTTTGACCATGGCTGGATGCCAGGTACCCACCAAAACCAACTCTATCACTCCCTTCTGCAGCTGGGCAGGGGAGAGAAAATACAATGAAAGGCTGATGAGTTGAGATAAAGACAAGGAGTCATCACTCATTGATTACTGTCACAGAAACAAAGTTGACTTGGAGAAATTAACCGAATTTATTACCAATCAAAATCAGAGCAGGATAATGAGAGGTAAAATAAATCTTAAAAGCACCTTTCCATCACCTCTTCCTCCTTCGCAGGCTCTACCTCCTCCCACCCAGTGGGGCAGAGAGACAGGGAATAGGGGTTACAGTCAGTTATGACATGCTTTTTCTGCTGCTGCTTCCACCTCAGGGAAAGGAAACCTTGCCCTGCTCCAGCATGGGATCCCTCTCACAGGAGACAGTCCTCCATGGAGTTGTGCAGTATGAGTCCCTCCCAAAGGCTACAGCTCATCATGAACTGTTCCAATGTGGGTCCCTTTCCATAGGGTTGGTCCTTCAGGAACAGCCTGCTCCAGCATGGGTCCCCCACAGGGTCACAAGTCCCAAACCTGTTCCAGCATGGGCTTCTCTCTCCATGGAGCCACAGGTACTGCCAGGAGCCTGCTCCAGTGCAGGCTTCCCAAAGGTCAGCTTCCTTCAGGCATCCACCTGCTCTGGTGCGGTCTCCTCCTCTGACTGCAGGTGGATCTCCATCGGCTGCAGGGATGCAGGTCTCACCATGGGCTGCAGGGGAATCTCAGCTCTGGCACCTCCTTCCCCCTCCTCCTCCACTGACTTTGGTCTCTGAAGAGTTGTTCCTGTCACTTACTCTCACTCCTCTCTTCTCTGGTCTAAAGTACTTCTATGCAATGGCTTTGTTCCTTCTTAGATCTGTTATCCCAGAGGTACTACTGCCATTGCTGATTGGCTCAGCCTTGGCCAGTGGCAGGTCTGTCTTGGAGTCTCCTGGCATTGGCTCTGCTGGACATAGAGGAAGCTTACAGAAGCTTCTCACAGAAGCCATCTCTCAGAAGCCCCTGCTCCAAAATCTGACCATGCAAACCCAATACATGCTGTGAGGTGTATAATGAAAGACAGTGCAGTTTCAATTTTTCTCTTCTTCAGTTCTTTCCTCACTTCTTTCAAATTATATTTTTGCTTACACCAGTTCCTTATTAATATTAAAACTGTCACAGTAGTAAAACTACTGCAGTGTATAAATTACTGTATATTAGTGTAGTTTAAATCAAAATGTGAGCAACCTCCAAATTTTGTCCTTGTTTAGCTGAACTGTTTTAAAACTTCACAGTCAGTTAAGTCATACCTCTTGGTTAAATTGGCATTACATTACATATAAAAGAATATTAATACCTTCTTACAATTTCTTCATAAAACATTAAAGCTATCGGGCTGGTAAGTGTGAAGAGAATACAGAAGAAAAGTGCAATTATCTTCTCCTGTGAATTTTTTCACAAAGTAAATCTGACCTTGTGGATTGACCCACATCTTTATTCTGCAAATTCTATCTGGTAACCTAGAGCAAAGGTGGCCAGTGATACTGGGTATGTGAAGCAAACTGTCTCAGGATCACATCAGCCTTTTGAAGATTATCAGCTTGTTTGACATTGTTTTGTGTGTCACTTCACTTGCAGATGCAGTGTGCTCACTGAATTTAATCTGAAATTCAAAATTCCTCTTGTCCATGGAATTGTTTGTCACCCTTTCTCTGGAACATGGCTGTGGATTACTCTAAATTCATATTTGTGGCTTAATGGAAAATTTGCACTTTTTAAAGGTTTGCTTTTTAAGGGTTTGATTGTATATCTGTCTGTAGTACTGATCATGTGGGATTTTCGGATATTATAAAGCTATGGTGCATTGCAGAGAATTATCAAAATTACCTGTATAATTATTCCTTCATATCTTACAGTTAATGAATTTACGGCATCACACCTGTCAGTACACTTGCAGGAAACCCTTCATTTCTTAATCACAGTTTGTTTTCTATATAATTAATGTTGTTTGCCACTCTTATACTATATTCTCTACTAAGACAGCAGACAGCTCAGTGTTGCCAGGTCTCGACTTCTGCTCTCTCTGTACTATCACATCAAATGAAAGCTTTCAAACTCTATATTAATTAAAGCAACTGAGGCTTGAATTGAGTTCAGCTCTTGCTAATACCCTGCTAAGTACTTAAGTCAATCTAGAGATTGCTTAGTAAGTCTAATCATACTCTTAGGAATATATGGGACTGAAAGGTCATCTCTTGTTGACTGTAGCTATAGACAAAGTGACATAATGAATCTTTAACAGATCTAGTTTATCTTTTGGAGGTATTATCAAGAATGGTATGATGTTGGATCAGGCCAGTTCATATGCAAAGTTTGACAAAAAAATTAAAGAAAGTGAAGATGGCATTACATGGTAAATGCAAATACTTAAGGGTGTATGTGAGTATGGCAGAGGACTCAGCTGGATTTTAACTAGATGAACATACATTCTCATTTTAAAGTTGCATTTTACTCTTTATGAAGATAATCTTATTTGATAGGGACAGTGGAATGTAATTTTGAAATACTATGGGATGTATTTAAAATGTAAATCCAAAATTTGCCTGTCTGGTTCTGTCACTGAAGGAGGTGATGGGACTCACATACGCTGCACAGGGTCACTTGAGTAGTTGTGTTTAAACTGTTAACCTGATTGGTTTTCCAGAAGCTAGCCCATGAAATTGTATGACAAAACCACTTAAAACATTGAAATAGAATGAACTGCACTTTTAAAACTCAAATTATTTTTTCTTTACTTTGGTAAGAAAGGAAGTCAGGAATTTTTTGCTATGAGCTGGATTTCAGAATGCAGCGTGCTTTGATGTGAGAAGCATGTGGGTGCAGAGGTGTGCTCATAAAAAGCATGTTGAAGGCAGGACCTAGCTGAGCTGCATGTACGAACAGAATTACTCTCTGTGCTATAATCTCTCCAGCAAAAGTCAGTATGACTTCAAATCTGAAAACAGTGCCCTGTAATAATATTGATACGACTGAAAACACAGAAGCAGGGTAAAAAAGGGACAAAAACAGGTTAGTTGGATGAAAATTTTCTCAATTTTACACATGGATTTAAAGCATTTTTCGTGGGGAAAAAGAAAATAAACTTCAAATGTGTGTCATAAAATCTCCAGAGGATTACTCCTTAAAATCACCTTCTAAATTATGTTGCATCATATTTCACTAAAGGTAACAATCAGCTGGAGGTTTATTGATTTTTTTGTCCAATTTCAACTAAGTCAGAAAATAGTGGGATATTGTGGCAGCTGTCATAAATGTATGAAGTCCTTTCCCTCAGTTCCTTTTTTTTCAGTTTACATATTCCATTGTAAAACTACCCTGAGAGGGAAAAGCCATCTCCCCCCTTCCCTGGAAAGGAGAATATTCTTCTGGCAGGTGAGCGGCTCTTCACATGTGGCTAGCACAAGGTCAGTCTCCCAGCCTGTTTGTTCAGAGTATCGTTTTATCCATCACAGAACAGATAAACACTCTAATGTTCTATTGTCAACATTACCTAAATTCAAGAAGTTAACATAGATATTGTCATCTGAAAAAAACTCCACAGTGCAACGCATGAATGTTGTGCCATAAGCTTTCACATAAATTTTACGGAATTTATGTGAAGAATAGAATTTTCTAGAATTCTAGAAGCTTCAATCTGATACCCATAAAATAAAAGTCTTTTTTTGAGTGTATGGTGAGTAGAGAAATGCTGCAAGCTTCATTTAATTTCCTTGCTGACTTTGTACTTATTCTCTGTTGAAGGATTTTTGTGTATTTTCTTTGATTCTGCAGTCAAGTCTATTCATCACCTCCTAATGCAAACCCACAACTCAATATCTTCCAGCCAGTTTTAACAAGTTACCACTGTGGTTCCTGGTATTCTCTTGTGCTGACACAGTGACCCTCTGCAGCTAAGATGGAATACTGAATTAGCAGTAATTTGAAGGTGCACATATAAATGGAGCTTCTATTATCTTGATTGGTTTTTACCAGCTTGTGGAGGGACAGAGAAATAAATAAATAAGAATGATGATGATGATGCATACCCAATGTAAATTAAAGCCTAGTCAAAGAACAGCCATAGATAAATGACAGTTCTTACTTTTGCAAGATATTAGGTTATGAAATCTGAGAAGAAGCCTCAAGATTTATTCTCATTCAAGTCTCTGTTCTATAGGATGAGACTCATGACCATCCTTAACAGATACTAAGGAGTCTAGAAAACCTCCTGTATTGATATTTTCCCAATCTCAATTGACTAAAAAGCACTGGAAAAGGTTGTATTTTAGCTGTGGATTTGTGTTTTGGTTTGTTGTTTTTTTGTTGTTTTTTTTTTTTCCATTCTCACAGAGCAGTATGATTGCAACTTGCTCTATTCTCAGTGAACACAGAAAAATAACTAAGGGTCACCTGGCTGTAACAATTTCCCATACTGGAAGGCTATTATTGTCGCTCTTGTTTTTCTGGTAAAATGCTATCACCCCAGACTTTTTGTCCTGTTGGTGTCTAGTCTAGTTCCCAATGTATTCATGTGCATGTGCATTGTCCAGTCCTGATTTTTTAAAGCTGTTCTTAAAATTGCAAAAATTTTGTCAACGCAGTGACATCTGCAGGGTTTATACACATACAAACTATTTTCATCTAAGCCATTCGTGAAAATGGCAGGTTTTCCAGGACCTGAGACAAGTCATTCCAGATCTTCTTTATACCTTTTCTCATCTTGATGGAGAAGAGCTGATAAATCCTTTAAATTGAGTGCAATTCAATCTTGACCATATTTCTCTCTTCTGCTTCAGGGAATGTCACGTGTGACAGCATCAACAGCTTTGTTGGTCAGGCTATATCACATCTACTGCCTGTTCCTTTTCCACTACAGCAGTTGGTCTGTCAGAGAAGGAAATGAGATTGGCCTGACTGATTTCTTTTTGGAAAACCCAAATTGTCTGTTCCCTATCACATTATTATCCTTAAGGTCTTTAAATATTGATTATTTAAGAATTTGTTTTACTGTCTTTCCAATTATTGAAAGTAGAGGACTGCTTTTCACTCCTTTCAGTCTGCTTTTTCCACTTTTAAGGATGGGTGCTGTGCTTGATCTCTTGTCTCCAAATTCTTCATTTTCTCTAAATTCTCAATGAACTTGAATTGGTTCATTATATACTGTATAGTGGCCACCACCAGGCCTAGCCAATCTAGAGAACATCTGATCTACTAACATTATTTGACTTTATTTTCCCCTAGTAATATGAAGTCTGTGCAGCTATGTTGATTTTCTTTTCCCCTTTTGTGCCAGTAATCTGCTATTTTGAAGGTGGCATGTGGGGGTGTATTTAAAAAAAATTGTATTATAGCCCATTGAAGATGTTTGACTCAGATGCACTGTGAATTGTTACTGTGATAAAACTAAAATTGACTATAAATCGAGCTTTCTAACAAGTTTAGGTTCTATCGAGGCATGATTCCTTTTGCACGGCTTCACAAGCCAAATTGAGGCATTACAGTTTCCAAATGTGTTTAAACCAGGCTCTGTGTAAAGTCTCTAAGGCAACAGCCATTTCTGCCAGAGCACTGTAGTTGAGGTAAAAACAAAGTGATCTCTAGAGATGCCTGTGTATCCTCAGAGACTACCTGTGAAGTCTAGATAAGTATGTTTAGGTACCTAAATGATGTTACACTGGAAGAATGAAGGTGCTTAGCACAGGAGTCTAATAACATGCTGCTACTGAGATGCAGGTAGCACATCTGTGATGCCTGTTCATTTCTTTATATGTCAAAGAGCTTTAAAACTAGGTAAGATTTCTGTGACCCCCACTGTGATTGTATTAGTGAAGCCAGTATGGCCTGACCCCTGACATTAATTTTTCGAATACCACATATAACTTCACTACATATATTATTACAGGGCACAACTTTGGCCTGGGTCAATTAACATTTTCTCAGACCATCTTGTTCATGAAGTAGGGCTTGGTCCCATGAGGCATGGTGAATGAAGCCACTATTAAGGGGATGGAGTGCATTTTTTGGATCTGAGTGGAGGCACCCATGCTCTTTATGAGGAGGAGATGTGGGTCTGTTGGGTTTTTTTTTTGGTTGGTTTTAGTTGTGTTTGGGGTTTTGGGGACATGTGCATGTGTGGGGTTTTTTTTGTTGTGTTGGTTGGTTTGGTTTTGTTTGTTTTGGGTGTGTTTTTTGTAATGTGTTCCAGATAAGGACAGTGAAGTTGGGTCTTAGATCTGACTGCTGTTCATGGACTTTTGTAAATGCTGCCCTTTTGTCACATTTTACAACTGAATAAGTACCTTTTTGACATAAATTATGTCCTCGTGATGTAGACTGTCTGGTCTGGTTTGTGAAATATCTCTTTAAAAAACTTGGTCTGTTATAACATGCTAATAGCATGGAACATGGTCACTTACTAATCTTCAGTTATGTTGATATTGTTCCTGTGAAGTAATATAAAGTAGGAAATTACAGGAAATCAGTTTAAAACTTTATGTTAAATGGGAAAATAGAATGGAAAAAAAATTGGCATCAGCAACGTTTAACGCAGCACAGAGGACCAGTGGTCAGTGAAACCTTGTATTAACTTGCCCTTTTTAAGGGTAACTATTCAATCTTTACCAGGCCTTCCAGCCTTGCAGAGAAGCATTGGGCTGGAAGGGAATGCTGTTCCATTTGAAACAGCTATCTACAGAGTGTAAGTACATTATAACTGCATTGATAGTTCCATTATCACAGCGTGAGTCTATCAGATTCGGTGAGGTTGCTAAGTAATCAGTCAATTGCAGGTCTTTCTTAAGTAGACCTCTGGAAAATAAAAGGAATACTGTATGGAAAAGTATTGCTCTTGGTGTTTATTTCCAGTGGTGGAACTTATTTTAGTAAAATATTGGCATATTTTATTCAAAGATGGAACTGTATGGCAAATCCACACTTACAATACTGATGCTTTAATGTGAGGCTCTGCCATACTGAATAGCACTAATGCACAAGGTTGCTTCGAGATGCAAAAGAAAAATGGATAAGAAGAAAATAGAGATGCAAATCTGATGGGCATGAGAGAATGATATCTATCACAGTTGAAACAGGTCATCTGTAGCAATAAACTGCTAGTTTCAAAACTGATACCCTTACAGATATAATGATGGTTCAGAAAATAACCACCATATCAAACAGGAGTCAGATTGTCCATTTCTGCAACAGCGGGATCACCTTTACAATTGCCTGTTGCAGGGTGTCATTAAAAAGATTAGTTGAATCATTGGGCAATCTGAACACTGATGCCAACATGTGAAAAATGCAATCCAGAGCAATTTTATTTCCCCTGAAGTATTTCTGGTCTTAATATTACCAGACATTTGCTGTTTGGAAACTTGGATTTCAAACCTGTCTGGTGAATCTTAATTTCATACATTTTTTATAGAAATTTTAAAGTATTCTTTTCTGAAGAACTTGATCATTGAATCTTAAGGCAACAGAAAAACCTGGTAAGTCTGTTAGTCCTACTTTTGCTAACCTTAATTTAACCTAAAAAAGTACAATGTAGACTGAAAGAGCTAGCTAAGTGTGAGGAAAAATAATCAGGAGTTAAAAGAATTCACATAGAAAAATCTTAACGGGGTATTATTTAGAATATTTGCTATTGCAGCTAATAGAACATCTTAAAATAATGTTAGCTTTTTATTTGGTTATATGCACTCATCTGCAGGAGCATAAGACTTGCTAGCAGAGACTACTTAGGGAACAAGGGGATCCAAGAAGTGAGGTTTTTGTGGCCCTGGTCTGCTGAGATACTTGGAGCCTACTCACTTAATGGTCTGTTCAAGCTACAGTAGTATCTATTTATATTGCACATTTACAATGGGTATTCACCAAGTGAGATTGATCATCATAGCTTCTCTCTGCAATGATGGACATCATCTCCTCCAGAAGATGTGTTAGGGGAGCTAAGTTTATCCTTCTCATTGACCTTTTTAGGGGGACTCAGGAGACGCATCCTCTAACAGCAGAATTGCTGAGGCAGGTTCCTTCTCCATTACAGCAGTAAGTGCTTGGTGTTGTTTGAGTCTGAGTGAACAGGAAGCTGTATTTGCCATTTTAGAAATTATGGTTATTCCTGGAGTGGGTTATGGGAACAGCTTGTTTGGGGATTGACTTGTTTTTCCTATGTTTCTGTAGCATTTGAGTGGGGATGTCAGCAGCAGAACTGTAACTCAGATTTTGGAATCAGAACTGTGGTTTTGCCACAGCTGGTAGTGCAGACTCAGTCTTGAACAGTCTTGGTGCATCTTGATCAAGACAAAGATGTGTATGAGCAGCTCTGCCTTTTGTTCTCTGACTACACATAACCTTCCTGTAACCTTGCTGCTGTGTCCTTAAGAGGTAAAAGTTCCAGGAGATACAGCTGCAGCACACTGTGAAGTTGAGGGTGTGGTGTTGGTACCAGATACGTGTTTTCTTTCAAGAAGTGCCTCAAGAATCCAAGGTACCTCTGAATCCTGAGATGCTTCCAATTGTCCAAGCACAGACTTGTGAAGAATGGGAGTGTGGGTAGTTAAGGTGCTTTTTTGAGTGGACAGCATCTGTGTTTCTGCATTTCTAGACTCTGTCTATGGATCTTATGGCATATACTGGAACTTGCAAAGAGAACACTGATTTAATAAAAACCAGTAGAGTGATTCTTCCAACTACTCCTGAAAGGATATTTAGGGGCCTCATATTCTTAGACAAACACCAAATTAAGCACAGTACTAGACTAGAAGTAAAGCCCATGTAAAATTTGTTACATTTTTTGTGTAATTAAAAAAAAGAAAACACCATCAGTGTGCAGAATTGTTAGTGGTAACTTCTGTTTACACTTGTCTAAGTTAATAGTGTAAATTTATTTTTAATACAACTCTACAGTAATGTTTACTGCTTTAAAAAGAAAGGAAAAATGTGAAATTAAAAACCACTGAAGGAATTCATAAAGATAAATGCTGCAATATGGTAGAATTTTCAAGGGAGGTGAGTATAAGGATCAACCTTTAAATCCATTTAAGGGTTGAGGAGAAATATACATGTCAGACAATATTGTTATTACTACTTCATAAAATTTGGCAGAAACCCTGATGCATGTTTCTTGCATGAAAACACTTCACTGCCCTGCAGTTCAGATCATTTGGCTGCTGTAAAATAAGGAGTTCAAATCATTTGCCTCCTCTTTATTTTATTTGCATCTTTCCTTAGAATCAAGCTGTGCGTGTGTGAAAAGAGGAGTTGAAGGGGATGTTGCCACTTTTGAATTCATTAATAAATAATGATGCATTGATATTTTATGAATAATCTCTCCCAGCAAATTTTTGGTACAGTATGGGGGAATTATATACTCAAGCGTTTTAGCCTCAGATAACAGGTTTAGTTGCTTCCATTTAAAAAGACTTAAGGATTTGTTGTTCTAAGATTTTTTTTTTTGTGGCAGATACTGTAAGTTCTAATAGTTTACAGCCATATGTTAAAAAAGTGAACAAAATGTACTGCAAATTTCTGTTCATGTTCATCAGCTGTCTTATACTGTTTTGATATCAAATAAGCATCAAACCTAGGAAAGATATTTTTCCTTGATATTGCTTATGGTAAAAATGGCCTCAGAATGTCAGTCCCTGACCTTGTGGACTCAAATACTTTGAATGTAAATATGTGTATTATTTCCTTGTACAGTGTAATTTTGAACTCTATCTGTCCTTGTTCTCACACATTTATTTTATCACAATGAGAGATTCCTGTGCTAGACAAATTATTTTTTCTACTTTCATGGCCGTAACAGTGAAATAAGCAAACTGACATTTGAATTTCTCATTTATTGCATTGTGAAGTTTTGATCCACCCTGCAGGCATCTGCCCTTTGGGTTGGGTGAAAGACATTTCAAGACTCAGTTGCTAAAAGTAGACTTGTAAAACTCTTGCAATCAAACATGGAGGCTTCAATGTCCTGTCCAGAAGACAGGAAATTTCCCAATTTATTGTTGACTTTTCTAATTGTATTAAAAATGCAACTAAACACAATAACATAGAAGACATTAAAATATACTGTTTATTGTAAAGTGGAACCCTAAAAAATACAAATTCACCCTCATCCATCAAAAAGTCTCAAAAAGTCTTGTGGCTGCATTGCTAATACTGGATGAGTGTTTTGAGGAATTTTGCATGAATTAAAGTCCAGGCAAATGAAAAGAATAGTAAATGAGTTGGAGAAGGTAGGCCTGGGCATTTTATTTTGTCTATGGAATCTGTTTTGCAGGAAATTGTGAAAACTGAGAATTTAATGAAAGTTCACACTTCATTTGTTATTAAAGTCACTACCCAGAATATCCAAGTTGCTACTAATTCTGACAATATACACTTGTGCAAGGTATATTTAAACTACGTGCTATGTTCTTTACTCTACTTTTTAACACTGGGATAAGATCAGATGTTGTAATGACTTACCAGTGATACTCTGTTCTCCTGAAAGACCTCTTTAACCCATCTAGTGCTGTCTCCTAGCAGAGGTGGGGAGTAAATTTAGGAAGTCCTTGTGACAGTCCTTATTTCATTTGTGGGTGAATGGGTAACTGTAAACCTGTGTAAAACAATGACTACATTACTCCAAATCCATTCAGAAATTAGTTTTTGCTAATAATATTCAAAAATTCCTACCATGAGTGGTTGTCTTGTAAAATGTGTGTAGACTCAGAAACACATTTGCCAAGGATTATCAACTATACATGATTTAGAGTGGATCACCTGCTCCCTGAGCCATTGTTTCCTATAAATAGTTGTAAAATATAAGAAACTGTGTTCGTCATGTCATCTTACATATATTTAGGAAACAAAACACATGAACATAAAATATACTGTGTTTAGAGTGCATGTATGTAAATCATCATGGGTAGAGATTTTTCATTTTAAAGGCTTAGTAATTTAACCTACAGGAAGCAAAGGTGGAGTCTTACATTCAATGGGCATTCCAGTTCTTAAAAGATTTCTTTACTGCCTGTGGAGCAAAAGAGCAACCTAGTTCTATTTTTAGATTTATCTGTAGTAAGGATAGGAACAGTACTCTGTATGTAACCTTCTAGTGGATTGTTACCATGAGTGTACTTAGTAAAAGACACGTAAAATCATGTAAAAAGAGATGAAAGGTATGGTCAGAAATCTTAGCTGAAAGGCATTTTTAACACTGCATGGGTTCATTTCCTTTACTGTTGCTGTCTTGCAGGTACTTATCATTTATAGACATCATACCCTTGTAATTGAACTTGCATGAATCATTTATTTACTACGCTGCACTTACGGGTAATGTATGTCAAGGGAATTCATTTTTTATTATAGCTGATGGAGCCATTATGATGTCATAATATATACAAGGATAGAGATATAGCTTGGGCAGAACTTCTGTCTCTTCCATCTGTGAAACTCAACATTGTCTACGTTTCTATTTTTGAAGAAGAAGTGCAAGATTTGGTGGTGTAGTATTCTTCTAACCCTTCCCAACAGCTTTTTGGTCAGGATTAAGAAATAAGTTATCCTAGATATGGCAGTATCTGCATTTAATTAGGTATGCAATAGAAAAAAAAAAAGGGGGCAAAATGTGGAAATTTGCCAAGGAAGACTAACATATGCTCTTTCCCTTCAGGAGTTTAAATAAGAGCAAATATCTTTTGAGGCTCAATTCTAAGAACTAACATAAGGAAAAATATATAAACATATGCATTATGCTTGTTAGAGTAACTGAACTGAATTGCCTGATTTCAGGTCTAATATTTTGTTTTCATTGAAGAGATCACAAAATATCTCAATTCTATACCCATTTCCAAGCTGGCTGCTCTGCCAGATCTGGAACAGAGTAAGTGAACCACTACACAATGCCTATTGAAGCCTTCCCCAGCGAGAGATTCTGAATTCTTGGGACATTCATACTTGGAAAGCCCAGTGCCTTAGTGGAGGAGATGAGCAAGTTTCTTTGTGCAGAGACAAAAACAGAAAGTCATTTTCTATAGGCAAAAAGCAGCTTGGTGATTAAGTTTAATGAAATGGAAAATGTTCAACAGATCATCTCTATATTTTCATATGCTCCTATGCTACTGTCAAGCAAAACTATGATGCATAATTAGAAAACAGTGGACAGTTAAGAAAATAAAGAGCTTTTCCAACCTGTACCTTTAGCTAAAATAGTTCAAATAGAATTTTGTGGTTGTAATGGGCATAGCTTTGTATTTTAAAGCAGAATTCTAGAATGGGAGCGACTTGTTTTTAGAAGGAAGCATAGAACAGATTTTTAGAGATAAAACCAGGCTTTTGCATACAGTGTCTTCTGATGCTCCTTATGGTCCAAGAGGAATGGGCACATTTGTGGGGAATAAAGGGTTTGGTGCCTAAGAGTAATATCTTTATGTTAGCCAAATCTCTGAAGAAGCATTTCCATAAGAACAGCAGATACATCTCTAAGAATGCTTTTGAGAAACTTATTTCTGAGTTGTGGTTACTCTGTCCAGAGTAGCCCAGTGCTATTTGAGTTGCTTAGTCAGATGCACCCTTTCAGCACTCAAACAAAATGGCCAGGAAAAAACCTGTTTTCTTTTGTCTTCTAGAGAACTGTATTTCACAGGTTAGGATTTGCTGACTCAAATTTAAAAACATTTTTTCTAGACTAGCATAAAAGAAAATCTAAATAATCTTATAAATAATATGATTTGAATAACCCTACCTTTGAGCTCCATCTTTTTTTAGAGGAAAGCTTGCTGCTCTGTTTAGTTATTTAGTAGTCTGTATTTTCAGTAAAATTTAAAGCTTACTAGGAACAAGCCTCCAATTTGAAACAGAAAGTCTGTTATCTACATTCCCAAGAATCTATGATGTTCATACCAGTGTAGAGCTGTCTATGCTGTGCACTGTTACAGAAATATATCTATTTCTCTGTTCATATAGTGGTAACATCTTGATGTTTGTTTCAAGTCTGTAGTTGTCTAATATCTATTTTTATAAAATCTATCATGTTTTCTACTTAACAGTAGCAAAAGAATTAAAAGTTATATATATGTGTTTAACAGAGTGTTTTGGGGCAAGTCTTACAGTGAATCTGAACACTGTTAATGATGATTGTGCTACTTTCCAAAATGCATCTTCTCAGTAACAATAGTAGATTTTGAAGCAGAAACAAACCCTTTTGGGAGGTTTTGATGAAAATAACAGTTAGATAAAATTCTGTGTATCTGGGTAGAGAGTCTAATAAGAAAGAAATGTCTGACTTCTTAGATTTGGAAGACACTCTTAGGCCTTTCACTTATTTATTACAAATATTACCAGAGCCTAATCCCAATAAATATATAGAAATAAAAGAAAGAATTTAGTGCTATTTTAAAAGGGAAAAATCTAAAAAAATCCTTCAGCTCTGCTTTCTTATGTAAAATGTAGGTTAACCTACTAGGTATGCTAATAATTTATGAGAAGGGGATTAACACATCATCTGAGAAGATGAGGTCAAGTAATTAT
This sequence comes from Leptocoma aspasia, assembly GCA_013399835.1. Taxonomy (NCBI): domain Eukaryota; kingdom Metazoa; phylum Chordata; class Aves; order Passeriformes; family Nectariniidae; genus Leptocoma; species Leptocoma aspasia. The sequence goes on along the minus strand of VXAX01000983.1, from coordinate 1,258,871 downwards.
TTGATTTCACTAACAATCAAATCAGGTCCATTGGATACTTTATAACCATTATTTATTTCCACGTTCAGGTTTGATGATTTTTTACTTTTATTTATGGCAGCTAACTATGCTAGAAGTTCACTGGCAATGTGTCTAAAGGAAAAATAAAAGCTGTTTATTTCTCCAGAGAAAGGCTAAATCTCTTCTAAAATTTAAACCAGATCAATCAGCTGGTTCATCAATAAATACATGCCATCTTCTGCAGTGCTGCATGTGACCTGCAACATCAGAAAGCATGAGCTCACTCTGAGGTAGACAAAACGTATTTATGTTCCCTTTTTAAAAGCAAAGATTGGCTCTAATTTATTGAGGCAAGAGATAATTAATTCTCAGATTCAATACAGGGAGCGAAAGAAATAGATTCCATTTTTAGATCCCCAAATAAGGCTTAAAACTAGAAAATGAGAAAGTAAGAGGGTTTTTGTAAACATAATCAGACATATTCAAAAGTTCATGGAAAAATGGGTCTGCAGATGGTCTCTAACTATCATGGTAACAAAAAATAAAACCATAAAAGATTTCTCATTTCAATTTTTTCCACCCTCTAGGGGGAAAGCAGGAGTGTTGGAATCTAGGGCACAGGGAATATTTCCCTGTGCCCTGGATTCCAACACAGGAGCATCATTTTTCTTTCTCTTCCTTCCTTTCAGTCTTATGGGGAACTACAGTCTTCTAGGTGATGACACTGCCAAACTGTTTCCACATAGCTGAACATCTTGATTGCAAAACAGTGCAGCTCTTATGACTGCAAACGTCACACTTCTCTTTCCATCTGTCTTGTCTTTTTCCGTGCATCAGTGCCATTGCATACCAGGTTCCTGTGTTGGTTTGTTTTATCAGCTTAATGGGACAGGCTGTAGTGCAGGCACTCTAAATCTCCAGACTAAAGGTAATTCCTCCTGCTGCCATCATTTTGTGTAAGGTAAAGATATATAGAGATTACTTCTTATTTGTCAGAACTAAGAAGCAAAGTCAACTAGCAGATCTTTGCTAAGCTTGCAGTTCTAATTTCACTTTTATAAGCTTGGAAAAGCACACTTTAGACCTTTTTGGAGACTTTTCTTGCACAGCAACACCTTCCTAACTCTACATTTTCTTTGCACAACACTAGCTGCATGTTTTCAGTGTCACTCATATTTCATTTTGATGGAACAACTGGATGAGGGACAATACAGGGCTCAGGCTAGACAGGGAAATCAAGGTCAGTAATTCAGGGAAGTAATTTGCAGTACTCCTAGAAAACCTTATAATACAAAATTGTCTTCTGTATAAGGAACTAGACTGTTGGACTAAGATCAAGGCTCCTTTTTGCCTCTTCTTTTGGCATCCTTCTTGTTGATGTGAAGTGTGGGAATAACAGTGTACCTACAAATTTTTCTCTCAAATGGATAACTGACTGGTTGACAAGTATGAACAATGTGAAAAATTGTATGCAAAATATCATCATTTCACTCTAATTGGAAAGGTGTTTCAAATAATATGCATAGCCTGGATAGTATAACATGATTCTGAATTGAGCTTTCTGTGTAGGAAATGAAGTTTCATCAGACTTGTGCATGTTAAATGTATATAGATTCTCCTTCCTCTCCCCCATTTTAATTAACCATCCAATTGTTTTTAGCAGTCAATTCTCTGTGTAGTTTATGGCAGTAAATTATATCAGCAGTCATTGTTTTGTTGTGCAATAAGCTATTGCTAATTGGCATTTCCTCTTTAATAGACTCTGTTAAGAATTATGTGTAAATAATTGCTGCCAGAATGCACAGTACAGAACTCTTAATTACTGGCTAACAGTTCTGTCCTTCAGATTCTTCCTCCAAGCTATGCTTTCACAGAGCATGTGCTTTTAATTTGAATTCAGCTCCATAAGACTCAGGAGAATCTATTGTCTATCAAAGCCAAACTCATAATGACAAAGGATTTGTCACAGCAGATCAGACACCAGGTCTCTGTAGTCTGGTGCCATGCCTCTGGCAGTGGCTATTTCTTGATATTTTAAAAGAAGGTAAATCTCCTCCCAAAAGGCTAATGCATCTTACCCCTTTGTGTGACACTGCACATTTCTTTCTAAACCTTGAAATTCATTGTCTCATACCCTGAAGCATAAGATTTGATTACCCTTATTGTCTTACCTGGCATAGCTACAAATGTTATTATCAGTCATAAAATTATGCAGTTCTTTTTAAAACGTAGCTATGGTTTTTATCTCAATGACCTGATCTGACAGCCAGTTCCATTGACTATGTAAGAGAAATGTTTTTCTATATTGCTTCTGCATTTTCTGTTCTTTCATTTAAAACGCCTTTTATTTTATGTAATAGAGAAAAGAGTGGAACCTGATCAGATTTTAATATACCCTATTATGAATAGGATATATCCTATTATGAATATTAATTATTAATATCTGCACAAAATTCCCTCTAAGTATCATATAATTTTGGCTGCTATAAAATTCTGAAATTTGTTAATTGTTTTATTTCTTTCTATTTATTGGTTCAGCCTTAGAACAAGTCAGTTGTTTTCCTGTGTTGTTTTTTTTTTGTCCTGAACACACTAATAGACATTCAAATATACACAGTGTATGATCTGAGGCCTATATTTTTAAATTTTATATCCCTCATTTTCCGTCATGATGTGAAGAAATTTGGTAAAAGATTACATAGTAGGACTTCTGAAGAATTTTGCTTTTAAGTTGATGACCATGGAATAATTATAGATTTTAAAAAGCTAAAATTGAAGATCTTTCAGTCTTTTCAACAGATCTTTAGAATCTGAGTAATCAGGATGTGATAGGTTATAGGAATGATATAAACTGTTTATAGACGTGATTTTAATTTGCATCACCTTGTATCTGTTTAAACTAAATTTACTCGATCCTTGTGACAGATAATTTCTCTTAGACATTCCTAGAAAAAGTGTATTTTCATATATGCAGAGGCAGATGGAGTAACTGCATGCTATATAGTATATGCAAAAAAACCCCCTGCCCAGTTGTCATAGAAGCATAGAATATCCTGAGGTGGAAGGGACCCACAAAGTTCATTGAGTCTCACTCCTGGCCCTGCACAGCACAATCCCAAGAGTCACACCATGTTCCCAAGAATATTATCTAAACTCTTCCTGAACTCTGTCAGGCTGGTGCTGTGACCACTTCCCTGGGGAGCCTGTTCCAGTCCCAAACACCCTCTGGGTGAGAAACCTTTTCCTAATGTTCAATCGAAACCTTTCCTGACAGGCTGTTCCCTTAGATCCTGTCACCAGAGAGGACATCAGTGCCTGCCCCTTCACTTGCTCTTGTGAGAAAGTCATAAGCAGCTATGAGGTCTCTCCTCAGTCTCCTCTTCTCCAGAGTAAACAAGCCAGGTGACCTCAGTTGGTCCTCATATGGCTTCCCTTCTAGACCCTTCACCAGTTTTATGGCCCTCCTTTGAACACACTCTAATTACTTTATATCTTTCTTATATTGTGGTACCCAGAGCTGCCCCCAGCACTCGAGGTGAGGCTGCCCCAGTGCAGAGCAGAGCAGACAATCCCCTCCCTTGCCTGGCTGGTGATGCTGTGCCTGATGCACCCCAGGACAGGGTTGGCCCTCCTGGTTGCCAGGGCACTGTTGACTCACATTCAACTTTCCCACAGTCAGAACCCCCAGGTCCCTCTTGGCAGCACTGCTTTCCAGCATCTCATTCCCCAGCCCATACATCCAGGGTTGCCTCATCCCAGGTGCAGAATCTGGTACTTGTCCTTGTTGAATTTCATATGGTTGGTGATTGCCCAGCCCCCTAATTTGTTGATGTCTCTCTGCTGGTTCTCACTGCTTTCACTTTTCTGTTTCAAAAAAGTGTTTCACAGTCCTGTAGTGTACACTGAAACAGAGATCTGTTTCCTCATACTTATTTTTTCGTAACGAATTTTCATTCTACCACTTCTAGAATCATTGAAGGTTTCTTCTAGTATCATCTAGGTTTTTTAGCTACTTGAAGATTGTAAAACTTGCCAGAATTTCCAGTAAAAAAAACCCCAGTAAACTCCCACTACCACAGTTCCTAACTTGTTCAGTCCCATTTCCAAGTCATTAATAAATAGTGCTCGTCTCAATAATAACCCCAGGAACATTCACTCCTACATTTTCTTCATTTTGAGGGGCAGCCACTTGCCATTACTCATTGTTTCCTATCACTTAACAGTTTCTCAATCAATTCTATGTCTCTGTCCCTTGCCCCACAGTTATTTATTTTCCTTAAAAGACTCTAATGGAGGGAGCTTATGGAAAGCTCATTGGAAACTCAGGGAAATTAAGTGCCTTGGGTCATTTCATCTGCTATTCCATCAACTGTTTCCAAAAGAGCTCAGGAAGCCGATCTTTTTTTGTTGTTGCCACTGAGGGCGGTCTGAAGATAGCTCGGGTTATACCGTGTGCCACGAATCTTCGCCTGGGGGCGGGTGGCTGGCGTGTCCCCGGCCCGCGGGTGCCGGCGCTGTCCGCGGTGCTGAACGGCCGCTCCGCCCCTGCCCGGTGGGGAACCGCGCGTCCTCCGGCCGTGCGTGCGGGGTCGTGGTCACGCGTGGCGTTCTGCGCTCCTGCTCAGCGCTTCCTGCATCCTTTCTGCAGAGAAAGACCAGTCCAGGCTGGCAGAAAGCTGGGCTAGCAGCAGAGTGCTACTTGAAGCAAATGTGCCCATCAGCAGCAATGAAGTTACTGATAAGGTGAGGTTGAGATGAAAGCTGTTACAGGAGTTATGGAAATAATCAGTTGTGAGGATCCAAATAATGAATATAGAATAATTCTGCCTTGGATCAGATCCTGGCTCTAAGAAATTCTTTATATTTAAGTTATTAATTTTAAAAACATGGCACTGGATTTTATTTTATAAAAAATCGCCTTGATAGATGTCTTTCTACATGCAGGTGAATTGATTATTTGGTGATATTTTTTCGGTGTAAAAGGCCAGCATCATTGCTGTCTTATCTTTGAATTGGTCTTTCTGCCCAAACTGATGGCTGGAACAATAGAGATTGTTCTGGAGCAGGAACTTCTCTCAGAATCCAGGTCTTATCGCAGCTTTAACTGGCAAAGGCTGCTATTCATACTGTCATTCACTGATGCTACATAATAGATGGTGTCTGCCTTGCACACCATAGATAACTCACCAGATTAGGAGCTGGATTTAATTCCACACATTCAACTGACCCCAAAACCACACAGCCTCTCCAAACAGAACAAAAAATGCAACAACGACAGAAGATAACTGATAATTTCGGTTGTTTGAATGTGTGACTTTCTTTTTTGCATTGATTGTCATTGGCAATGTTGGAATACCCACTTTTGATTAAGGCTTTTAAATACTGTTTCTCCATAAAAAATTATGACAATGTAATAATTTTCCCACAAGCAAGTACTGAACATAACCACAATCTGTGTGTGCTCACACAGTGATTATTTTATATTGAGAAATAATTATTCCTGATTTGATTCCCTTCATATGTGTGAAACATGCTATAAATTAACAAAATATATGTATGTATTCATTACAAGCATTGCATGGTGTATAATGGTTTATGATTTTTCATGAGTAGGCCTGAAGAAATAGTCTGAAGATGGTGTCAAGAGTACCACATGCTTTATGGTATAATGACAGGGACAGCTATACTGACAATAATAACTGCCATTTGATTGCTATCTCACTTAAATGAGTAAGAGACTCTTCTTGTTTATACCTTTAAATAAATAATAAATAATATTTCCTTTGATTTTTTTTTAATGTAAAAGGATTGAAACAAAGTAGGACATGTAAGGAGAGAAAGTCCTTCAGTATGTGATTCAGAACTTCTCTGAGTCATTGGTATTTATTTGATTTTATAATTTTCATTGGGAACCACATTGCAAAAGAGCTCCAGGGACACCATTTTGTAAGGCCAAGGCGACAGAATCTTCCTAATACTTTTCCTTGTTCTGGGAATTGAAGTCTGGGGTAAGGGGTTGAATGTAGTTCTCCATCCAGCTGGGCAGAAGAAGAGGGGCTGTTGTCATAAGTAGCCTTTATTCCCTGCACCTGCCTCAATCCACCAGCTAGTAGAAGAAAAGGGAAATACACTGCAGTCTCTATTTAGTTCAATAAATTACTTCCTTCCGCTGTCACGGTAATGGAAAGAATTCTGTATTTGAATCACAGTTCCTTCCTAGGACTCATCCAGGACTAATGCTATAGGCTGTTTATTGTACATTTCAAGTAAAAGAGGCTTAAGTTCTCTGTTAATTCAGTTTGGAGTTAAAAGATCTACTTTTTCCAGCAATAAAAATAGGGTATATGTACATCATCTAATTAAAGCTTTAATACTTTGTGTGCATAAAAATTATCAGAAATGGTTTTTATGTGGCATGCAAGTGGTAAAGTGGTATTTTGGGTACATATTAGATAATTCTCAATTGATCTTGTCAAGTTATTGCTCCACAGCTAAATAATACAAGTAAATTTTTTTCTTCTTTGTGTTCACTTTAACTGTTGTTTAATTTAACCATTAGGGAGCTGTCCTGCTTGGTTGGAATGCTGTGTGATCATTCCTATACACATAAATATATAATTTTTGTTCTGATAAATGCACATGAGTCTAAATGGAAGTGCAGTGGCAATTAGTTTCAGTGTCTCTTTCCCACAGGAATACAAAACTCAGCCTTTCCCAGGGGTTACTCTGAAGCCTGTTGGGGGAGAATGGCTGCAGTTCATCCTTTCTTTGCTGGAAAACAAAGAGGAGTTTTCTTTGTATGCTACTTTGGGCAGCCATGGCTCCCTCTCAGCCGTTCTGTTGCTTTGTCAAAGGCAAATGGAATTCTGTTTTCTGTTCAGGCTGCTCTTAAGTACTATTTCCTAGAGTCATATTCTAGTATGTTTTTTCCAGAATACCACATCATAGCATTTCCTCAAAACACAAGGCCACAGTTCCTCCTGATGTTTTCCCAGTGTCATAGTGGCTTAGAGACTGGGCTGTGGCAGTGCAGGGCTTGTCTGACAAAGAGGATAGTATGGCCCTAAACTTGCCTTGAACTCGCAGGTTTTAACTTGGGGTGTTTATTTGGTAGGGTTTTTTAGTGGGTTTGTTGTTGTTGTTGTATTTGGGTTGTGGAGTTTTGGGAGATTTTTTTGTTCGTTAGTTGTTTGTTTTGGGGTTTTTTGTTTGTTTTGGTTTTGTTTTGTTTTAGTTTGGTTTTGGTTTGGAGTTTCTTTTTTTGTATGTGTGTTATTTGACCTGTGCCTAACAGTGACCTGTGCCTAACAGTGTATGCAGTACAAGATGGGTGAAGTCTGTAGAATAGGAATTTAGACTGTATTGCAGCACATCCTTCACCTTTGAAAGCCTACAGTTTCATCTAGGAGGCACTCTAGGTGTCTGTAAGGCAATCTTACACTGCTGAAGGTGGCAAAATATTTAGCAGAGTAATAACATGAGTGGGCAGCAGTGGGAAAGTGACAAGAGTGCTTTGGTAATGACTTACAGCACTTTGCTTATCTGACTTGGGAAGGGATAAAATACCTTCATTATTTCACTGCAGCCATCTCAAGTTGGGAGGGCTGAAGATCAAGTAGTCTGGGTGTGTTGTGCTGGAGCATGCAATCAGTGTGCAAAGTTCAGTGAGCCTTTTCATTGTAAGTGGCACATGCATTTTTACCTTTGTAATAAACTTCTCCTTAATTATTTTTTATTTTTTGGTTTCTTCTTTAGGCTTCTCTGATACTCTCCCTGATAAATCTGTTTGCACAGAGAGTTCATTCTTTCCAGAGGTGACAGTTCAGTGAGTTGCCCAGTGCACCCACTAATTGTTCCAGTTGATTGTCAACTAGATGCATTTTTTGATTGACAGTGATTTTTAATTTTTTAGTATCAAAAATTATATTTACTCTTCTGTTTTTTGAAAACAATGAGAAGTTATTATCATGCAAACAGTAAATATCCTTGTTAAAGAAATGTGACCGGATGTGTTTCACAAGTATAACTGTATTTAGTCTAAAAATATTAAAGTACATGTTTCTTTCTCTTCTGTTAATGTGATCAGCAAATGAAAGGGACAAAAAAAATCCCTCTTCTGGATATTAAACTGCTTCCAATTATTCTTTGTTTTTTATACAAACTAAAGTTATAATAAGATGATTAACTATATGGTTAAAAAATCTGCTGGAGAGGAGATCTAACAACTTGAAGAAAATTAAAAGGATCATTCAACCAGGAATTTTACAGTCAACTGAACTAACTATGAGGCATTATTTTTTAAAATAAATACTTCGATTCTAGGATGAAAAAATATATATATAGAAAGAATATATATATGCACACCACATGCATGCTAAGAGTAGTCTCCCTAGGTTCTTCCTTGCTTTAAAGATGGAAGTTGCATTAAAATAAAAATCCAATTCAGAGTATTATCTCCCCAGCTGCCTGTGCAGACCATTGGGTTGGCCTGGGAATTTTCTCATTACATGTGCTGAAACAGTTAGTCAGTGATTGATGCTGTATTAATTCACACCACAGACGCTTTGCCTTTGTTACCGAACATTAGACAAATTAGTTCGTACAAATTTACGTCCCACCCCCACTGCACCCAAACTCCCCACTCTGGCTGGTTAGTGTTGCTAATAACCTTCATTCAGAGCAAACTGAAGCTTTAGGAAGGAGGAGTTTGCTAAGGGAAGGGGCAGAGAACAGGTAGCAGCCACTGGGATCTAACAATACAGTCATTTGCTGGCAGAGCTCAGCTCAGTAATGACAAACGATCTTTTCATTGTCAGACCCCCCAAATTAATTTTCCCTCCCACTTCGCATGAGGCCGCATTTATCACACAGATTGCATTAAATGTACTTTTGACAGGACAGAGAAAGATGAGTAGTAAAATAATTTGATTCTAGTAGCCTCTTGTCTGGGGAAGTTAACCAATGATAGGATACCTGTAAAGGTAAATATTTCTGTAAATATTCCTGAGATAAATCTGCGTTAAGATTTTTCACAACATTTGGGCAGAGGGTTAAGCACAAATGAATGAGTGAGAAAGCAGTGAAAGGAAGGTGGAGTAATATCTTTAGCTGTTCCCACTGACCTCAGAGTTAAGCCCTGCTTTGTACAGAGGGCACAGCAGCTGAAATAGATGTGTACAATTTATGTTGGTAATATTCTGTATAGTATAAAATTGGGTGTTTTTTTATTCTCTTCTTTGAAATTAATTAGCCAGAGATGGTTTTCAAGTACGCTTTTATAGCTCCCCATTAAGTTTTTGCTGTACACTGTCTCGTTTTTGGCCATTTAAAAACATGTAGGAAATTACATTGTATGGAGGAGAACCAAGAGATTTGTCAAGGTCAGCAGAAGCACTACAGCACAAGGAGGCAGGGGAATCCCAGCACAATCTGGTTTTCTGAAATATTCTGCTTATGGCTGGATTAAGTCTACATTAATTGAGCATAAAAGCAGAGTGTTTAGTGCTTAGAATGTGACTGGAATTGATGTAAAGATTCTTGTGCAGCAAAGTGCAGAGAGTGTGCTCACTGCAAACTTGTCTCTAGTATTTTCAGTATATGATTGTCTTTCTGAATTTTGTTTGTGTTTGTTTAAAATAGCCATAATTAACTGAATTGAGAGCAGTAGCTGTCTGGTCACAGATCGTATTCAGTGCACGATACCTTACTGTTAGATGAAGTTCTGTTCAAATCTGAGACTGTCTTCATTTCCACCAGCACTGGTCTTTGTTAAAGACATCCAAAATGCCTTCCATAGTGAATTTGTACTTCCTTGATTCACATGGTCCAACACCTGTGAATATTCCCTGGAAGTGTTCAAGACCAGGTTGGATGGAGCTTCAAGGAACTTGATCTAGTGGAAGATGTCCCTGCCCATGTCAGGGGGATTGGAAAGATGTGATCTTTGAGGTCCCTTCCAGCTTAAATCCCAATTCTGTGATGATTTTAATATTTTTCAAGTGGCTTCCTGATCTACTGCTGACATCCAGCATAGTGGTGTTCATTGTTATTCTCCTTTTTGGTAGGGTCTGATGCTGACTGCACTTGAGCTATACAGAATTTCAGGTGTGGTGCAAATGTGAATTAAATATACAAATGTACTTTTCTTCAGGGAAATGCTGCTCCCAGGTTGCACTGCTTCACTCATCTCCCACCACTTTTGCTCCTATACCTAGATAGGAGCAAAATTCCACTTGGAGTTCTTTGGTGTTTTATATAACACGTTGGAGGTAGCATGCTTTCATAATTTGTACACACACACACACATACACACATAAATATATACATGATTGTTGACATAATTCATACTTCAGTTAACTATGCTGGTTATTATTGACACTTGTAGCCAGGTTCTATGTATCTGGTAAATCTTACATGTTTCTCTTCAGTAACAGTATCTGTGTTGCAAGAGAGGTGGAAAAAGGTGGAGTAGAAAAGTTCTGATGTGCAGGTTGTCTGTTAATCACTGGGTTGCTTAAAAACCAAAAAACTTTGAACTGTCATAGCTTCCACTTTTTGTTCAGGTACATTTGGAAGGACTATATTTGTTATTAAGACCATTGCATTTAATGTGCAATTTAGAAAGTATGCATATTATATGTATTTCAGATAGAGATCAAAAAGATTTTTTTGTTCACTCTATTTTCCTCCAGAGTTATAGGGGGAAAAATCTGTTTCATTGTCATAGAAAAACATATATTTCAACATTTCTTCTGTATTGCATTTTTCTTTCACTAGTGCCAACTAGATAATACCACATTAGTGAATGCAAAACATATGTTTACCTTTATGCATAGCCACAATATTAGACAATAAAGCTGGAAGTCAAGGGAATGGAAATGAAAATAGCTTCCAGGGAGAATTAATAAAGGAATGGCAAAGCAGAATTAGAGTGAGTTGCTTGCTTGCTTTAAAGGTCATTGCCCATCTTCTTGCCAGAAAAGAAGTGCATTTAGGAGTTTTTTTGAGGTAGGAGGGAGCCTTCTGATGTCTATCTTGGAGTTCTCCTGTTTACCTTTTTATATAATTAGGCAGAGCAGATTGGCATTTAGTCTTATTCTGACAACAGTAAATTAGGCTTAACTCTTTAATTACAATGAGAAGGAAATCACCTTTCTGATATTCTTCAATTAGCTGAAACAGCTGTTAAGTTATAATTAAAATTTCACATGGATCATTTGAGGTTTTGGGAGGTTTCCATTTAATATAGAAAAAACATTTACATATATGCATTTGCTTTTCAACAACCTTTTCTAATCTGCCAGTGCTATAGTAGGAATACCGATGCTATATTGGGCAATATATTTCTGGCTTTATGAATAGACAGTTGGTTCTAGGAAAATGAAAAAAGGGATATAGAAGAAGGTGAACAGAAAATATCAAAGCTCGAAGGTGCACTGGAGCTATCTCAAAAGTAAAGTTTTTTTCTCATCTTCTTTCTCATTTCTCATTTCTCATGCTCTTTGAGATTCTAATATTATCTTTAAAATAGGAAGCGTGTTTTGGAGATGAGCAATAACCTCAACACATACCTATAATTCTATATACAGCCTCTTGTACCTTTTAAAGACCCAGACTTGTAGATATTTTGATTGATATAATCTATCAAGAAGTATTTCGTATATTAAGGAGAATTATATTCTGATCTTAAACAACAAAAAGTCTTAAAATACTATGGTTTACTCAATGGAAAAAAGTTTTCTTTTGTAGCACCTCTTGCTTCTGTCTGTGTCTAGGTGCTCAGCTGGTGGTGAGGACCTCAGCAGCAAGCAGAAATGGATTATATCAACAATGGCAAGCACTGGTAAAACCTTGCAGCAAAATATATTAGATGTTTGGAAGTGAGTTACCCAGAAACTGAATTGAGCTGCTCAGCTCACTAAGATAAGAAGAGATTTCCATAAAATTTGTTACTTCTTAATTAGTTAGAACAATAAGTTCAGAGAACATCATGGGAAGAGAGATCTGTCAAGTATGAGAAAAATAGCTTTTGTGATCCTCCTTTTTTCTTCTCTGCAGTCTCAGCACTTCACTAATAGTCTGACTTATCGTGGACCTAAGTGGACTGCAGGAGCACAGCTGCCTCACCATGGTCTTCACTGTGGCCTGCAGGGGAAGGTCTGCTCCAGTGCCTGGAGCATCTCCTCCACCTCCTTCTGCACTGACCTTGGTGTCTTCAGGACTGTTTCTCTCACATATTCTCACTCTCTGCTCTGGCTGCAAAATGCACAGGGCTTTTTTCCCCCTTCTTAACTGTTACCCTGTGCTACCACAGCTGCTGATGGGCTTGGCTTTGGCCAGTAGTGGGTCTGTCTTGGAGGTGACTGGCACTGGCTCTGTCAGACATGGGGGAAGCTTCTGGCAGCTTCTCACAGAAGCCACTCCTGTAGCCCCTCGCTATCAAATCTTTGCCACACCAACCCAATATATGGCTCTGCAAGGTCTTCACTGAGTCAGCAATTACCATCTGTTTTCTAAAGAATAGGTTTTTTCATTATTTCATAGCTAATATTGGTTTGTCTGCATGTCTTTATATGTTGTTAATCTAATTTCTCCTATTTTCACCAAATCATTCAAGAATTAAAGGTTTTGTTTTCTTGTAGGTATGTGCATTGGGGATGGAAGGGTTTAACTAAGTGGTTTTGCCTTTTTACTCCTGGATGGAAGCAAGCTTCTTTGATGTGGCTTTTTCTGAGCCTGGTTATTAAGAAAAGGGAAAGTTTAGTGGTCTGGCAGTATGTGCAGTAGCTTGCAGAATTCAGTTTTGTTGTGCACATTTTCAAGGTAAAAGTACAGGCAAGTCTTAAAGGATGAGATTACGAGAACATTTATTCCTTTAGTCAGTCTCATCTCCTTTTTTTCTTCATTTGTTTCTTCCTCTTCCTGCAGCTAATGCTGAGATTAGTTCTGTCTTAATTTTCTGTGAACAATTATTCTACCATGGGTTGCTTTTTTATTATAGCATACTAAAAATATATTGGTGGCTTAGGCCATGTCACATATCATCAAGAACTCCCACTTTACCATAGATGAGAAAACTTCTCATTCCTTGCTTCTAGAAATTGTGCACTGTGGTTTCAAATTAATGTTTTAGCAATTTTGTAGTTGCCATTGACTTTTTAACCTTCAAATCAATGGCTTTTTAACCTTCAAATTTTTAATATGTCAGGATGGTGGTCTTTCTGTGTCTCTATTTTACTTCTATTTGCATTATAATTTTGTTGTCTTCTTGAGAGCGGCATATTTAGCTAACAGGATTTTCTGTTGCTGTTAGGTTTAGTTTTCTAAAACTGCTATTCCTGTTATTTTAGGAGCATCTTTTTCTTAAAATACATCACCTGGATACATATTTTTCAATATTGTATATGTTAGATTGTCTTAAATTCCTGGATTTCTGGGAGCTCTGCAGAGGTGTATATAAAAGTAGTTACAAAAGATGAGTTGGGGTGGCTGTAGCACAATTTTCAGGACTGTAGAGGAAGTGTGTTAATAGTTTTCAATGGCATTTTTACATTATGGGAGGAGGGTTTTTTTCCCAGTTTGAAGTATATCTGCCACCTTAACTGCTATTATGAATTCTCGCTCTCTGTGTTTTTTACCCTTTTGTGGTTTGACTTAATTGTTTCAGAACTATTGAAAGATGCACACAAAATGACAATTTGTCATTTGGCACGGCTGCTTTTATAAGGTCTTGCAATTTATTTTCAAACTTGGGTATAGGCTACTTCGTGTTTATCTACTCAAGTAAAGGAGGAAAGCATAACTTGGATATAAGTGCAGGTGTCTTACCTTCAAAGGCAAAGTTTCTTTGGTACAGTTGTGAAGAGCTCGTATCTGAATTTTAAATGGGTGCATTGTTATGCAGTTTCCAGCTGTTATTATTTGGGAAGGGAGAAAAAAAAAACAAGAGTAAGGTCTGAGAGAACAAATATTTATTCAATGAAGCATGAAGCCTTCTCACACACCTTTTTGTTTCATTTATCTGTAGTTTGGTAAGTTTAGATATAGGCAGACCCAGCTGGTGCAGTAAAACTTTCCCTGGATTTTCTTTTTTTTTTTTTTCCTCTGAGATCAATGACATTTTACATCAACTGCAAGGATTGCATTGTTCACTTTAGAGACATCTGCTTTCTTAAGTATTCCTTAGAAGCTCTGAGTTGATTCATGGTTTTTAATTTTAAAGTTTTATAATTTTTGCCATATTAAACAATAGATTTTTATGTCACCTGGATTCTTCTCCAAAGCTTGTACCATGTAAGCTCTTATGGAAGAGGATGTTGCTGTCATTTTGTCTAAATCAACTTGAGAGAGCAGTGCAGGCATGCAGGCTGATGTGCGGGCAAAACCTCCTATTACCACTGACTGCTTAACAGAAAGCAACAAGGTACTAGTTTTCCTATGGAGAGAGATTGAGCATTGCGTTCCTAGATTTAGATTTTTGGTGTTGGTGCATAAAAAAAATACTTTAATGCTTGCACATATCAGTTTTAGGGTGGTGTAACGTCATTATGACAAATTACATTAAAATGGACTAACACAATGGAAGGCCAAATGTGATTTATTTTGTCTTATTTAGTAAAAACATGGGCATTTAAAAACACATTTATCACTGTAATTCAGAAGCATGCACTGAGACTTTGTCTTATGTCCTAAGCAGGAGATAGTTGAAAATGGTCTATGTGTATATTGTGTGATTAAAGATTTTTAAAGAGACTTTGATTACATCTCAGTAAAGATCACGAGTGAGTGTAAAACTGCATATCTTCATTTTCCAGTGCCTACATTGCATTGATTAGCAATACCATTTGCAATGTGCCACACAAACTAATGCAGCTAAATTGACAGAAAGGACAAAACAACATTAGCTAGTGTCTTGCTGTATTCCACCAGACAAGCTTTTATATTTCTGATACCCAAAGGTTTAAAATATTTTAATAGAACCCTGGATTGTAATAAAATTTGAGAGCCAGACATAAGTAATTATGTCTTATATTTACGTTAAGTTGTCAAAAATGCTAATAAAATATATTTGTGGGTTTTCCCTTTAATGAGCCTAACAATAAAACAAAATAATTGCCCAAGTTTCCACTAGCTTTAAAGCCCTAAAAGAGGAGGTTCATCAGTGTCTTGATATCAAGCTTGTTTGTTGTGAATTATGGCCATTTTCTGCAATAAAATTTGGTTTGGTGGAATAAATGAGTTTGCAAGCCTGGTTTTATTAGTGTGACTAAATATTGTGGAGCTAAAACAAGGAAATTCTTGCATACCATCACAATTTGCATCCATATGGATCATAAACTGCTCTATGCATATTTCACTCATAGACTTCAAGTGGCATTATCTCATCACAGAGGAGGGAACAAGGAATGCACTTAAATTTAGAAATTGTCCTCGTTACTGAACGTCAGATAAAGGCGAAGCCTTTAAATAGGAGTCTCCCTGATTTACTACCTTTAATGTGCAGAGGAAGGGATGTGCAAAGCACATCATTAGTGTGACAGGGTGAAAGGGGCAACATGTTTCTTCTGTTACAATGGAAAGAGGATGAATCTGGCACAGCTCTGATGTCAGAACCTCCATCACCTTTCTCACAGATGATGTAGATTTTAATTGTACTCTAGGCTGATTCACATCGCACCAGCTCCTACGTGACATTGAGATAGATGAAGCCATTTGTTGGCATTATCAGAGCCAGCTGTGTGCTTGGCTGCAGCTACAGTAGGCATTATATCTCATGCATAATCCTCTCATTGAGAAAGGATCACAAGCATCTGAACCATATGGCAAATAATTTTATTATGATCAAAAAAAGGACTCTTGAAGCTAGTTAAACAGAAGAGTCCTTGAAATTCAATCAGAGGAGGTTTTTATTTTCATGTAGCATTATCATCTTAAATTAATTTTTAACTCTGCCATCATCTGTGAAATACAGGAATGTTATTTTTCCCCAAAAGTAAGAAATTAATATTGTGATTGCAAGAAACAGCAAGCAGACTTGCATAGCTTGATTTTTTGGTGTTTGAAGAGTGCCTTGCAGATGTTAATGCCTTTTTTCACTAATTACACACTTGTATCACTCAGAAGCCCAAACAAGAAGTAGGAAGTGCCTGAAATTAAAAAAGCTGGGGAAGGGAAGAGAATTGTGCACATTAAGCTATGGGGGTGCTGTGTTGATGTCTTAATGCCTCAGTTCCTGAGTGCTGTTATCATCTCCTAGGGATGAAAACATACAGCCATAGTAAAAGCCCATAAGCCATTGCTCTTTAAATGGAAAAAAAAAAAAAAAAAAAAAAAAAAAAAAGGTGATAAGGAAGGAGAGAAGCTTCAGCTCTGAAAAGTTACTTCTGGGAAGCTGGGGGCAGGGGAGGGGGCAGAATATGGGCATCAGAGACAACAGCAGCCAAACTTCTTTGCCTACGAATGGGTGATAACTCTCAGCAGGATGAGGGTACTGCTCAGGGACCTGATCCTTTTTCCTTTTAAGTATACAAGGAAAACTCTTACTGATATCTTTGGCCACCCTTGGGCATACCAACATCATACCAAGGGGCAGCCAGAGCAGGTGTTGGCTCAGTACAGGGGTCAGTGGCTGCTGGAGGATGCTGTGCTAAAGGGGAGGCAGTGTCTGCTGTTTCAGAGCTTCAAAGGCAGAAAGCGATAACGCGAATCACGCCGCGTGTGAATAGACTGTGTGTGTGCTGGAAAAGATGTGTGCTATCGAGGACTTGGCCCTGGGGACATGAGCATTTCTGTGGGCCACCTGGTAATAACGTGCATGGCCTATCAGCAACTTTCATGCTGCAAACTTACAGAACATAAATAAACGTTCACCAGAGCCAAATAGCAACAGCTGCCTTATCTGGAGGATACCTTTTTTATTTGGTACTTTATTGACAAATAATAAAGCCTTTAATTGGGCTGTGGGAGGAATATAGCCATGTAATTTACAGAACCTTTAATTTTCTAGTGCTGCATGCCTGAAACAGATTGTGGTTGTTATTGCAGCCTCCTGAGTTAAGCAGAGCTCCTGGCTGAACTGCTGAAATACTGTGAATTGTGCATCTTAATTTTCGCATTTAGAAAGTGTCTATGTGTGCCTTGGGGGAAGAAGAGGAACAGGGGGAGGAATCCCTGTTTCTTCTTCAATAAAGTGGTGATTAAGAATTTGTGACTTCAGTTACTAACATAAGAGTCAGCGAAAAAACCACAGTCAGGCTATTGCTCTGGTGGCTTTCCCTGCAAACCACCCATCATTCTCAGCAGGATGTGAAGCAGAGCTGTGCTCGTGGAGCAGGCTAACAGGAAAGAATTGCCTTTGCTGCAGCAGCTGCTGAACTGAGACTTTCTGGATCACGAATGTATGTAAATATGTCCAACTGTTTGCCCTTCACACATCTTTGGCAAGTTTGGAGTAAAAAATACTGCACTGCTCCATTAGTTTGCTTGCCTATTACCACAGCAGATGCTGTTAAGAGCACTGAGACGTGTTTCTAGGTAAGCCTCTCTGTCTGAAATAGGATAAAGAAAGGCTAGAGAGACCCCAGATAGCATCTTGAAATGAATATAAAGCAAGCTTTGGCAGCAGGGCATGCCCCAAAGTCCACTGCAAAGACACAGGGCTGTTAGCTCTTCAGTCCATTAAGCAAAGCAGAAAACAGTTGTGGCTTCTGCATGCTTGTTCCTTTCCGAACTCTCTCTCCAGCGGAGTAACAGCTATTTTGGAGAGTTTGTATGGTTTGATTCCTGACTCTATCTGCTGAGTGACTAAAATGGCTGCATTTGGATACCAAGCTATACTTCATGGAGATTTCACTGGCAGTGAAGGTTATGTATAAATAATGGATGAAGAAGGGTGACAGGACCCGAACACTTGTGGCTTGACAGATTATCTTGTGATGTATTACAATTAGATATGCGTCAGTGTCACTTCATTTATTCAACTAGTAAGGGTGCCTAACTCTTAGATTTATTTGAAGGTGGATTTATTAAGAGCCTTAGTCATGTCCTCTCAAAGTTCAGAATTGATTTTTAAACATCCTTATCAGCTTTCTAAATCACTTTGCTCTTAACAAGTATGTGATTTTTTTCTCATCTTTTTTAAGTACTTGGGATTTTATTAGCACACATAATAGAGGAGTTTGTTTATTTCTAAAAATCATTTACTTTGCTCAAGGTAAGTACTTGCAAGGCAAGAGACCACTTTGTATATTAGCAGGTCAACAGATCAATTTGGCCTTTGGGAAGAAGTTGTCAAAGTTGTTTGTACAGGAAGCTGGTAAATAATAAGCCCCAGCCACCGTTAAATGACATTACCTAGAATTGGAACATTAAGTGAATAGGAAATAAGATGGGCAAAGATTTTGTATGCCTTTTTGCATTTTAAATAGGAGTAATGAAAAAGGCTGTCATGGAAAGATGCAGAATAAAATGCTGCAGGAGATGAGAGAAATCAAATCTGATTTCATTGAAAATGGAGCCTTTCAGACTGTCAGGTTAAAGCAGAAAAGGGATTAGTGTTACAATCACTGTAACTTTCTAAACTACCATAATGCTTTTACCCTTTTCTTCCAGATGTGTTTCCCTCTGTCATAAACACAGATACAGAACAATTTACAACAAATACCAGCAGTGTGCCCAACCTTTCTGGGCTGCTGTAGGCAGGACCTTTTTTTCCTTTGAAGTCATCATTTATAAAACAAACCGTGTTTTTCTGTTTTTGAGTATTTCTTAGCAAAGGGAGTGGCTGTAGGACAGCAGGTGGCCACAGAACCCAGCAGAAGCTACAATCCTCCAGATAATCAACACTGTCTCCCCCGCTGCCTCCCTCCCCAGCACATGCCAACCAACAAACATGTTACTCATTTCATAGCAACCCCTCCTCGCTCTTCAGATAGGAACTTAACACGGTTTGGGGCTAAATTACGCTAATAGCAAAGCTGATCCAAGCCAACAAGGTTTCAGAGCATTTGCTCTGTCTTGTAATAGCAGATGATAATTGATGGATGGCCGGTGTGCAGGACCCTGACAGGCTGGTTGGCTGCCCTTTGCACTCTGCCAGTTCAAGCCTTACAAGTGTGAAATAGCCAATTACTGGAATACCTATTGAAAGTAATAGGCCAATGAGCAAATGGCTACTGTGGGATGTGGTGGTGGTGTAGGTGGAAGAACGCCAAGATAAAGTTCTGCTCTGAGCAGCTGCTCCCACCACAGCTTGGTAACGCTATTGGATGACCAAATGATGAGAGAAAGGTATTTCCCCATTTGAACTGCAAGTGTCCTGCCTTGTATTGACTTAAAGTTTATGATGCATGATACCATCTTGTTACCCAGATCCTAATTTGCAGAAATAAATCCTCCTTTTAAAAGGTAGTTAAATAGGTAATAGGGATAGTCACGGCCATGGATTTTGTGAAAAAGCATTAAATACAATTTTTGCTTGGAATGAAAAGTCATATAGTGTGCAGAGTGTTAATACTTGCCAGCCATTTGCTATTGACAGAACAATTTATCTTGATAAAGGACAGTGAAAAATTCCAATCTATTCACTGGCATCACATTATCAGCAGTAATATATGACTGCATCTAAATATGAGGTTCAGATCTGATACAGCTGAGAAGTTTCTGGTAATTTTCCCGTAAATATATTGTGTACTGGACAATGAAAAAATGTCATTTTTGCCATGTAATTGGATGACCTATTTTTATGTGAGATTTAAAGTTTTACTGTGCTTAATGGTATAGACCATAATATTTCCTTTTTGGGTAACCTGTTTCTTTTTATAAGACTTTAGCAATATAAAGGATATTATTAGATTTGACAGAGCAGAACTAGCAGACAAAGGAAGATAGAAGCTTAAGTATTAGTCTGGTGAAAGGAAGATTCTGTGACCACACAAATTTGTCACAGGGAGAAAAAAATCTATCTGAAAATATTATCATGAAATTGTCTGCTGTCAGTCATTAGCTTAATGTGGATAATATGTCTTCGTTTTGCCAGGATAGGAATGCTTATGGGTAATTTTTAGGCATGTGCTTCTTAACTTTCTTAGCAAAAATATGTGATTCTGAATCTTAAATAGTATTAAAAACCTGTCTTATTTATTTCAAAATATATTAGAAAGAAAAGTGGCAAGTAGCTTTGGAGGAAGGATTTCAAAAGCAGTTGGCAAATTCTTTTATCCTTGTTTCTGTAATTGGAAAGCAACCATTGTGTAAAGACCAGAAGTGTAAACGAAGCCAATGCCAGTGCTCTGTATAATCTGTAGTTTTTTCAGTTCCCAGTGACTTGTTTGGTGCTGAAATGAGAAATGAAAAATGGCATTTTGCTCTTTTCCTTTGAATCTTCTATTAACAATTACCAAGACCATTTTAGATGGAAAGAATAGAAGATTGATTCATTTGATACTCAACAGAGATCAGCCACAAAAATAAGATTATTGTTTAAATCAAGGCAAAGTTTACCAAAAATGAATGAGGTAAAGACACAGGCATTTTGATCATGATTGCTTTATTACCTTTAAAAATGTGGCAATTTTTACTTATTACTTAAAACTCAGAGGAAAACTGTTATCCATTTGTATTTTTCACATTTTGTTTTCTTCTGAGTGTATCTGATTGTAAAACCCCTATGTGTGGTGCTCTGCATGAGAAAGAGAGCCTCTCTGCTTATCTCCTGGAAGGACAGTAAGATATAACTCACCTCGTGAAGATTTCCACCAGAGGCATTGGCACTGTCCTAAGACTTAAAAAAAATATTAGGCATGTGTTGGGCAAAGAAATAAAGTTTCTAACGACTGAAGCAGTGAAAAGCTCGCTAAGGAAGGCAAAATATGAATAATTCATTTCCATTTTAAGGAATAAGATGGGTTCAGAAGTTTCCATTAAGTTTTCATTCGTGGACTCCTGCAAGGCTAAAGATTTTATATGCTTTTAGCAGACTAGGGACAGTTAGCCCTACCACGGTTCCTGGGAGTGTGGGAAAATGTAATTATTTTCTCTTTTCTCTTCTCCTTTGATCCAACAACTTTCTTTTAATATTTTACTTTCCAACTACTTGACTGCCCTGAGAGGAGAAACAATCTGGTGCTATACCCCAAACCATTTGTCCTTCCCCACTTACTGTGTCTGCTGAGCACTATTTTATTGAGCAAGGCTAATATCTCCAAATTGAAGCAATCCTTCTGCCATTCCCTTGCTTGTTAACTCCTCTCTGTTGTTCCTCTGAGAAGTTATGAGGAGGAGCAGAGGTATCACACTTTCCTGACTGCAGATCCAGTGGTGAATAGAGGCTCTCATTGGGAAGGTTGTCTACCCAGCCATGAGAGAAGGGCTTGCTGTCCCAGGGGGCATCTTCTCCTCAGCAACTGATGGCCTGGCTCTCAGCAGGAAGAGCTTCGTGTTCTCTGGCAAACGAGTAGTTGGAGTACGCTGGGGTTTAAGGGCCTTTGCTATATGCTCTCCTGCTTCTCCATTTGTTAAATCTGTGTGGGAGCTCAGTGTCGTTATCAGGACATGCAAGGAAAGGAATAAAGGCTGCCCCATGTTAGCAGTCCCGTTTGGTGTTAAAAGCAAAGAGGGAAGATCTCAAGAATTCTTCCAGCTGCTTGGGATCTTTTTCATTGGAGATCATATAATTAGTTCTTTTCCTTTTTTTAGCTTTCTGACACAGGCAAGAAAAATGGGCTCTATATCCCTCAAATTAATGTTCAGGTATAACAAAATAGAGGTAGTTCCTTTTTTCCTGGTAAAACTCTCAGCTGCCATCAAAGAAAAGACTTTTATGTCTGTCAGAGAGTGAGATCTGTAAGAAGTTTTATCTGAGGAAATTATGAAGAACAGACAAATGCTGCAGCCAGTGCTAAAGAAAAAAAGTTGAATTCCCTTGGAATTTTTGACTGGAGAATGATGGACGCTGAAGCTATTAGACATGGATAAATGTGGAATATCCCAAGCTGTGCATTCATGTTCCTTTAAAGACTTAATTCTAAATTAGTACTGGTAGTTGTGTGCTGGTTTCTCCTCTTATATTTATAGTGTTTTCTTTCTTCCCTTTCCTGAGTTTTTATTTATTTTATCCACCTTTGACTTGACAGTGTCAGACAATTTTGTTGAAAAGATGAAAATATCACAAAAGGTGGAAGCAGATATGTCATCATTGTGTCCTTTTTCCTTCATCTTTCACCAAAAACTGTCTATTTATTTTTGTAACCTGTGAAACTGCAGTATTGCAGTGGAGTTTAGGCAGAGTGATACAGGAGAACTTCCCAGTAGTTCTTAATGGCACAACACTGGAGTTGCAAAGTGAAGGATGAGACTTCTCATTTTCAACATGTGAACTGACGACACACATATTCCACTTATTTTGTAGGTTATCCATTGTGCATGTTCCATCTTATGCGTGTTCCACCTGATCTCTCAGCTTCCCCTGCCTTCTGTTTGTGTAGCACCACACTGACATGTTAATGAGACGCAACCAGTTATGTGTGAAGAAGTATTATGCTGATGGTTTATGAACAAGCATGTTCCAAGCTGTGGTAAAACAATCACCTGCTGCCACTGGTGCCTGGTGCGTCATGTTTTAGAGGAACACAGCATGGGACAACTTTTTTTCTGCCCCATAAAGGTGCTTCTTTGAAAGGAAGCCTGCTCAGGGCAATAAGGTGTCTCCCAGGGCCAAGCTCAGTCAGAGGCCAGGCCATAGTGGTGGCTATGAGGCAAGCTCTCCGCTGTAAGGCTGGCACTGACTCACAGTCTTGCTGGAGAGTGCTCCATCAGGACAGCAGGTTTTCAGGGCATGTGTGTGTCACTTGTGGTTTGCCCCTTGTAGAGCTTATAAGGCCAGCATCTCTTGATTTCGAGCATCTGGTTTTAAGGCTGTAATATAGTCCTGGTCAAAGGCAGTTCAGCAAGGATATCATACAATCACATAATTGTATAGATTGGGAAAGACCTCTGAGATCATTGAGTCCAACCGTTAACCCAGCGCTGCCAAGCCCACCACTAAACCATGTCCCAAAGTGCCACATCTACACACCTTCTAAACAGCTCCAGAGGTAGTGAACTCAGCAGCCTGTTTCAGTACTTGACCACCCTTTTAATGAAGATTTTTTCCTAATATCCAGTCTAAACCTCTCCTGATGCAACTTGAGGCCATTTCCTCTTGTTCTGTCACTTGCTACCTGGGAAAACAGAGTGACCCCCACCTTGCTACAGCCTCATTTCAGGTAGTTGTAGGGAGTGGTGAGGTTTCCCCTCATTTTCGTAAGGCTTAACAGCCCCAACTCCCTCAGCCGCTCCTAGCAGGATTTGTGAGAGTCCTCAAGAGAGTGCAAGAGGTTTTACTTGACTTGATCAGAGATCAGGCACTCACTAGGGCACGTGGCTTCTTTGTGCTGAGGAGGAAACCAACCGTACCACCAGACTCTTTTCTGTCTATTCTGTCTGCAGCCTGAAGAGCCTTTGTGACTTCGGGAGGAAGCAAGTTGCTTTCTGATACAGAAACAAATCTAAATTGGGATGCTTATAACACTGATTTGGATTGCTCTTCTCTTTCAGTGATCCATCTGATAAGCTCACTAATAAAAGATGTTCATGATTTTTGGTTTTGGGGCAACATTCTATTCAAACTTACTGTAGCTGTCTGGTAAGCTGCTTTAAACAAAACAACAAAACACAAGACGCTAAACAAAAATAACCCTCAACATTTTGAATTGCTTTATGGTAATTAATGATACCATGTTGAAATAAATCATTGTTTCTCATTTCCATTTTTAGCAGTGGATTTGTTGTGCTGAGATAATTTTCAGCTACTGTGTGTTGGTTGGTGGAATCAATTGAATGGAAAAAGGAGAAATCATTTGAGATGAGCAGCTACTGCTAAACTTCTGCCTGCGTTCATTTTTTTTTTAAGCTACCAAACACTTAGGAAGAAATCTAATCAGAGGGGAAAAAATTTACCTGAAAAAACGGTTAATGCTTGTGAATTTTACAATCTCGTTTCTGATATTATGTAATGAAGTACTTGAGTACATGAATAACAAAGTAGTGGAGATATTTGAATGGAGAATATAAAGATTTAGTCCTAGTTAAATAAGAAGCTACTTAAATGTCATGGTTGATTTAAATATGTGTAGATTTAGGGAAAAATGCAAACTATATCCATATCCTGCCTTTCACCCTGGTGGCTTACAATCTTCCTTTCAGTCTATGTAGGTGAACTGATCACTCTCAAGCTACTGCACTGTAGCTGTTCCAGGGGTTTTGGTTTTAGTAGTTTAAGGAAACAAAGGAAGGTCATCTCCTTCATTAAAAAATCAAAAGCAAGTTTTCAGTGTTTGAAATTGAAAGATACTGGTTTATTAGCAAATAAGTGAATGTTGTTATGATGTGGATGTGCACCAGTCAATCACTAATGGTGACAAACATGGATTTTTGCACTCCTATACACCAAACATGCCAAATTTGCTGCTCTCACTGTGACTTCATCTGAAACACTCATTTTTAATATCTGTGTCAGAAGGATCTCATGCACTTTTTTGCATTTGGCTCCTTCTCTCAGCCACAATTAATTTTACCATAGCTGCTTTTACTCTCATTTATTCTGTATTTTGCCTGTATTTTTCATTTCAGTCAGTTTCTTTGCATATTTGTGGGGGTTTTTTTCCCACTTCATTGTATTTTGAACTTTCCCCAATGTAGTTCCGCCTGCTTTGACATTTAAAGGGAGTTTCATTCTTTTTCCCAATACAAATAAAGATGTCCCTTTAAAAAAAGTGGATAAAGTCCCACAGTGCTTACCATATTTATCATATTTCTTTCTTTCTTTTCATGTCTTTTTGCCTTCATCCAGTTTTTTCATTGCATGATGTTCAGACCAGTTTCAACATATTTAAAGCCTTTATGCTGGCACATCCTCAAATCCTGTGATTAGGCTCCCTTAGATAAGCAAGAATGACAAAACAATTAGGCTTTATGCTGTATATAGAAT
This sequence comes from Leptocoma aspasia, assembly GCA_013399835.1. NCBI lineage: Eukaryota > Metazoa > Chordata > Aves > Passeriformes > Nectariniidae > Leptocoma > Leptocoma aspasia. Next base: position 1,233,847 of record VXAX01000983.1, on the reverse strand, counting down.
TAGAGCAGGTGTTCATCAGCTGTGCCTTGACTGACAGGCTGTATCTTTGAATAGAAAGTCTCAACTTACAAATATTTGTTAATATTTAATTAAATTAATTGCAAAGATTCACTTGATACAGGATGATACAATTTCTATTTTTTTTGTGTGTGTGTGTGTGCATTTAGATATGTATCACCCCTTACTTCAGTACTTGGCAACTGACATCTTTTAAGAAAAAAGATGCTCATCTATGGGCTTTTACAAAGAAAAATGAAACCTGAAAGAAATGCTTCCTTTTGCATGTAATGAAATACTTTTCCAGTTGGGTAAAGCATAAAAAGTCTATCTAAATGTGGCAATTAACTTCAGAAATCTTTGCACACAAAAAAAATGTTTTGAATTTTTTAAGCATCTCTAGATGAAATAAAGCTGGAGTCTGCATTCAGGAGCCTGAACCTTAAAGTGGCCTTTCAAAAAAGGTAATGCCAACAAGTAGCTGACTGTGCTGCTAATGGGGTTGGTTTGACTGTCTTTGGGACTGAAGTAACCTTTTTGGAAACTTCCAAGCAAGTGCACGAGTGTCTCGTCTAAATCCAGCACTATGTGCATGTATGTTATAGTTGCCTTTACCCTTAAAACTTGCTGGAAACAAGCAATCTTGCACATCTTGCCTGAACAAGAAAGATAGTTCAAAAAATAATATAGATATTGGAGGTTTGATTCCTTCTGCAGTTAAAGGAAGAAGAGAAGCTTGAAGTTGGACAAGGAGAAAAATTAATCTGTTGAGTGGTTCATCAGGACTTTTCTTTTAACAGAGCCCTTTATTTGGAAAAGCCAGGCATGGCAAATCATTAAAGTATAACAGAAGGTATTGAGTTAATAAAGAATTAAAAAAGATTGAAGAAATAAAATAATTTAGCAGTTTGCACATCAATTACAGAACAGGGGCAGTAAGTGTGGAACAAATGAGTGACATTAAAAGCCCTCTCCATGGTCCAAAGTTAATTTGAATAACATTAATTTACAGTTGACAAATTATGTCTTTTCAGCATTGGTAATCCAACCATTTATTAAACTATAAAAGCAATGGCAATTAAGTATTACTGTCCAGCAGTGTTACTATGGTTAGTTACAGCAGGAATAGGAGTGAAATAACTTGCCTTACAATGTTAGAGAGAATGCAAATGTTTGCTCTCCCAGGGAGGAAGGCAGGAGAGGTGTGATGTTGCCATGTAGTCCTTGCCAGCTGCAGCATATTCTTTCTTTCATTTTACCAAGTCATTTTTCAGGGAAGTGAGAAAGGAGCTTGGAGGGGACAGGGGAACAGGGTGGGTGCTCTGTCTTCTGCTTGCTGCTGACTGGAGCATAACAAAACTGCCAGTGCCACTGACACCCCTTCATCCCTCCAGTGCCAAAGGGTGAGGGAAGCCAGGAGCCCTCTCTGGATATCCTGTCTAGCTCTTCATTCAACCAGCACTAAAAAGAGGTCAGAAATAAACACTGAGTGATGTTTGCTTCCCTTCCTCATGCTCCTGACCCAGATTATGTTGGCCTCTGACACGTGGCATCCCCAGCCAGTGGAGGTACCATCTTGACCAGGCGTCCCACACTGCTTTCCTTACACGAGCAATGGTGTCACCTCTTGCCCACTGCCTCTTTCTATCATGTCACCCTGCATTCCTTGCAAATTCCATCTCCCATGTGAAAATGAAGTATTGGGAGCAGTCATGGAGTGAAACCTCCTGCATCCTGAGGAATGGGAGGTGAAGGGAAGGATTTGCAGACAGATATCCCTTGTCCTTGCAGACAAATGTGAGCTTTCTGAAGGAGTTGCTGTGCCAGGATGCTGCTGGCCATGTGGCAAGCATGAATTGTCTGAGCTGGAAATAGTGCTGTGGGTCTTCTCACCAAAATACTTGGGCTGAGGACTGTGGTACTTGACATAGCACTGAACCTGAGCCACAAATTTCACATTTTTTCTGACAGGTTCTCAAAAGCGTAGTATTTCTGTGGTGAGCAGTGTCTTTGTTGGTGTCTGCTTTCTGGGACTTATCAGGTCAGGGCTAGGCTGAATGCACAAGGAGTCCCATGCCTGAGCATGTCTCACATCCCTCACATGCTTTTGCCTCTTTTCTGTCCACTTCGGCTGTGGGAAACAGGAATTTATTTTGCTATCAAGGAGTGTACCAGCAGGGATGACCATCCTCCTGCTTATTTAAGACTCTTGTTCTCTGAACTGCTTTTCTGGCCCCAAGCATGATTCTATAAATAGAAATAAAAATTCTGATATCAGCTTGGGTAGTAAAGGAAGTTCTGTAGTGGGCATTTATGTCTTCCCCTAAGAATTACCCATGGGCTTTATGAGCAGTTTAAAGTGACAGGAATCAGTACTTTAATTTCCATCCCTTTTATGCCAGTGCAGAAGCCCCTGTCTCTCATTAAAATTCTGTGCTTGCCTGCTGCATATTTCTTAGACCTCCACCTGTTATGTCACCCAGACTTCTGATAGAAACTTATTTGGATAATGTCTGCAAGCAAAGAATTTTCCCTGAAAAGGTTGAAGATGGAGACACTCTGTCAGGACCTGACAGGTGTAAATTTCTTAATGTATGAGAAGTATATGAAAATACAAATCATCACTGAGAGCCAGCCTGAAGCAGACTGAGAAGCTGTCACAAGCAATTTTCAAAAAGTATGAGTTATTTGGTTCTCTTCCAGAAGGAACAACTCCACAGGCATAAATTTGTGAATGGTACTTGACAATTTTAACAATTCTTCCTCTCCCAGCTCTGAGCATGTGACAGAGATGTGATAGGGACTGTGTGCTCCCCTCTCTTCCCCAGCTGTGGAGAAGCTGCCGTGATATTCACAGGATGAGTCCTGCTTTCCTGAATGTGAACCATTCCTTCTTTTGCTTCCTCCTGAGGCAAATTTCAAGGAGCTGATTAATCTGACAGGCCATGCTGGAACTTATTATTTGCCAAAAGACGTTTCATAGCTTCTCTTATTTTCCATTTACTGAGAGCAGTGGTAGGAAAGAAAATAGCAGATACTTTGTGACAGACACCTTGGCTATTTTGTATGCTCCTTGGTTTTGTAGATTTTTACTTCGGGCATGTGGAAAGATCATTGCTAACTGGATGGGCCTATGAACTGGTGTATGGAAATGGACTTTAGGAAGCGTTGTGCATGATTGGCAAATCAGTTCTAATTGAATAAATGTCAAGGTCAAAACAAGCAAGTGATGAAGATGAGAAGGCCCTGGAGTGGTATCTGTTTCAAATCATGTTAAAGGCTGTTCAGTAGTAAAGTGCTTCAGGGGGACTATGTGAAATTAAAGAGCAATGAACATGCTGCACAGTTTTGAAACAGAAGGATCTGTTTCCTCAACTGAAATTGGAAGCTGGTGCTTAGGAAATATCCTGGCTGAGGTGGCAAAGTTTATTTCTCTCTTGCAGGTGGTCTAGAGCAGGTGGAGTTACAGATTTCTGACAGGTAGGAGGGCACATGGTGTGCCCCTGCTCAGCACTTTGCTCTGGGGTACAGTGGAGTGCCACAGTGGCCTTGAGCACCTCACTCCAGTTGTGGTGACCTGCACACAATTAGCATGATGAACATCATATCATGGTGATTATGGACATTAGTATCTAATACTAAAAACTTGATACAACATTATATGTAAGTACAGTCCAGGGTCCTAAAGGAGTCCTATGTAAGGATCTAGACTATTTTAAGTCTTTGTGAAACTTGCTTGTAAATAGGCTACAGGAAACATCCAAGTTTCTTTTCTGATTCTTTTACACCCTCATTAATTTTGACTTATTATGGAAGCTGCCTTTAAACTAGAAGTGCAGGTGAATATAGAAATGTACAATGAAGAGCCCAACAAACACCCTTTGTCCATGTGAAGTACTTTAAATAGAGTTTTATATGCCACATTATGTCACTAGGTGCAGACTGTGTGTTTTTCCATACTAAAATACTGAATCATTACTGAGAAGGGACAAGAGCAAACAGTATTTGTTTCAGATAGAATATCAATTGTCATTTTAAAGTTTTGGAATGTTGTTTACTAGGTTACTAATTTATTTTTTGGGCAGCTAATTGTCGTGGTCTGATTTCAAAGTTATTGAGATGCTGGGAGATGTTTAAAGTTCAGGAGGAACTGGTCAGGTACTTGAGAAACTTAAAGTATGTTTCTGAGCTTTTAAGAGCCTAAACATCTTGAAAATATTGTCTTCCTTGTACCCAAAGAGGTTTTGGGTTTTTTCTTACCTCTATTCTCCAGATTTTGTTTTGGATTCTGGAGAAGATCAGCTACTAAAAATCATAATACCGAATAAAATTACTTAAGTATGAATAATATCAGCAAGTAATGTCTCAGTGGTGGTTGATGTTAAGAGTAAACCATGCAATGGCCTTTGGGACTTTTACAGACCAAGTAGAAGAGCTACTTTGTTGCAATGGTGGCAATTACATGAAAAGACCTGTCTGCTTCAATTGAATTAAATCAGTCATAAATCTGATTTCTTGAGGTAGTGAAATGACCAGTTCAATCTTGACTTAATTGTTTTTAATTTATTTTTCTGAATCTGGAAATAATTAATCATTTTGGTACCTGTGTCCATATGAGAAAATGAGATGAGTTTTCAGGCATCCAATAATCTGGCTTTAGGATTTTGTTTGACATTATTTTTTATCTTTACACAAAATGTTGAAAGTAAAGTGTCATCACTCAATTTCTGTATGGTTCTCAAGGACAGGTGAGGTGCCACAGGGGTAGAATACATCGGTTGTTATGAAAAAATTGAATGTTTTTAAATGATACTGAGAAATGCAAATTCTTACACAACCACATAGTTATCCAGGATATAAGAAATAAAACAGGTGTAGGTGATCTGTTTTAAGGTATTTTTTCTTTGTGCAATCCTGTGTCCTGATGCACTGAAGTCCTGCTGCCTGGGATGCCTTCTGAAGCAGCTGAGCAACTCCTTATCCATTTGTGAAGGACTAGCAGGGCCTGTTATTCTCATGCAGCATTTGCCATTGCACATTGTAATGAGCTTAGTTTCAAAAAATGTACATGATGACACATATAAACTTGATTTTAAAAACCTGCATGTGAGCACCCCTGTGTGACATTGTAGAATGGTGATGGAAAGCTGCTCAGGAGAGTAAGGATTTGTGAGGTTGGTCTCTCCTCTTTCGTAGTGATATTTGGCCTTTGTTAGTCAAAGGATACTTGTTGAAAGTGTGACATGGAGAAAAGATTGCCAGGTCTTAATAGTTTAGATGTTATTATTATTATTCAAGGTAGTTTATATTTTCAAAACTAGCTGTAAGCTGTTGCACCTATCTTATTCCTGTTTTCAGGTATTTTTATGCCTAATCTGATCACAAAGGAAAGCTCAGTTTGTTTTCCAAATGAGTGAAAATCACTGCTGATCCTACTGTATCCTTTGAAAGTAATTTCTACCACTGTAACAAGCCAGAATCAAAATGACTAATCAGTTGTAAGCCAGTCCTCATTAATTTGCACGAAATTATTTTCATTTGGCAGATAAAATATTCACTTTTCCACCCTTAATTAGAATTTGGTCTAATAGGATTGACAAGTCAATCTAGGGGAAAATGCCCTTTTTAATTGCTTTTAAAACGGAGTAGTTTTTTTAACAGCAGATTGAATTTGCTATTTATGTTATAGGAAAATTCTGCCTCAAGAGCAATTGCAATCTTTTTGTTTTTAAAGCTTGCTGGGATTGCCCATAGCAAAATAAGGTTAACTAGTGTTATCTTTAAACAACTGTATTTATACAGGATTGCACTGTACTAAGAGTGTAATCAGGATTTAAAATTGAAGTGTTTGAAGGAAGTAGCCTTTCACTTTCTTCATTCACTTTTCAGAGTCTTAATCATATGAAATCACTTCAAGCAACTTCCAGTGAAGCAAAAAAGGGATATTCCTTAGCATCCGTTTTCCCAACTTAGCAGTTGGGAAATTTTTTTCAACTTAACGGCTTCAGGAACACACTAAATCTCTCTTTTGAAAACTGTTCTCTATACATTTTTTCTCCACTAACTTGGCCAAGCAGTATCAAATTACTATTTTCTTCCACATCCTTGAAAATCTTACTTCTAAAAACTTAGCCAAGAGGGGATAATTGGTGTGTATCCAGACAGCTCCAGTAGAATTCTTTCTGCTTCCTTCGGCCCATGAATGACCCCAGAATTTCTCATCTTGACAGAAGCAACATGCTCCTTTCTACAAGAAGTCAAAGGGCAGATAGTAAAGAGTGTATAAATATTTGGAGTGGTTTTCCATCAGGATACCCTGATGAGCAGCTTGCCACCGTTCTCTTTAGCAAAAACTGCTGGAGCTGATCCCCTACTTTCTGGGACACTGACTGTCAGGTGCCTGCACTGACTTCAGCTAAGGATACTAGTTAGGTTGATTTGTTACGTTAGGTTTCATTTCAATGCTGCACTCTCTTATACTGCTTTTGTAACATAAATCAATAAAGCAGCAATTGTTTCCCTGAAGATCCTACAAATAAGAAATATACTTAAGGTTTCACAGTTTTCTCTTTTCCAGTTTCTTTTTTTTTTTTTCTTTAACTACAGTTTGTCTCCTCTGTTTTGGCAAAAAGTGTATAAAGGCAGTGCAAAACCCAAAATGAATGCCCTTGTCACCCCCCTCCCCCTCCAAAATGCTGGGCTTTTTTTTTTAAAGGGACTTGCTTCCACCTTGAAGTCTTTCAGATATTTTTTCATTATATGAAAATTCATATGAGATAAGGAATTCTTGATAAGAATTGAAAGATTTAAGAAAGATTTGGCTGCTTATGATAAGGTGGAGAACTCCTATCTTGTTCCTAGAACACGTTCAGTGAAATCAGTGATAGCTGATGTTTCTCTCTGCTACTCATCACTATACATCAATCCCAAAGTAGCCAAAGCTTTTTGATTCTCATTCAGGACAACATATGTAATCCCCAAGTCCACTCCATCCTTGGCCTCTTTGCTGACACTCCCAACAGTGTTATTGAAAAAAAGTGGTGTGTTTTAATGACACAAACACTAGCCCAGTAGGAACTTGCCTGAAACTGCCAGCTTGTTTCACATAGAACATTAAACAGCTGTCTGGTTGTAGTAAAGTTTAGTCACTACCAATTGAGGTTGAAGTCACCCAATAGGTGATGGGGTTTGTACCATTACCTGTCCCTTGAACCATCTAGTCATTTAAATATCTTCAAAAGGGACATGTTTTTGCAATTTAGTTGAAAAGAGAGAAGGGGAAAGGATTTTACAAAAAAGGTATCTTTTTTTTTTCCTATTGATAATTACATGCATTTGATACTGATTTTGTATTTGCATGAGAAATTTGAGACAATCCAGATGACATCAATTATGTCTATGGGCCAGGCAGGTCCTCAGAGTTAGATCACAGTGGTACTCAGAGGCGATGCATGTTACGCCATTGGATGCATCCTTTTCAGCTCTGTCTTCACATATTTGAATGTCTCTCTCTGTTTAAAAAGAAGAGTATATTGACATAGTGTCTTTGTTTGGTATAGATCCTGAATCTGCAATTTCATAGCAGCTTTCCAGTCCCTATAGAGCATTTAACTTAGATTTGACAGAAACCACAGAATGGTTTTGTAATGGATATTATCTGTGCTCCTGGTCCCTGGAATGCCTTTTAGATGGGCTAATATCAGCAAAATTTTAGTGGGTAGTCAGGGAATTATATAGAAAACATGTAATTGGACTTCTTGAGAAATTGTTGACTAATACCCTTCTGATTGTACCCTGGAATCATCTATGGCTGAGTAATCTCTGTAAAGTGATTTGCATCACAGCCGAGTTAGCGTCAAGGGTATACTTTGGACAGAAGGCACACTTTAGAAATTAGGATCTCCTTTTTTTTTTACCATGTGAAAATACATTACATATGCTCCCTGTTTTTCTCAGGGACTATCACAGAGCCTTAAAACATTTACAGCTTTGCTTATGCTAGAAGGAGGGTATGAAAGGAGAGAAAATATGACAGTAGGGGCTGATGGCAGCGTGAAGCTGCAGCTTTCCATGTGCTTTCAGTGCCTTGTTTATTGCTTTGTGCAGCACAGCCTAGATGAGGCTCATCAAGAGCCAACTCTAATTGAAGCTGTCCTATAAAAGTGCTGCTATGAGCAGATGTGGCTGTACCAGGAATATTTTTTTTTAATGCACTTACAAGTATTTTAAGACCTAAAGTATTTCTAGACAGAAGCAAGATAGTTGGCACAGACTGAACATTTAAGCTTCATTGCAGACACATACTTCAGTTTTTTCACTCTATAACTAGTCCTCAGTTTCTCCTGGGAATCTGGTCAGTACATGCCCCCATTAATGCTGTGTGCTTTAAACATTTTTAGTTGTACTTTTCCATCTTGACAGAAACCACACCTTTTGGGATAGATTTTTATTGGAGATTGGAAGGAAAAATACCTGTAATTTGTTAAGGATATCGGGGAATATCTGGGCACATTTTTAACTTATATTTTCACAATGGGGCCTGGCTTTCCCAGGTGTACTTTTCCAAGTTCTGCCAAGGTAACTTGATGCCTATTGAAAATGTAAGCAGATTTCATAAATCTTTTCCTACCCACTTATCACAACTCAAGCAATGGCAGCTGAGATGCTGCTCATCTCCACCCAGTCTGGTAAGAAGGTACAGCAAAATTTATTGTGGACTGAGACAGAGTGGAAAAGGGTGGTAACCGTGTGTGATGAAGAGTAGTTACCAATCTGGGCAGCAAAGCCCAGGCACATGAACCTTTCTGGCTGCAGCTTTATGGTAGTTTGCTGCAACCAGCCTGAGCTTTTCATGCTGTTCTTCAGTAATTCCCTCTCCTGTCATTGTCTTTCTGGAAAAACAACCAGTGAATTAAAAAGTGGGTGAGCCCATTTAAGTGAAATAACCTGTTATTGCATGTAATTTTGGATTTGTGAAACAGCTTTTTTTTGGGAGTCAGAAGCTCAAAGGAGAGGCATTTTCTGAAATTATCAGAAAGTTTGAGCAAATATGACAGCAGTTGGAGAAGGTGGGTAGCTGGGTTTTATTTTGAAGTGTTCAGATATTGTCTTGCTAGTAGAAAAAAGGCTTAAAAAAACCTCCAAGCAAACAAAGAGTCATGGCTGGAAGGTGAAGAAATTATTTAACTTTAAACTGTACAAGGCAATGGCTGATTTGTGAGTGTGATTCCTCCTAGGCCTTCAGTTGTGTGTTCTGATGCAGAACTTGTGTTGCCAGTGGATTCAGGACTGTCAGACATAATACTTTATCTTAAGAGACATTATCATAGGCAAATGTGTCATGTCCCATCATGGGCAGGGTACTGTCCTGGAGGACTAAAGGCTGGCAGCAGTGCCATACCTTGGCTGGTGTTGGAGCAGCCAACTGGAGGCCCAGGCTGCGGAGGCATTAAGGAGATGCTGGACAAAACCAGGGAGGATAAGGTAGAAAGCAAGGAGCTCTTTTGTAGCTGAATTCTGAGCAAAGACTTCTTTGTCATGAGAGCTGTCAAACAGCCTCGTTGCCACGGCAACACTGGCTGGATAACCCATTTGGGAAAATACTTGTAGGACCTAACACTCTATCATCTGTCATTCAATAATTTCATGTTCATAATAACTAGGAAATCAATGGCCATCCTCCGAGACAGTTTGCTGAAAGGGTAAGCGCTCGGCGGCCAGCGTGCCGTCCCGGCTGCTCTCGGCTCACCGGGAGCCTCGCGCTGGCCGTGGAGCAAGGGCTCATGTGGACCTGCTCAGAGACTGTTTCTGATCTAATTAAACTGTGCTGTTGACACCCATGAGAGAGGGAAGAAAATGGCAGATAAAGCAGTTCAAGTAGTGTGAGGAAACAAAGGTTTAGGTAGAATTAGCTTTTCATATTTTGAAATACAGAGGAAAACTATGTACTCAAGTTATCACATAGCCAGCATGAACAAATTCTGTAACTTAAAGGCATTTTTTCCTTATCTTGGCTTTCTAATTAAACTTCTTATCATCATAAAGGCTTTGTTACCTTTATGTTACGTATTGAATATAAAGCAATCACGGAACAGTAATTAAAATTCTTAAACATGCACCCATTGACTTTACATACAATTAGTTTGCAGCAGTGTGCCATTCATTAATAACACAAGATTTCAGAACTGAGACCTTGGTTGGCTTTGCAGGGAAAGATGTGTTTAGTAATTATTTTGGCAATATTTATCTGTTTTGAAAAAATGTGCTAATATGTATCTCTGGAAAGTAATTCTGTAAAAAAAAAAATCTTAAATTGAAGCTTAGGGAGAGAGGGTAAGTCCTTGCTGATAGGAGTATTACAAACATGAATAAAAGGTAATTCTTATCACTCTATTAACAGTATTTGAAGGATTCTCATTCTCATAATTCACAACAGGAGTTTCCTTTTCCTTTTAAAAATTCTTTTGGAGCACAAAGATAAGTTGGCTCTTTTCCAGCTGACTGTTTCAGCACATCCAGGGTTCAATTAGCACACAGCACAGGGCAGATCCATGCAGGGCCACACGCTGAAGCTTTGGGTAGTTTGTGCTGTGGAATGTGGTGAACAATCAGGTCAATTTTTATGGGATTCTGCAAAAAGCACACGGCTTTTGAAGGGAGATTTTTGGTTCATTTCGCAAATGTAGTACTCGGTAAGTATGTGAAGTGATACATAAGGTATTGGCATGGGAAATGAGAAGGCACACTGTCCTTCTTGTTTTGCACCCAGGGGTCAAACTGCGAGTACTCAGGGTGGTGACTTCAAACTCTTCATTATTTGACACCTTACTATGGTTTCTTGAGGTAAGCACTTGCTCTCAGCTTTTGAGAACTTGTTTGATTACAGCACATTCAGTTACAGGCTCAGTGTGCGTTCTCTTGAAAACATTTTCAGTTGTTCAAGTCATCAGAAATGCTTGCATTAGGAATACTCTCCTAATTCCTGGCTCTGAGTTGTGCTAGTTAAGTCTCTAAAATCATCCACTTGCTGTTTAAGTTTAGATTGGCTTGTATTCCAGTAATATGTCAGGTTTGGAAAAAATTTTCCAGGAATAGATCTGTTTGGGAGAAGAGGCTTTTTTCTTTCATGTTCTCCAAAGTACTGGGTTCAGAGAAGAAGACAGATGTTCAGGAGGTTGCTGTTCACTAAATATCTGTCAAGAAACTCAGAACTCAGTTTTAGCAGACGAGGAGTCAAGATTTCATTGTGAGGGACCTGATGAAGAAGGAATCCCTGGTGGAAATAAATTTATGGAGATATAGGAATGAGATCCCACAAGAAGTCTGTCATAGAAAAAAAAAAAAGATAATTTTTATGCCCACATTAAAGAGCTTCATAAAAAGTAGAAGAGAGATGCAAGGGGAAGAATTTTACATTCTTTTTTAAGAAATTAAGTAAAGATGAGTTAAAAAAAAGAAGTTAAGAAAGTTAAGGTGAGGGCTATGGAAGCAGGGACAATGATAGGAAAGAGTGAAATAAGCTTTCAATATCTGGGTCTCTGGTGATGAAGGTGAGCACCTTGAATAGGAAGTGATTAAAAATATGTTAACTCAGCAAAACTGCTCAAAATTGAAATATTCAATCAACAGCTGGCAGGATTGACAATAGCCAAGCTGTGCTGTGGTTCAACCTTTCTTTGACTTCATACGGAAAAACAATCTAGTCTGTATGGAGAAGGCACTAAAGGAGTCAGCAACAGACCCACCATTGAACAGAACTGAGAAACTGTCCTTGAGAAAAGTACATCCAGATAACAAGCTAAGAAAGAGTAAGAGCAGATGACTGGAGAGAAACAAGTAGGTGCTTAAAGAGGTAGAAGTAACTTTTTACACCAGGTGCACATAAGAATTGTTCTAGATGTCATTTTTGTATAAGAAGTAATCTTCTCCCCTATGTGACAAGATGAAGAAGCCTTATTTTTCTGTGAGCATGTCTGCTGGGTACCTCCAGTGTGGGCACTGCCAGGACAATGCTCCCACAGCCTCAGTGATTCACACCTGGGCATTTGACAAGGGAAAGGCTGGCTTGTGTCCACAAATGAGCATGTTCTGCTGTGTCACTAGCTGGCAACTTTTATTCAGATTATTAAAGAAATGTAGGGAAGCATCAAGAAAATTCATTTATTTGCCTTTCTGAAGGGAATTGGCAGCTTCCTATGGGGATTCTGATATTTACTTTGTTTAGACTTGAAGGAGAGTGTTAGAGATATGGATGCATATAATATTTATTGGTTAGGTCTCGTGCTTTCCCCCAGCATTTGTCAGTAACTGCTATTTTCTGTCACCCTCTGGAAGATGGAAAGGGAAAGAATTTCAAGAGTGCCAAGGGAACACGAACTGTGACTGCCTCTTCCATACTTAATGTGAGTGGATAAATACACGACATTAGTTTCCAGTGCTGGCACTCACTTCAGCTCTGCAACTCCTCCTTCTCATTCCTCCTTCCCCTCCTCTACTAATAGAAGAGGAAAGCCAGGAGGAAGTTGTGACATGACATTCCCTGTGTGTTGCAAAGGATAAATATTGCCTCCCCCAGTGCTGCTTTGATGATTCTGTGTTTAGTCAGAGGTTAGATCAGTAAAGCTTGCAGTGGAGAGTGTGAAATAGCATTGATCAGGCTGACTTCTGAAGCATGGTGAAAGACAAAGAGAATCAATTAAACCTGTGGCCCTGGCATCCTGGTTTATTTTGCTGTGCACTGGGAAAGCAGGTGTGTAGCTGTTGCTTGTTGTAATACCCAAGCTGGCATTGCCGTGGGGAGCAGCCTGCAGAGGACTCTCCTCTCCTCTCCTCTCCTCTCCTCTCCTCCACAGGAGGAATAATGCTGGGGAAGTTTTGAAGCCAAGGGTAAAGGGAAACAAAGTAGAGAAGAGCTGGGAAGGAGCAGGACGTGATGAACAAAAGCAGTGCAGAGCGGCAGGGACCTGTTTGGAGGCATGAATGAATGAATGAATTGGGAGATAAATGCAGAGCTGTGGCAAGGCACAGAATTTATGCAGAGTGTAGGGAAAAGGAAATAGAGAGCAGAATATGCAAAATTAAAATCTCACCATACAGTAAAGGAAGGAAGGAAAGGAAAGAATGTGATAAAACTGCATAGGTTTGTGTTGCTGGCTGGAAGCTGATATGACTTTTATATGTGTTCATTGCAGCTTATTGTAAGAGCTCCTCTCAAAGAGTTTTTAGTTCAAGGTCGGATTTAACATCATACTGGTTTTGTTTCTTTGCAATGTATATAAAAAATCTCAAAAATGGTTTTGTTATCCCAAACAGCTCATTAGATGCCATCTTCTGGTGTGTGTGCCATCACCTGCCTGATGCCAGGCAGCTCCCTTACTAGGGAGTTTCTTGGTACTTTTTACACTGTTGCTAAATTTTGAAAATTATTCATCATATTTCAGTGTTAAGCATTGCTAGATGTCTTCATTATTCACACATTATAAAATAGTGATAGCTTTACCTGATTTTATGAGGTACTTTGGTATCTCTGTATGAAAAATTCTGTGTGAAACTTGACTTCTTTCTTTATGTAAGTAGTTTACTGCTAGGGTTTTTTATGTACGAGTTAAATTTAATTATTTTTAAATCATCTCTTTTACTTGCATAGACTTGTTTGTTCTTCTTCTTGTACCTGAAGGAATAAAAAGTATTTTCAAACAGAAAATGGACCTTTATATAAATCTTCACCTACAGTACAGAGAGGGTTTAAACAAACCAGCTGAGGATGGCAGTTTTTCAAGATCTTTGCTTCTCATTCTTATTTTATCACTTAACTTGCCATTAGGATAGCACATGTTCAGAAAAGCACCTAAATTATTCATTTTTTCTGTTGAATTGTAACCTTTTGCAAAATGCTTATACAATGAACTACAGTAGGCAGTAGAAAGATGATACAAGTGCCTTCTGCAGTCCTTCCTAGATGTACAGAAACTGGAGCATTTCCCATGGTGATTTTGATCTGGTCGTAGCTGGGTCTACTGGTGATCAATATATGTCTGTCATAACTTAAAAAAAAAAAGACACTCTGTAATCACAGAAATTAACAGCTAAATAATAGTTTTTGATCATTTGACACACCCTCTGAGATCAATGAGAACATAGGTTTGTTTATGAGTTTTGTTAAGAAAGCTGGGAGAAGCTAATCTAATTTGAATTTCTGGTGGATTTCTGGGAGGAGTAAGCAGTGAAGCTGACAGCTGGCTTGCTGCATAAGACTTGTATTTTTTGCAGCAAAGGTGAGCCTGTCCTGATGTAGGTTCTGAACATCTTGTGTCAGGAATGTATTCTCTCCAGTGTTTTGGTATTTGTGCAGGAGAGCTCTTGGTACATTGCCATGTCTTGTTAACAGAAATAGCTGTAATGGATGCTTTACTGAATTCTCACTGGAGTTTACTCCATTTCTTTAGATGTATCCCTAATTTTCTGCTTTAGTAGTCCCAAACACAATTTTGGATGAGAAGTATGCTGAAATCACATTGGTTTGGAGTTTTTTCCTACAGTTTTAATTTCAACCGAAAGTGGGAATGTTTCTGAAAAAACCTCAGTTCTTACATGACAACCCATTTCTGAAGAATGTATAACATCCAAAAGTTTTGTAGTGAAAATACTTGCATTTCCATTCAGATCTGTAGCTTCACACAGGACTCTTGTTTTCCCTGAGCTGACAATGTTGTTGCTCACTGTGTGAGTTTCCTAATTTATTTGACCATCACTATTGAGTCCCTAAAGCATTACAATAAATCCCTAACACATCTGCTGAAGGGGCAAATAACAACCTGAGGGCTTTTGGCTAGTCACTCCAGCGACAGGGGGAGGTCCCTCTTGAAGGCAGTAACTTTTGAAGGAGACCACAGTGGGACAGAGAAATATGTTGTGTTACATGCAGATAATGTTTAACTACAGAAAATTTTTTGTCTTTTGCTAGAAGTCATTGACTGAGGAAACTTGTGATTGAGATGCTGGGGAATGAAAGACATTGCTTGCCGTAGCAACCTTAACATCGCCTTACAGTCTGTGTGTCAGTTGTGCTAGGGCTAATTTATCATGTAAAGTGTATGCTATGTATGTCACATTTTACTGTCAGTTCATTTGTTTTGATAATCAAGATCTTGACAGATTTGTCCCACATGGTAGGATTTATAGTAAGGATTTTCTTATCACTGAATTAAGTTGATACATATAATCCTAGTGTCCTGCACAAGAACTGAATATGAAATGAAACGCATTCAGACTAGATGTAAAGGTCTTGCAGAAAAGGCACTCACCCTTTCCCAATCAGTTATTCTCTTTGATTTTTCCCTTTTTTTTCCTTTTCTTTTCCTGTGATTTGTTTCACATCTTTGCAGGAGGAATCGTTGAGAAGAGAATAGACATTGACTTTGAGAAGGTTAAATATTTCCTCTTCTATTAAAAGACGTTTCTGTTTTATAAGATGCAAAGTTTATTTCCATAAAAAACACAAGTGAGTTTTGGAAATACATTGCTTTTACCTCCAGTGTGAATGCTCACATACATGCTGCCTGTAGTTTGAAGTTTGATAAGTCAATTCCTTTTTCAGAGATGTTACTTCCTCCCCTGTAGTAAATGAAAGCATCTCATTCTCCTCTCTGAAGATGAGTTGAAAATGTGGGGTCTGACTTCTTATGGGCAAATACAAATGTGAACAGATTTAGCCACAGGAGTCACCTACCTCGCCTGAGGCCCTTGTTTTTCTTTTGAAATAAATGGTTCAGTAGTACAGAAGTTGGCTCTGGAGTGTATGAGATTACGTTTCTCCATTTTTATATTGCAGCAGGCTGCTTCAGTCTGGGCAGGCAAGTTGGTAGGTGTGGGAACACAGGGAAGGTATATGTCTGCCTGTGAGCATCTTCAAACTCTTACAAATATAAGTACTAGACCTGCCTTACTGAAGGAGTTGAGAAAGATGGTACAAATGGTCTTGAACCTTTTGAGATAGAGAACTCCAAACAATGTCTCCTAAAATATCTATCCTGCAAAGATATTATTTTCTTTTACGATTTTTAAGAAATAGCATTTTTTGCTTTTGGTAATGTATAAGGGTACTGAGGGCGCTGAGGCTGCACTGTTGGACAAAGCATGGTGAACATTTCCTAGAAAGGGAAGTTTATCTAAACAGAATCGTGGAATCACAGAATGCTTTGTCTTGGAAGGGATCCTTAAATATCATGCTTTTCCCAGCACTACTACTGGAGAGAACATCAGTGGAGACTTACAAAGCAAAGATCCCTGGAACGGGAGATTTTTGTTTCGTTTTTCACCACATTTCTCTGGTCTAGACTCTGCTTTATTTTTATGTATGACTGATATTGACAACCAAAATACATTATGGAGCTTAGGCATGTATTTCAAGAAGGGCATATTTTGAAATCCAAAACTCAAAACATCTGACAGAGCATGTTTTCACTGTGTGAAAGTTAAATTGGGAAGGATTTTCATCCGAGATGAATTGCACTGGTATTGCTACTATTTCATCAATTGGTACTTACTGTTAAGGAAGGGTGCTGAGCGGCTCTTCTTCAGAGTACAGTGATGGTTTTTAGTCTTGGCAAAATGAATGAGACCATTGCCTCTACAATTCTGGCTTCCCACCTGAAGGTTTCTTTTAAGTGATCTTGATGTTTGTATTGTTTCATATGTTTTTATGCTAAATACAAGTGCTTCACTGTTAATTTGCACCATTCTTTGACTGTAATGTGATTGAAATATTTTCCTCCACTTTATATTGTCCTTTGGCTATTTTAGGAAGCTATGTTCAAAAAGTTTTTAATGCCCCTGTTGAGAGGGCTCAGACGATCCAGGAGTCCTGGCAAGCTGCAGTAAGGCTGAAGCACAGCACAGGGGTGGCAGCAGCTGAGCAGAGGCTGGGTGGCAGTGGAGTCCCTGTGGCCAGGCTGCAAGGGCTAGGTGGGCACCCGCCCCTCCAAACCGCTGATGTGTGACAAATCTCCCCTCTGAAGCTGACAAGATCTTCATTCTGGCTTTTTATTCCAGGAAAAAGGAGAGGGGTTCAGACTGAGGATCTGAAATTTCATTCAGAGATAAAGCAGGATTTGCTATGCTAATTTCTTTTCCATCAAAATAGAAGGAAAAGAGGCATTGTTAATCGGATTTCATTTGTCTCCATCCATGTAGGTCTGCAGGAGTTTTTTTTAAATTTTTTCTACATTTTTCTTCCTGACTCCTTACACCTGAGTTCAGACCTGACATTTCTGTTTCTTGATGGGTGAGCATTGCAGGGATCTGGGGTTTGGCAGGGCACACTGGCAAGGCTGAGCTCTGGGGTACTGCGAGGGCTCAGGGCACCCTGACATGGGTGGGGTGGCTGGCATGGGCCTGGGACCAGGCTTGTGCCTAGGCAGCCTGCTGGGTCAGCATCCAGCAGAAAGACCCCTGCACCACCCTGACAGCTGCCACAGTAACCAAACACCAGCAATTTTCAGGGAACAACACATCTAATAACATTAATTTTCTTCCAGAGCAGACGGTAAGGTAACTAAAACCAGGTTGATTAGGCTTTGCTGGGACATTTACTAATGATCTTCTAGAAAGCAGGTGCACTGGCAGTGATTTTAAACTTTAGAAAGCCCAAACGGTGTACAAAGTAAACCTTTGATGCTGTGGGGATTTTAAAGAAGAGGAAGCTGTGTTCGTTTTAAATCATTACAAAGCATTTACTGACGACAACAGAATTAATGGTGCTTTTACGGTGGTCAGTTAGTGACTGTCAACAAACGAAGTTGACTGTAGTTGACGTTGTTATTTTAAATCAAACTAGCCAGTCGAAGCCAAACTCGGCTAGTCTGACTAGCTGACAGACATGGGAGTAGTGTGGGCAGTCCCTCCTGCAGCATTGTGTGGTATACTCCTGCATCCATCATTCTATCAAGTGTGTGTTAGAAGCCAGGTTTGAGATTCAATCACATTCACCACAAATATTGTCTTTAGGGTGATGAAGTCATGATTAGTTACACACAAGCATCCAATTCCCCTCTATCTAACTATTACTTTAGAGACATAGGTCATATCTGTGTTCCAAAATTATTTTTTATTATAGTAATGTTAACTTCTGACAGTTATATTACAACATCTTTGTACTTTGGTGGAGGAGAAAAGCAGCTGCTTTTATGGCCTGATTTAATGCAGTTCTCCTTTTTAGCTTCGATACCATGAAAATGCATTCAAGGCCATAAAAACTTCCCTAATCCTGGTATGTTTTTCTAGGGCAGAGTAGGCCATTTATATGGGGCAAGACAGAATTATCTATTTTATTGCTGTATCCCTCGACAGTTTTTCCAGATTGTCACTTGTATGAGGTTTGAAAGTGAGCGGTGGCATGTCCATATAGGTAAATGTGTCTCTGTACTGGTTGTGCCATATTCATGACAAACTGTTCTTCTCTGCATCTTCACTTTTGAAATATTCAGGTGTATCAAAACTACTCTTGTAGATTTATTGAACTAATGGCATTTACACTCAAAGGGACTTCTAGCAAGGGACTTTATCAAGTTATGAGTAATTTTTCATTTTGTACTTCTATACAGTTTAGCAGTATAAAACTTAAAACTTTTAATTGAGAAACCACGCAAGACATGGTAATTACATTTGAATGCTGGACACTGCAAGGGTGGCCTCAGTAGAACTTGGATGGGTGTGACAGCCTTCCATAACACGTTCTTTGAAAAGCTCTGTAAAGTCTTAAAAGGCTCATTCAATTGATGTCCTTGCAAGACTGGTGTTTACTTATTTTATAAGAATGTAAAAAGGAAGAGCTTTTCTAATGACGCAGATATCAGAGGAAAGAACAGAGCCAAGGAGTTCCTCACCACTGCTCTTGTCCTCTGAACCAGTCCCTGCAGCTTCAGCACTTTAATTAATTTTGTACTGTGAGTTCAGTTTCCCATGAGGCTTTTCATTGATATTTGCCATTGTTTGATCTGGGCCTGAACTTGGCATATCTCAGTTCCAAATGGTCTTTATTTCCCACACAGGTATAAAAAAACTCAGATATAATCTTGAGCCATTGGGAAAAATCTTTTTTTTTTTCTTTTTTTTTTCTTTTTTTTTTTCCTTTTTTTAATTTTGAAACAGATGTAGCTTGAAAAGCTTTGAAACTGATTAGGACAATAATAAAATGTACTTTTATAGATGTGTTTGAAGTTCAAAGTGATGTGATCATTAATGCTGTTGGACTTATGTTGTATTAGCAGCTAACATTAGCTAAGGAACTTTCAGTTAAAGAGATATTCTAGCTTTCTGTGCAAGACCTGGTAAATTTGGAGCTTTAGAACTGAAATAGTAAAGGGATCATGTTGCCAATATTAGTTTTTCTGAAGAGGAAAATAATAAACACAGACAAGCTATCAGCAAGGGGATGCATGGAGGGAAATCTCAGAGCTGGTCTCTTTCTCATAGTTCCCAGGAATTGGTGAATTATGGGCTTCCTAGGCAGCTGGATGACTAGTGAACAGTTATCTGTTGTAAAGTTGTCTAATACCTTTTTGAACTCTTTTCTGCTTTTTGCTTCCTTTGCGGTAATGCATTCCACTGTCAAATTTCTTGGAAAAAAATTCCAGGCTTTCTTTCGCTGTTTTAAATGTATCATCTTATTACTTTGTTGTGTAATGTGAGAAGGAATGGGTTCTGTAACAGGAGAATACATATAAAGATGGAAGATGCAGGGAAAGTGAACTGTTATCTGTATTATTCATTTGTGCTTCATAGCTCTTCCATTTTCTTTAAATGATTTAGAGATGGAAAGACCAGGACTGCTGGCTGTATGGATAAAATATGGATATTTCTGGTGTTTGTGCAGTTTCAATAGTTCCTGCTCCATTGTTAATCTTTTCCTCAGGCAATTTGAAGAAACTATCCACAACTCCAAATCTATTTTCTGAGTAGATATAATTACTTTAGAGACCATGACTCTGAATATTTTAGCAGTGTTCCCTAAGTGCATTATTTAATGTCTATTGACATAGGACTTCACATCTAAATTTATCCATAATCAGAGTTTTTTCCCCCAACTTTGTTCATGCACTTTATGTTTGGCTATCCTGATTAATCTTTGTTTCCTTTAAATTGTTTCAAGCTTATTTATGAGTAATTCTACTCTGTGTATTCCATAGTGTTAAAACTCTTTAGTGAAGTTAAGAGCCATCAGCCTGGTTTCACATGATCATATCATTTAAAAATCATGAAGTTGTGTGAGATGGTTTCTTTATAACTAACTGATGAGAAAGTCAAGAGAAAGTCAAGGTCCTTCTAGAAGATGTTAACCAAGTCCTGACACCAACCTTTATGTATTGCTAAGGCCTTAAAGTTCAGTATTAGGCACAATTTGATTTTCTGCAACAGTTCCCTAATTATTGTGGCACCAGTTTAAGGGTGATAAGGAAGCCACTCAGAGTAAAAAAACATGGGGAAAAAATATCCTGGACAACTCTTTGAGAAAGAAAAGCAACAGAAAGTTTCTGAGCAGTCTGAAGTTTGGCTAGTAGAGGTGGAAAAGGAATTGTACTTTTCCCGAAGAATGCTAGCCAGCTCATTCACATTGTATTGATAGATAAATGGATTAAAATAGAGGGGTTAATTTCTTTTCTTCTTGTTTAGAACAAAAAGAACAAGTAGAACTTGTACTGTAAACAATTGTGGCAGAGGTGCTTGCTTTCCTTTTCCCTTTAGACAGGTATTTATTTGCATTTTTGACAAGGAATCCCATAGGATCCCATAGAT
Source organism: Leptocoma aspasia (assembly GCA_013399835.1). Lineage (NCBI taxonomy): Eukaryota > Metazoa > Chordata > Aves > Passeriformes > Nectariniidae > Leptocoma > Leptocoma aspasia. The sequence goes on along the minus strand of VXAX01000983.1, from coordinate 1,213,060 downwards.
CCCGTGTCAATTTAATCATGGATGGGAAAAACAATCAATAGATATCAATAGACTGGACTTGTGTAATATGGTGTTATGGGTGCTCCCTGCCTTCCAGGAGGCATTTGAGCCCAATGGAAAATTCCACTTATGGAGCCCATTTGATTTACAGTCAGGCAGGCCTAAATAGTCTTCAGAGAAATTACAGTCCTCCTGGGAAATACAGAACATAGGAATTCCATGTCCTGTCTCTTCTCTTGCCACCTTTAATTTTGCTATGACTTTGACCCGTGCATGAAATCTTGGTAGCTGTGGTAAAGGATATGAGATTAAACAAATGTCTTTCCTAAATTAATGTTCCAGAGAATATTGTATTTTGTCATAGATACAAATTCTTTGTTTTTATGTTCATGCTTTTTAAGTATGGTCTGATGACTGTAGAAAATATGCAGGACTTTTACTTTCAGTAAGACTTTCATGTATCTTGTAGGGATTGTGGTAAGATTTTCTAGTTTATTGTATTTGCAAAAATCCATTTTATTGAAGCCTAAGCCCATTTCAATGACTTTGTACTTCCATAGTTTTCACCTTCATTTATCCTACTGGTTAATATATACATTATGTTATTTTAGAGTTCAAGCTGGCTAGCTTATATGCAAATTCTGAGTCTTTGGGTTATATTTACTGAAGGTTTTTGAGTTTTTCTCTGCAATCATAGGTCTGTAAGTTTCCTTGTTTTTCCTAACATGCAAACTGACTGATGCATAAGATCACTTGATTCCAGCAGCTGAGGCTTTATGAAAAGCATTAAATATCACAACTGGGATTTATCTGGGTAAAAGATCTACCCGGACTGAGGTTAAACTTTATGAGTTCAGGCCTTTGTTCAGAACAGTGGGGATATGCAAAAGCTTTCTCCAGCTCCATTTTTCTTATGATACTTCTGTTTCACAGCTATGCAGCCCTTATACTATAAATTGCATTGCCATCTGTTCTGTGAGCCACATTTCTGGGAATTCCTCTAAATAATATAGTAAATGCTGTGGGGTTGGTACATCAGGAGGACAGTGTGAATTCAAGGGCTTGCAAAGAAAACTTGGAATTCCACATATACTTTACCACTGAGTTTGGACCAACAGCTTCACTATCCTTACTTAAAATGAATGTTATATTTTATTGTGTCTTTTAGTGTGTGATAAAGAAGATACAAAGGAGAGAGTGGTCTTTAATTTGCAGTGTCATTGTCTTGAATTTTTTGCAATTATAAATTTTCAAGCATGGGTGCTTATAGTTAGACATTGCTGTACCTCAATGAGGTAACTATATACTGAATATGTCATCTTCTAGATACTTAAAATTAATTAGGGAACCTAAACAATGGCACATTGTTTGAAAATGTTAACAATTTTTGTTGTAACTCTCTTAAAATTAAACTCCATCCATTTGCATTATTGTTTGCTGGTTTGACTGTAAATTATGATTTTAGTTTTTATGGTAAGATTAAATTGTAGGCAATGATCATAGAGAACTCCAAAATAAAGAAAAGCATTGAATCATTGAAATATCTATGAATTACCTATAAAATAAGAGTAACCTGATTATGTTTTTGTACCTTTTTGATCCCTTTAGCTACAAAAAGTTGGAGGGCAATAAAGATGAGGAAGAGGGAAAGAAAGATATTGCTTTCTTACCAAATGTCAAATTCTTGACATAACTTGACCAAAGCACATTGCATATGTCTTTTCAGTTAATAGTTCCACCAAGTTTTTCCTTGAATGTTATATGCTCCACAAAGTTTTGTATTTTGACCACACATAAGATCAAAGTTGCATATTTAGATGGAGCTCAGGGACCTGGAAGTACACCTTTCCTTCTGTAACAAATCTATTCAGCCCTTCAGACTGTGCCCGTTAGTGGTTGCAGAAGCAGAGGACAGAACCTTTACAGAACTCTGTATGAGCAGAGTAAGGGAGGCATTTGATAAATTAATGGAGAAGCCTGTGTTGTCTCTAGAGAAGTAAACAAAAGAACCAAGGAAAGAACAAAATAAAATAGACACTGTTTATTGGGGGAAACTGCTGAAAGCTTAACTTTCCATTGCCTATTTTGTCTATTGGTTTTTTGTTGTTTTTTTCTTGTATATAACTGGAATCCTGTAATAATATGCCCTTTTTTCCCAGATTTTTTAAGAACTAATTTTAAGAAACTATCAAAAATATACCAGGGTAAATAATGTTTCCTTTCAAGAATGTAGTTTAGCTTTCAAACTGTGTATGTGTCAGAGGAAGAAGTTGTGTCAGTGGAAGAAGAGAACACTTTCATTGAAAGATGGCATGGTTGTCCTTGTATGACTGTTGTCTTGTTCATTGATCTGACTTTCTTAAGTTTAAAATTTACACATCTGAGAATCTTTCTGCACCTTGCAATGTAGAAACCTTCAAAGATGGAGTTGATGTTTGCTACATGGGTTTAAACCTCTCAGCATGAACAGCATTTCATGTGAGTGTGGAGGAGTAGAACAGAGGCTGATTCTTTCTAACAATGATGAACCAGCCTCCATAGTTCATCTTTGAAATCCTTGGGCTTTGGAGAAAATTCATAACCAAACCTGCCTGCTCAGGTTCTTCCACCAAATGAAAATTAATTTTACTGTTCTGTTTCAGAACACTGCTGGAAGCTGGTATGTGAAGAGCTTGCTCTGTTAATGGCCATTATTTGATTCTTCCTGACTCTGCACGTTTATTAAAGTAGATGAAATTTAATTAAGATTTAGTCTCAACCTATTTATAAGTTACCTAGAGGTTCTAGCAAACTTTACTACTATGCAGAGTTTGCAGCAATGATCCAGTTTTTCCTGTAGGTTTATCTGCTTGGCTCTTACCCTCTCTATTAGGTAAAATTAGGGCCCAGAAAATCAGATTATTATATCCCAAGGGGCTGAACTGATAAGCAGCACACAATTGTTGATCTGCTTGCTGGTGTTGCTGGTGTTTGAGGTGCTGCTAGATGCAAGGTCAATTTCTTATCAATTAGTGCTCATTAGAATCATTTCCTGTTATCGATTTTAAATGTTTGACAAAGCGCTTTTAGGAAACTGTATCCCAAAAAAATAGTAGCTCTACATGATTTCTTAGTAAATGCAACTCTTTAGGGCCCAGTGTTAATCTTAACTAACTGCTTTCATTGGTTTCCAAGTAATTGTTTCTGCTTTGGATCCCAGCTGCTATCCTCTCCAGATTAAAGATGTTTTGAAACAAGCACTTGATATACTTCTTTATAAGCAAAGTTGCTGAGAAAGTAAAGGTTAAAAAAAAAGCAACTTTTGCTTTTTCTGTCCTGTTTTGTTATGGCTTGAGCTTTTTATCTTGCATAACTACCATTGGATTACATGATGTACAATACAGTATTTAATGTCAGCCTTGAATTAAGTGTGCTTTCCATTGGCCTTAATATTTAACATGTGGGTTTAGTTTAATTTTAAATGCATCTTTTCCTTTATACACACACTGAGAATAGTGGCACTATTAAAATCTAATTTACAAATGGTAAAATTTGATATAATGATATGTTAAAATAATAGCTTTGATACCTAGGAGTCTGAGGGTGTATCTGTTGAGTTTCTTAGAAATTTGGCCTATAATTACTATTAATCTGTTATATATGCAAGAAAGAGACTTGAATGTGAGATTATTTAATAAACAGTAAAATGTGTGTCTTTATGTAAAAAGCGCCAGGTCAGGCACACCTGCATTTCCACGTATCCTATGTATGCATGAGGAATTGTTATGGAATTATGCCTTTTATAAGTACAATGGAATTTTGGCTAAATTTGGCAGTGTCAGAGTTGGAGCTGTCAGCATAGCCATCTGGGTTAATTTTCTCTCCTTCCTTCTTTAGTTTAAATTTTTAGCAACATCAGCTCAGGTTTCACAAGCACTCTCCTGAAATGCTTACAAATATTTTAAATGTATTCTGTGATCCCTGTTGCACAAGGTGGAGACCTAACATAAGACTTGACTTGTGCTTTTCCCACCTCCATTAATGAATTAGTCTCACAATTACTGTAAAAATTGAGACGAGTGTGGGTGAAATGCATGCAGCTTAGTCTCTCTAACCTTAATAAGCAGAGTTGGTATTGACACAAGTGAATTTTGTTTAACCACAGTACATTTGCTTCTTAATTAGTGAATATTCATCTGTCATCAGCAGCAGCTATGACACCCCTCCCTGCTAACACGTTCTGTCATAAATAATCAATGAGACGCTATTAATATTCATGAGTGGGAATCTGTGTAGTCATGTGCACTGATGCAGAGACAGGGGGAGTGTTGCCATGAACTGAGTCGAAACTCTGTGTGTGTATACGTGAGTGTAAGATAGTTAGGGAAAGGGAAGAAGAGCATGCTGCTACACAGTGCCCTGCCTTGTGCTTCCAGCTAACAGTGGCGTGCCTGTGTGCCGGGGCTGGAGTGACTGATGAAAAACAGTAGACAAGTCTGGAGGGTGATTCCCCGTCAGTGCATTTGCCTTTCAGTGCTGGGGAAATTAGAGGCTTTGCTCCTGTGTTGCTTATTAGGATGGGCTGCAATCTGTGCACTTTTCAGAAGAGAGAGGAACACTACAAACTGCTCTATGAAGTTTCACAGGTGAGTGCATAGAATATTACCAGCATCTCCAGAGTAAAAATGTGTGTGCTTTACAGACAGTAAGTAGAGATGCTTTTTTTTGCTTTGCCTTTTTTTTTTCCTTTGCAAAATTGCTAGTGAAATTGTTTGGGGGAAGGTTGGTAATTATTAGTATTTTGGGTGCCTGTTGTCTTCTGCTTGTATGCCACTCCCCCTTCAGATGACTTCCTGTGGGATTCTTTTAACATTTTTGTGCATCTTCTGCCAAGATGTCAGTCATATAGCAGCAGTCTCGTTGAACCATATCGGTGATGTTTTAAGGGAGCCCTTGGCTTGGGTAATAAGACTGATTTCAGATAAATTGCACTGCTGCCTCTGAAAGCCTTAGGTCTGTGATCTCAGGTATTTTTAAGTTAAGGAACAAAGTTTTTATGGCATGTCTGTGCTGGCTGAGAAGTATGTTAAATTTTCAGATAAATTAATTAAAATTGAAATAATTCTGAAACATGTTGTCACCTTTAAACAGGTACTAAGTACAACAGGGTTCCATGGGAGAGATGTGCTGCTTGTTCATTCATTTTGTGTGTGTTATTTCTGTATACTACTAGACAAAGATCATAATCTCTTTTAGGTATTTTGGTGTCTCTTTCAGCATCCTAACAGTTTAGTGCATAGCAGAGTAGCAGTCTGCCGCTGTTCTGTTCCCAGCTCCCTCAGAGTAAGATGAGAAAAGATGAAACAAGTACTTCCCCATAATAGCCCATAATTTTTGCCCAGATCATATTGAATCAGTATTTGATTTGCAGCTTTTTGTTTGGTTTTTTTTTTTTTTCCCCTCTTGGCATAGCAGACTCACGCATACTAAAGTTTAGTGCCTTTCAGCATCTGTTCTCTCCCTTTCTATAATTTGTCCTGGCTTTGACACATTGCCATTGATAGAGGCTGAACACTGGCAGTTTTGGACTGCACTGCTGCTGACAGGCAGTGCAGGGGAGAAAAAACAGCTTAGAATGTTGGTGGTCTACTGGCACAGCAGCAGCTAAGTGCCCAGTGCCGACTGGTTCCCTCCGAGTTCCTCCTGACGTGATTCATTTCACAGTGGGCTAATTACAAAGTGGATTCTCTACACATGAAGCAGCCTCCTCAGTTGTGGTGTTAATGCACATTTTCATGGTAATGTGATCAGAGCCTCATTAGCCAGTTTCCAGAATGATCCTCTGCATTAATTAAATATAAAAATGACTCTTTTTATCACCATAGAGAGGAAGAAGAAGATTAACATTGTTAATTACTACTGGGGGCCATACCTCTGCATCATTTTTTGCCACAGAACCAGCAAGTGTATTTAATCCTAAAAGAGTGTCCGTTTGCAGGTAACATGCCCATTGCCTTGCCTGGTGAAGATGGTCTCTAGGTGGAACACTTCCCTTTAGTTCAATATTTAGTCGTAATCCCATCATCATTTTTTTTGTACAGCAATAGCACAGGGAAAAGCATAGCAGCAGCACATTTCCCTCTCTTCCCCTTCCCTTTCCCCAGCTCTGGATTGCCAAACTGATCTGAAAGTGTAAAATGGAGTAGAACAGGTCAATGTCTGCATTTCTGTGCTGTGAAAGGAATTAGACATTTCTTAAAGGGCTGCATGTGTGTATGGGAAAAAGATGGTGTCTGATTTAGAGTAAATGCATTTTCAAAATATTCCTTGCAGTAATGTTGCAAGGTGGGATTTTAAAGAGATTTGAGAGAAATTCTTCCCTCTATCTGTTATCTTCTCTGCTATTGAGTTGGGGTGTCTGTGGATGTGAGCAACCAAGGTGCAAAATTAACTAATGCTTTCACTTTTTACTCTGGTGCTTGCCAGATAAAGTGTTATCCCTGGGAGGATCTCAGGGAGGTTCCTTGGGGAGTTGAAATGCAGTGAGCCTGGTGCTGCATCTTGTGCTGTTAGGGAAATGTCACTGATAAGGTGCAGAAGGAGAGCAGAGAAATGACTTAGTGTGCTCGCTGCCAGATCCTGTGTTCATCTGTAAACTCATCCCTATCTTTGTTTCAGTGTGTGCAGGTCAGAGCCCAAAGGATACTGAGCATATTTTTAACCAGGTGCTGCAGTAAAGATCAGGTAGTGTCTCACACCATAACTGCTTCTGTGTATAATTCTGATTTGATGCTGGGAGGGGGGAGCAGCAGTAGAATATGATAAATTAAATTAAGCCAAGGCAGGCATTACTTCTTGATTTGCAAATCCCTTTTTAACTCTCCAGTCCTGTAATTCCTATACCACAGGCTTGGCTCTTTCATCTACATGATTTCTGGAGAGCTTGGGACAAGTTAGCCTGTCAGGGACATGAATTGACTGAGGATGAGCTGTGGCTCACTAGCATATGTGGATCAGATAGATTAATTTATATTCATATAAAGAAGCAATCCTAGCCTCATCTGCCACCTTTACCATGCTAGGCTACCTGATACTGTGGGTGGTCTGTGCACTCATATACTTAAAAATATAGTAAACAAAAGAAAGCATGTTTGCAGAGGAAAACCATGCAAATGCTTGCAGTGGGGCAGGTTTTATGTGACTGTTTTTAGTGAGGTCAGATTCAGCATCACAGAGATTTTTGTTGTAGAGCTGCTGGAAAAGGATGACATCATTAGAATACATATAATTTCTCACTCTTTCCCCCATTCCTTCACTCCAGACTTGTCTTTTGCTCAGGTAGCAGTTGAAAGACCATGGGAGCCATCTCCAAAAGCATCATTTGCTTGTGTGATGGATATGTTTATTTAGATAACTGTGTTTTGCACGTGCAGATTGGGATCAAAATAAAAAGTCAAATAGTCATATTTTAAGAATGAAAGCTTTTGAGATACCACTATGCACTGAAGGACCCTCATGCTTCTGAGTGCCTCTTCAGCAGTCCTCAGCATGGCTCAGGTTTATTTCTTGGCTTCACTGGGGAAGGTATCAGGCATACTACCCCCCTCAAGTCCTCTTCTCCATATGCCTACCAGTGCAGAAATGAAAGATGTCTCAATTTGAAATTTATGGCCCTACATGCTACTTCATGGAGCACTTTAATATTATTTCCTGTGTGCTGTATAAGCAGGATTGAGCTAATGAGTGTGCATCCAGGAAGTCTATGTCAAGTCACTTAGAGAGGGTAGGTTCTGGTGTATGCTCATGTCCATTAAGAGCAGACCTCTGCCATACTCAGCTGATTTTTTCTTCCACTGCAGGGGCTAAAGAAGTGAGTTAAAGTCATTTGTTAGCAGCATGGTGAGGATTCTTCCCATTTAGCAGAAAGGCTAAGAGAAATATGGCTAGGATTGAAGGGAATCAGCAGTAATCTTCAATAGCCTTGTTTGAGACTCAAGAAAATGCAGGTTTTCTTCAGAATATTGTGGCTGTCATAAAACCATTTCTGTTTGCTGGAATATTTGTGCTTTGTTTTTAAAATGTGCAGTTAACCCAGAGAAAAACAGGGGAAAGCTAGAGAGAGAACACTGCTTTTAGAGGTAAACCAAAGAATGGTGTGAACCTCTCTTTGAGTTACATGTTAAGAAGCAGATCTAGTTCAGGTGAGCATCGAACTGAAAGGGAGAAAGGAGAAAGGCCAGAAGGAAAAAGAGAGGCTATCTCAGATGGCTCACAAAGTCAGTGGTGGAGCTGGGATTAAAACTGGAAGGTTGTACGTTTATGTTTTATATTTGACCTGGGATAATAGTAGAGCTTGCTTGCAGCGTTTTTAAATCCTCTGAAGACTGCTATGCCGTTTGCTTCTCATGTTGGTTTCCATAATTACCATAAAGCTCAAATTTTTTTCAGTTTAGAGTTCTGATTTTATGTTCATTTTTATATCCCTTGAGCTGCTTGAAGTACAAAGGTCTAGTGGTACATCTCTTCAAACTCAAAGCTACTCGCAAGAGAGACATCAAGCCTGCCCAGTGAAACAGCTAAGGCACTTCTGCAAGTTTCAGGAGATGCTGCTTGTAGCTGGCATTGGAATATGGAAGACTGGAGGCTAAGCAGTGTTCCTTAGCACTGGGACCTGCCTTCTCTGGTCTTGATGAAGTTTGAGTTTGTTCTGAAGATTACTTGAGTAACTAGATGATGCAATACTGATTTTCCCCTTGAACCAACCTTCAGCCACTAATATTCTCTTTTGGTACTTATGCCATGTGAGGTATTTACATGACAATTCCTCAATGTGGAGATTGCCATTAGCTCTCATTCTTTTCTGTAGATACCTGCCACAACTTTTGTGTACCTTTGTTTGCTGTATCAATGCCACCTCCAAATGCCCCTCATGAATTTCACCAGCTATGGGAAAGTACTAGCTTGTCTTGCATCAGCACAAACACGTTTTTGGTTTATATCTAAGCTCTCTTTTTATGAGAAATTCTGTAGCAGCACACTTTTACCTCTGGAGAATATGAATGAAAAAAATCTGAATTTAATTGTCTGGAAATTAGCTGAATTATCTGAGTTTAATTAAATCAGTAGCAAAAGTAGATCTGGTTTGATCTTACTGCATTTCCTTTCTTTTTCTTCTTGCTCCTCTAAATTTTTTAAACAAACAAGTGATAACCCCCTGGTTCTTCTTTTTTTTCAAAGTAGCTCTTCTGAATGCTCATTTATCTATTTGAAAAGTTTAAAAATAAAAGTCAACAAACTTGCAGTAGTACTGTTTCAGTTTAACTGAACAATTTTAGAGATTTGCTTTATGTAGTTCCCCTCAAAAATGCATTGTCTCATATTAGTAATGTATGATTAAAATGTAATCAAGTAAAGCTTGTCATGAATTTCTAGCCATGTCCTAAAAACTTTCTTGGCATTTCTTTAAAGAACCTCTGCTGAACTGAAAAGACTGAAAAATTAGTTCCAAAATTTCACTTCTCTTATAGATAAGGCATTCTCTTTGTGGTTAGCAGGCACAGCTTTCCTGGTTCTTCTGTTTCCTTAATTATTTGCTTCACACCAATTATTAGGCAGCATGAAACAATAGAAATTAAATCATAGAGATAATCCCATTACCATAATGTTTCTGCAGGTTCAGGAAGAGACAGCAGTGTCATGACATTGTTAACAACTGAGCATTACTAACAACTTGTTGCTGGCAGAGGAGCTCACTTTCCCTCACTGGATGCTGTGCCACAGATCCAGGGAGCATTGGCTGCCAGTAGCAACTGTCCCCAGAGCCCTGGGCACCCACTCCTCATCTCTGTGCTTGGATCACCACATGCCAATTGCTTAAAAGAGGAGAGACATCTTTCAGGCCACCTCTTGTCTGACTTTAGGTTCTTACCACTACCAAAGAGCTCTCTTTGGGTGTGAAGGCTCCCTAAGGAGTCCTGGAGGATTGGGATTTGGGTCTGGGAACACACAGGCTGCTTGAAATAACAGCTCTGGCTGTCTGGTTGGACAGTGGCTGTAGAGAAGGCATCCATGCATACAACTACACGTGTAAGGAGGTTGTCATCAATTCTCTAAAAACCAAAACCTGTTAGCAGGAGTTTTTTGATCATTCTTTTGAACATGACACCTGAATTACATGCCAAGTACTTAAGTATTATTTTTGATCTCAAACCAAAAAGTGATAAAGCACTTAGATTTTTTTTCTGGTAAAATCCAGGAAACTCTGAAGTGTTACCACTGATTTCATTGGGGCCAGGCTTTCATTTTCTGTCCTTGTTTACTGTCTTGTAAAAGGCATATAGTTCCTGTGCATACCTCAAGAGGAAAGATAAAGAAAGAGTCATCCTGAGATAAGAAAGCAGATAATAGTATGTGAGATAATTCAGGGGATGGGTACAACACAGGCAGCTATAAAAAGCCATACTGAGATTATATCTGTAATATGCAGGAATATTCTGTGATTCTACAATTCGACATGCAATGCTATGAAAACACTTAAAAATAAGTGGTTCAGGTACTGAATAGCATGATTTTCTCTCTCATTTTACTGTTTGTTCCTTGCATCTTGAATTTAACAATGGGGATTAAGGATTCTTCTAATGATCAGATTTTTATACATTTTTACAGAGCCATCCTTTCTTGAGGCTTGCTTCCTGATGTGATTTGGTGTGGATAGAATCCTTATGCCTATGGCAAAATATATCTTTATGTGAGTTCTATACATCAGTGATGTGATGAAGCCAGTCTTGCTACCTTGACCATTCTGTTGAAAAAGAAGCATATTTTAGAGGATCAGTATTTTCGTTCTGTGGCTCATTGAAGAGGAAGGGCATTAAAATGTCAGACAAACACTCCACCATGTATGTGGGGTTAACTCTGCTAACCATAAAGACAGTAGATTGTTTCACCAGCCTTCTCTCAGGATCTGAGAGTTTAATGGAGATGTATACTTCAGGGCTTGGTGATAACTAGCAGTTTTCCACCCCTGGGGATTTGTTGAGGTTTTACAAAAATAATTTTTTAAAAATACTGAAAAATTCTTGGATATTTGGCTTTAAGACTATTTAGCTTCAGATTATGTTCGACCTGTTATTTTAAATGCCATGAGCTTTTTGTAATAGTATTTGCTTTTCTGTCAACCCTGTAACTTTGAACCCACTGGCTAATTTCAATCACAAAGGCTTTTCTCATCTTTTAGTTTAATGCAAAGTAGTTTGATGATACTCTTAAATAGACTTTTTTTTTTCAAGTGCAGGAAGGTTTCCAAGTTTGCTAACATCACCTCAAAATATCAAGACATGAAAGAATTTAAGAATTTCTGTGCTGATTACTCTTGATACACTTACTTTGTGGTTGCAGTTGAGATAGTTACTTTTCTATTTTTTGTGTAATAAGCTTGTCTTTTAATTTACTCAATAACTGTAACAAAAATGAGTCTGTTAAGAGAGGATATTAAATCAGCTACTGTTCAAAGGTTATCTATAATATTATTATAGCAAAGGGTGGGTCAGAAAGAGAATTTTAAAAATACTTGTATGCCATTTCTAGGCCTGGACCTAGAAATGGAATTATAGTGTCTTTATATAATGCATTGCAAAGTCTCTTCTATAAGTGTTTCTATTTTAATTTAAAATACTTATGTGGAGAGACAGAGAACAGGGTGACTATTTGGCCATTTCTGCATAATGGGATAATGTAGGCTTCCATGACCCTCACTTTTGTGGGTTTTTATTGTTTAACTTTCAGGAAGTTAGGACATTTTGCATATTCTTCTCTGTGGAAAAAATAATACATTCTTTTCTTCTCCAGTATGAAGGCTGGGGGTTTTGTTTGTTTGTTTATATGTTTAACTGAAAAAACCAAACCTTGATAATCAGCAAAGTGCAGCAAAACAAACATTATTTTTTTTTTAAATTTTCTTCTGATTTTTTTATGATAATTGTTATTCTCTAGAGGTTTTGGGCATGACATCTGACCTCTGAAATAACATAAGCACAGTGGAACAAGTAATCTTCCAAACTACATCACACATAGAGTTCCTGTTCTTCAGGTGTATTAGTGTCAGAGTTGAACCTGAGAGGATTCAATCTGCAAAAAGTCTACAAGTCTCTTTAATTTGTCTAGATAAAACTTAGTTTTTGGGTTCTTCACCCAGACGGAGAATTCTTTCTTTTTTTGTTTCATATCTTTCAGTCTTCGGCGGGGGGTGTGGGTGTGTGTGTGTTTGTTTGGGTTTTTTTCCTAGCTCCTGGAATCATAATGTTTTGTAAAAACTACTTTTCATTAGTAGCAGTCTCACTCATGATCACTGAGAAAAGCTTGTAAGTATCAATCAGGTTTAATAATTCAGCTTATGAAATTTGAAAGGAATTGGGATGAACTTGATAGATAATGTTTAGAACCAGTCTTACTCTGGTTTGATATTCTTCTGCATATCTCGGGTTGGCAGCACTGCTTGAGAGGTGAGGCTGAAACTCAGCCACGGTACTGGCAGCAGTGCATGGCCCTGGGGAGGAGGGTATGGTTTGGCTCTGGACTGTCAGGGCTTGCCCAGGGACATCAGTGCCAGCAGGAGCCAGGCATGGCTGCTCCAGCAGGCCTCAGACCCAGGCTGTTTCTGGCGAGGATCTGCAGACATGCCTTCAGGGACCATCCTGCTTGCAAATGCCAGTGCAGCTTCTGTGTCCATGTGCACCAAACTGGTGAAGCTCCTGGGAAAGAGCCACAAACCTGTTACGTGTTCAGTTGCTCTGTAATGTCAGAAATATGTACTGCAGTGCCAGAACCTGTGTCCTGAGGACCACAGGGAGCATGGAATTGGGTGAACTTGGATGAACTAAATCATTATGAGGACTGAACAACTGATATAATCAGAGAAAAGGATTCTTTTTGGTTACTTGTAATATAACAGAGCAATTGACTGACCTATGTTATATGTTTGATTGTAATGTGCTTTTTGCATATTATAGTGATGAATTTGCAGGGAAAGCTGCTCAGGAAACAACCATTATTCAGGTCTTTGACTTCCCCATGGCTAGAATGTGAAATATTCAGATTTCTCATGATATCTGGGGTCATAGGAACTGCCAGCTCAAAATAAATTTTAATGGAAGAAAAGGTTGATCATTAGTTAAAGTTCAGCAGTCGGAATGCATTCTCAGAAGTCAAGGTTGCTAAAAGTGGGGATGACATCTTTCATTGCAATATAGTTTTTCACTTGAATTTGTCATGTAGTCTACTATTACAGTTGGGAAAGACAGACACATAAGTTTATAAATGAAGAGTACAGTAAGTGTGGATAGTACCTACATTGTTTCTCACTAAGGAATATAATTGCATCAAAATCAAAATGCTTCATAAAAAATTAAGATATTTCTTCAAACATGGACTTACAGAAAAAAACATAAGGAAAAAATTTCCAGAAATGCCTGGATGTTATTTATATATCATCATAATTGGATATTTAGGTTGATTAACTTTTGAAACATATTCAATGGTTTGTGAAACAGTGTGTTATTTCATGTAGTATGAAATTTGGAAGCCAAAAGGTGAGTCAAGTTTTCCCTTATCTAAAATTGTTTTGATCTTTCTAGGGTTAGGTGTACTGTCTGAGAAATCTCAGAACTTCCCTTAATGTGGAATTTCCATTCTCTCTGGATTTCCCATTCTGAAATATGTGACTTAGTGGGGGAAACTCCTGTCTATGTGAAATTGTGTTTACCAGCATACACTTGTAGAGAATTGTTTGAAAGCAGTCTCTACCTTGTGGGAGAGGAGGGAAGTAGCAAGAATAGCTGTAGTAGCTGTAAACAGCCTCCAACAAGGTACTTGATAGAAAAAGAATACACCATCCTGTCAGCAGTGCATGTTGTGATGCTAGAGAGGAATGTTGCCCTGTTTAAGAGCACTTGCCAAAAGCTTTCTAGATACTGCACACCATTGGATGGGTGATGGCAGTATATTGAGGTATAGGGCCTACTTGATGCAGCAGTGGGACTTGGAGGTCTGGCTCTAATTCCTTCTCTTGTGGGTAAATTTTAAGAGGTTCTGGTTTCTCTTTTCCTGTTCTGGTATAAAGTTCAGTATTATTTAAAGCTCAAAGGTTACCTGTAGAGAGCGTGGCAAATGCCTAATGAAGAAACCGAATTAGCATTGCTTAATAATGATGATAGTGATCACAATAACCATCATAAAGGGCTAGATGGAGCCACTTAGCATTTATTGGTAAAGTTACAACACAAGTGGATCATTACAGTAGGGTGTAGGCCTGCCTGCATTTCCGGTGCTCCCTCAACATACAGAAAGGGTTTTATTCTGCTTGTTGGATGACTGTTTTTTCCTTCACTGTACATTAAACTTCTGTTTTGATAGGAATTTTCATTACAGTGTCCCCAGAACTACTTCACAGGCAGCTAATGGGACATGCTGCTTTCTATTAATGTATTTCGTTGTAGTGTGCACATCAGAGGCTTTTTAGTGTGAAGGAATTTCTAATTGTTAATTTGTTGGTATTGCTTTCTTCAGATCCTAGTAAAAATAGGGGAATTTTTGGTATTTTTTCATCAGTAGTAGAGTCCTGTTGCTGTCAGTTCAACATAGATACCAAATCTCCTCCCTCCTATAACAACATCATCTTTTATATTTCAGGTGTGACTCTTACTAAACCATTTAAAACCTTCTTGATGAAGTAGTTTGAAGTTCCTAACACAGAAGGTCATTTGAATTTATCTCCAAATGACCTCTTTGTCCCCAGATTTATGTGTTTCCCTGATTTAAAAATGTCATTTGGTCATGTTCAGTAGGAGAATGTCTTTGAAAGCCTGACTTGTAGGAATATGATGAATAGTGACAGGGAAAGGATTTTGCCCAGTGAGAAAATACCAAATCATGTAGCACTGTAGTTTCACTTACTAAATATTGTCCAGGCTCTATTTTTGAACCCTATGCTGCCAGTGTCACTTTGTCAGGATGCTTTCTGTCCTGTGACTAGTGGCTTCAAATGTACTCATCCATCTTCTTGTCCCATTATATTTCATGTGACTGATGTTCTGCACCTATTAAAATTGATGGGAAAGAACAAAGAAGAAAAATGTGCCCTTCAACTGATTATGCCTTTGAAAGAGCAAATGAGACTCTACTGCTGTTTAGAGTAAATTGAACAGTTATTTCTAGGTTTATCTATATTACTTTATCTTAAGATTAGCAGTAGATCCCTTATTTTATTTTTTAATATTATATTGAGAGAAGTAAGTTTGCATCAATGTTTTCTCCTTTAATTTTGTGACAATAAGTGAATGTACAAACTCTCTTAGATTTATCAACTGCCTCTGGTAATCTTGCCTCTGATATATTGCTAGCATGCCTGAATTGCCCTCTTAGGAAAGGATGGAGGCATGTTCGACTAGCCTAGGCCTTTACTCCGAGGAAGAACCCATTGCTTGTTCATGTATGCTGGGAGAGCATTTTTGTGGGCTGTCAAAAGATTCTGCTTGGTGGTAAGTGCTTGCTTACCTTATGTTAAATTCTTCAGGGCAATTAATGGTAGACTAGAAATTCAAAAGACTTTGTGGTATTGGCTTTATCTTTATTTCCTGGACAGAGATGGCTTCACAAAGTGCTAGTCCAATGTTTCAGAGTTAGACGAGGGCCATTAGCCAGCTCGATGGAGAGGACAGATGTCATATTTACTGACAACTGAAGACAAAACACTAAGGGAATTCAGAAGGAAAAGCTCCCAAGTGATCAGTATGTCTGACTGTTTATAGAATTATGACAGCCTTCTCAGCATAGCAGCCAACAGTTCTTTCCCATTTGTGCATAGTAATGAGATTGTAATTTCTTTTTTTTTTCAAATTTGAATTTTGACTATGAGCATTTGCATGCCCCCAAAATGCAACATAATGGGCCCCTTTAGGCTCCCTAATGTTCTATGTTCTTGTAGAGATTTCAGCAAGTGCTGTATGCAGGTCTGTTCCCTTACCTAGTGGTACTCAGATGTATTAAAATTTATTTCCATGCAAAGTTCAAACAAGTTCTGGATTTGTATATTTCTGTGCAAGGAATTTGGGTTTCTTAAACTATGTCTTGATGTTAATCCTTTGTCTTGGTAATTCAGGCTTAGTAGGTGTTCTGTCTGAAGCTCATAAAGTGTATTTGGCTTGTGGGCTGGGAAATGCTTCAGAGAGCTCTGAGTCTTGAAAGAGTATTTCTTACACCATAACCTGTAATATTTAAGATTGCTGATAGTCTTCAATACCTGTTGCCATTTTTTTCTCAGACTGGAGATGGTGTACTACGAAGTGGATAATAGTTTTAGGTTGGGAGTGGATTCAGTTGGGTTACTGTAAAGACAGTTGTTCCCATCTAGAAATCGTGAAGAGGAATTTGATTAAGATTAAAATAGGCAAATAAGTCTTTAAGAATCCTAATTTAATAATTTCTCTGTGAGGTCTATTCTCTCTTTAGTTACTTACTTGACCTCCAGCTGAGAGTGGATTCATGATTTTACAATAACCTTCTTACAGATAATTAACCCCTGAGATGAGTAGAAGTTGAGCAAAAATACGATGGACTTGTAGTCAGATCCGCTCTGGACTATTCAAGCACATTCTCACCCTTAGCATTACAGGCACTTGAACAAGTAACCACACGGGAATAAACTTTATATTGCCTCTCTTTTACTCTGTGCTAAAATGACTCATGGAAAAGGGATTATGGAAGAATGCACCCTGTATTTTATTTAGGGCAAAATTATGCAGCAGGTAGCTGATGCTTTGAAATTTGCACCCCTGTAACAAAAATGGTTTCCCATTCATATGTCTTCAGTGGGATATGAAAAAGATTGGAAGTGGGAGAGAAATTTCAGCTTACCTTCTAGATTGCAATAACTGCAGCAGCTGCTGGGACTAGGTACCAATGAATTAATTCTGTTGCCAAGGAAAACCAGTTCTTGGCACTATATAGAAAGGTCATCATACAAATAGTAGTGCTGTTAATTTCTAATATGACTTGAGAAAGAATAGGTCTCAGCCTTCCTCTTCCCCATATCTTGGGAGATTTTAGTTGGAATCTACTTTAGGCCTGTGGTAACAGATTTTTAGAAAAACTGCTGTTCCCACACTTCTGATTTTAAAGACACTGAGAATTGCTTATCTTTTTGTTGTAGTGAGAAAAATCTGAATGCAAGAGGAGGGATGAGAAAATTTGATTTCCTTTTATTGCACAGAAACACTAAACAACACTGACAGAATATTTACTCCTGTCTCTTCCTTCTAATTTGATTCTCTGACTACCATATCAATCTTTGTTCATTGGTGAAACAAAATTAGAGTATCACAGGTGTTGCTGCTTGTGCCTCTGCAACAACTAAAAGATGTGAAAGAATTAAAGATATGAGCCATTCTATAAGATTTATTTACCAGTTCATCCACAATGAAATGTGCCAACATTACAAGAACATGTACAAAATATTATGAAAATGCTTCTCAAGCCATGTCAAGCAAAAGTCTTTTATGGTTCCTATTTTACTTCCTCTAGTGAGAGATTTGATATGTTTGGTATGGATGTGTTCAATACTGGTAACTACTGAATTCTGATTTACTAGCTTTCTTTCTACTCCCCAGCACACGTATAGTCATTTGAATAATACCAATTATACTGGCATTAGTAGCATGTACAACATTCTGGAGAAAAAACTTCACTATCCTCAGTTAAAGTATTGTGAATATTGTTCCAGGGGTAGGTTGTTTTTTCCTAGTGGGCAGTTAGGTTTTTTACCTAGCTATTAAAGAAAAAAATATAGTGTTGCCTTGCCTCACCCTGCATGATTTTTGTTCAGCCCATGCAGGAGGAAGACAGGATGACCCTGCTCTCTACTAAGCAGGATGTTGGATACTGGTTGGAATATGGACAGGGTACTCTCTTTTTTCTTGGGGGATCAGAGGATGATCCATAAGCAAGCTAGTCTCATGGCTACCTCTGTTCAGGAAGTCTGTATTGGTTATCCCTTTCCAGATATGCAACTGTAGGCAGAGTGACGTAAAAGATACGTGACCAGTTGCTGTAAGATATTTTTTCTTTGCCCTTTCAGCTGTCTGCATGCTTTCAGAAAGCAATATGCAGAATTAAGCATTCCAGTAAGGACACTTCTATAAGTGTAGTGGAGGTTTATGTTTAGATCAGGGAAAAAGTAATACTTATAGATTGGCAGTATGTTGAACCCATTTGAAGAACAGAGGCAGAACTCCAGAGAATATTTTCCTAACATGCTGCTGGAAGCACAAGGTATGATTTTTTTCCTCTTCTTAGAAACAAGCCCATAGTTTTAGATCTGTTTAGCATTCATACAATACCTCACACACTAAGATCTTTATTAAGTGAATTATAGGCTGTGTAAAAAAATTAGGAAGTAAATAATGTATCAGGGATAATCACCTGGCTAAAACTGCAGGGTGGCATTTTTGCTGGGACCTCTGAGAAAGTAAATTCATGGGAAATACTTCAAATCTCCCCAGTTTATATTTCATTCACAAACAGCTTCTAGAAAATACTACTTGACACAGATCAGAATAAGATGATGCTAAAAATTCAGAAATATGTTTACAGTTGCAAGGTTGCAACTTTCAGAGCTGAGAGTATATTAGGGAATATTGCCCATATGCCTCTATTGGCTGCAGAGTAATGCAGCTTGCGTTACTCCAAATGAACATTCAGGGATTGGAAACTTGCCGTTGTTTGAGAATTTAGATCTTACTTGCACCTGTCTACACAGTATAAACTTCTGATTGTCCTTTACAAATATTTTAGTTCAAGAAGCATTTTTTAAAATTGTTGATACATACTGTTTTCACATTTGCAGCTAAATAGTTCCAGTAGCTTAGATAGTATGGACATAGCAGGATTGATTTTTCTTATTTTTTGCAAACTGCTATGACAAAATCCAAAATTTTAGAGCTGTGCTTATTTATCAAAGAATATAAGTCATTTTACAGAATAGGAAAATTAATTTAAATATTACATTTTATGCCCTGCTATATGTAACTTATTGATACTGGGAAACTGCAAAAGCAAAGTCCTCCATCACCTATATCCAGGAATGTGGAGAAAATATTCATTAAATTAACATTAATTTAAGAAAAATGAAACTTCTGAGCCAATTACAGTTTACTGTTTAGACTGAAACAAAAAATATGACCTTTGTTACAGAATGTGTGACTTGAGCAGGCAGTTCCATATAAAATTGAGAAGCTGCAAATGTTCTCCACTTGAGTGATAGTGAATGTGTGATCTTAGTTCTGCTTCATTAGCCCCTAGTGAATGAGTGGTAAATTTTTCCTATTTATACATTTCTGTCAGGGGATCATAAACATAGCCCAACCAGTGCATGTTTTCAGTGCAGCAATTTCTTTTTTTCCCCCAGCTTTGATGAATAGTTTATATTCCACTTGAATAAATTTTTCTTCTTTTCAGATATTCAGATAGGTATTAGCACTGGTTAATTATGCACTCAGTACCTTTTCTAATAGCACTATCTGTCATTATGGCAAGCTTTTATGTTGTATTTGAGGTATTCAGTCTTTTCAGTAAAATACTGCTTTTGCAGTATGCATGGGAACGATCAATTTTATTTTCTGCTGATTTGATAATTTTCTACTGAAATTTAATCTTCTGTGCTATGGAGTTTGTGGCCAATTGAAAGATTTTTTTTCCTCTGCTAAGAGAGTATCTAATGCTTCAGGTTTTTACCTCCCATTGCAGAAAGTACATCTTTAGATTTTTCTGCGCTATAATACATTTACATCTCCTTTTAAGGGTTAAAAATGTGCAGCTAGATTGTTTTATGTGTCATTTACTAATTCAGTATACAGGGGTTATCAACAACATTTCCTTTTTCCTAGATGTTTCTCCAGTGATGATGTTCTGTATAGAATGTGTAGTTTAAAAAGTCACTAGAGTTGGTACAGACATGGTGAATGTTGTACAAGTTGATAAGTAGTTTGTTCTAGTCAGTGGTTTTTGTACAAATGCAAAGCATGTTGTTGACTTTGGACAGAGTAGGTTTTGTGTGCTTCTATACCTCTATATTATTGCTTTTCCTGTTTTCAGGTCTTTTTGTCTAGGATTTTCAAAGACCCTTATCCAGAGATAGGTATTTGTCACAACTCAATTTCAAGCAGTTTCAGCAATTTTCTTAGTATTCTGTAGAGACTTCAGTCTTAAACCCTCTTAGATGGAGCCAACCAAATTTAATTGGAAAGTGATATCTTTGAGATACACCTGAGCAATCTTTCCCAAAATGCTGTGCTAGTCCTGTCATACCACAACCAGTTGTAAGGATGAAGCTTGTTACATCTTCAGCTCCTGGCATCTGACTGAAGGTGACAGTGGGCATATGACTTTTCTTTTTCTGATAATGGTCTATACCTCCCAGAGAAAGAGCCTGAAAAAGTGTCTGAGCTTTGGATGGTGTTCTACACAGTGGTGAATTTTCCATGATTGGGAAAAGATGAGAGGAAGAGGAAAGAAACTCTGTAAATGATAGTTACTAAAAATACATAGCAGATCTAACACAGGCATGCCTTAAAGGCTATTTTCTTTATCATTGTTGCAAATCAATTCTCTGCTGCATTAGAACTGCTCTCCTAATCACAATAAGATAAGACCATAAATGGGAACAAACTTAGTAAAATAAATAAATGGGAACAAACAGATATTATCAAAGTCAAGAAGATGCTTTTAGAAACTGATTGCTGATTCCTTAATATTGACTATTCATAAATTCATAGAATCACTTAGGTTGGAAAAGATCTTTAAGATCATTGAATCCAGTTGTAAGCTTAACACTGCCAAGTCCATCACTAAACCATATTCTCTGAATGACATCGGTACACTTCTTTTAAATACCTCCAGGGGTGGTGCACCACTTTCCTCAGCAGCTTATTCCAATGCCCAATTACCTTTTCTGTGAAGACATTTTTCTAATATCCAATTTAAATGCCTGGGGCAAGCTATCACTTGTTACTTGGATGAAGAGACAGACCCTCACCTCACTACAACCTCCTTTTAGGTAGTTGTAGAGAGCAAGAGGTCCCTCTTCAGCCTCTTTTTCCCCAGGCTAAACACCCCCAGCTCCCTCAATTATTCCATGCAGCACTTATGCTGCAAGGCCCTTCACCAGCCTCATTGCCTTTCTCTGGAAAAACTCCAGCATCCCAATGTCTTTCTTGTAGTGAAGGGTCCAAAACTGATCACAGGATTTCATGTGCATCACTGAGTACAGGGGGATGGCCACTACCCTAAGTCCTGCTGGCCACACTATTGCTGATGCCACTGGCCTTCCTCACAACCTGGGCACAGAAAATGCATAGGTAAGTTTAAAAGCAGCTAGAGTAAACCTAATTTTAATTACTATTGATGAAGACTCTTGCTCCATTAGTGCAAAACAAATTGAAGATTTAAGAAGGTAAGAGGGCTCATGAAAATTTGAGAGAACAGATGACCAAAAGCATAATGGATTCCAGTGAAAACAATCTGTATCAGAGTATTAAATAGCTCCCATTCTCTTTATCACACTGATAAATTCCTAGTATTCTGTTCCTGTTTTAGCCTTTAACTTCTACAAATCTTTGTGCGCTTTTCTTTTTCAACAAGAAGATTTAGGAACCTTGCACTTGGTTCATAAAGCATCTGTAAGTACATTATACAAGGCATGTGATAGTATTGCTCTAGTCTATTACCCTATTTACCCTAACCATAGTCTCAAAGCATCCATCAGCCTAATAGAATAATCTTGATCTGTGACAAGGAAGTACCAGGGGAAAAAAAAAAAAAGTATAGGAAAGTTTTACTCAAGACAATGTATACTGCCAAGAACATGAAATTAGTGCTTCTCCCTCTTCCCCTCTGTACTCCAAAATAAAAAAGAACCACTCTGCTGAAGATAAACAGAAAAATGGAATTGGATTTGTTTGGGAACAATTTATTATGCCTTGTGTTGATACACCTGTTCTTTGGCTAGAGAAATCGTCTCTTACTTATGCTTTCATGGAAGGGTAGGTATATGTAAAAATAATTATGCTGGTATCAGCATCTTCTCAGGTTAACAATCAACTGCTGATTATCTGCTGATTCTTGCAAAACAGAAAATCTGTTCTTATACAAACACTAATTATGGAATATCTGCAGAATCATTCCAAACTAGCTTAATTATACACAGGTTTTATACCCTGCTTAATTGTATTTTATACTGAAGAAATGTCCAGACCAGTCCTCTTACTGGTCTGGATCTTTCTTCAGTGCAAAATGCAATTTTACACAGAAGCTCTTTTTACATCTTTACTTTGCTTTAGAGGTTAAACTGACTGGATTGTCCCAGATGCTTTGTTGTTGTGGTAGACAATTTTTTGAGTGGCTCCCCAACCTCCATTAATTACCATATTGGGATGAGCCTCCTGTACCACATCAAACAGATTGCATCTGTTACATCCAATAAAATTGGTGTGTGGTGTTATTGATGGGGCCTCAACCATCCCAGTTTTATTAAGACCACTTTTACACCTAGGTTATGAGTTAACAATGCCATTATCTTTCCCCAAAATCCCTTGGCAGTAAGTACTGCCAGCAGCAGTAGAAATTACAGAGGGATTAAGCTCTGGCTCCATCCCCCAAAAGCTTTTCTCTGGAGGTACAGAATGGTGTGTTGAACTGTGTTAAGCAGTGAAAGATTTAATGAAAAAAAAGCCCCCAGTGTCTGCCTGCATGAGAGTCCGTGTCTGTCCCTTTCCAAACCCGTCAATACCATTTTCCATCTGTGCAAGCCTGTTGGGCTGCTGCAATACACACAGGGGCTGGGGCGGTTTTGTTGCTGTAGTTGTTTCTAAAAGCCCAGCCCTGCAGAAAGTTGGTCGGTGCAGTCAATTTCAGAGGAAAATGAGGAGCTGGGGTAAAAGGAGGGAATTACCCATCTCTCTAGAGTCTCTTTCATTGCAAATCATCCTTTCAGCTGTAGGAGAGGGTCTGGCACAGTGATCTAAGCAGGGGGAGACAGATCCCCTGGATGAGGACAAAGAGCAACACTGGGCACAAAAGGGTGAGGGAAGGAGAGGGGACACAGTGACTTGGCAGGTCACTGCAGTGGCACCCTGCTCTGCCTGATAAGGGTGGCTTTTACAGCGGGGGTGCTGCTGTGGACACACCTCTGTGCACAGTGCAGAAGCACTGGGATTTGGGAAAGGAATGATAAGGAACACAATGAATAACTAACAAAGCTCATTTGGTGAATGCAGTCATTTGCATTACAGTGCCAAATAGCTTTGCTGCTGGTGGCTGACTGTCATACCCAGCTACAAATATTAACATTGTTTCAATGACATCTAAGGGTGGCAGTAGACTGTATGGGAGGAAAGGTTGTTAGGAAATTTGAAATTTTGCAGAAGAAAAGAAAGCCTAAAGAATAGTGAGCTGCCCATCCCTCACTTTTATTTTCTTTAGGGAAGTTAATGGCAAGATTGCTAAAATAGGCTTCTTTGAATTTTAAAGTGTGTATACAAGTAAAGGAAAAATACAAGACAGAACCGACATCATGGTATATATCATGCCTTCCTATTTACATTTTGTGACTTCTTCCAAATGCCAAATGAAGGGCATGGTAATTGATGGCTACTCAGCATAGGTAATACCTGTAGGTGCAGCATCTACACATCAACAGACCAATCTTTGTGACATTCTTGAAGATGCAGTATAAAAAGTTAGCCCAAATCAGAGATTTTCTTATGTCTGTTTTTTGTCTTGTTTTCACTTTCACTCACACTCATAATGTTTTCCAGTGAAATATAAATGAATACACATTGTGCTATGTTTTGTTCTTCAGGCTTCATTCCCCAGGAAAAAAAAAATCATTACTTCTAATGTCTAAGAGAGATCATACAGGTAAAGCATATTTCATTCTTTTACCTACCACAAGCAAAGAATATAAAAATCCATGACCCACAGACAAATGCAGGCTTCACCTTCCGCTGAAGTTATGATCTACCACCAGATCCCTGATCTATAGAGCATACTGTTACAATGGAAAAAACCACAGAACATACAAGAGTTGTATGAATATTAGATCCATTTACAATGCATGGTCTTGATCTTCAGACACAGAAGACAAGAACACCCTGAATTAATATATAACCTTTGCCTTCGTTAGTGTCCTTTCCCCTTCCTAGTGTTTATTTCAATGGTCGTTTTCCTTGGACATTAAGTTTCCTGAACTCATGCGTGTGGCACTTTTTATGTGTCTGTGGTTCATATATGTTTATATGCTCTGTATTTCCACTAGCTGATAATAGCTGATGGCACTACAAAAAATTATGTGGTAAGTGTCAGGAGGTGGAAGGGTGGTAAATATTAGTAGAGCACCTGTGTAACTTACAAAAGGTCCTTAGTTTTTTACTCTATTGGGGATACTTTGTTGCTGGAATATTTCTGGAAAATTACAAATGGAAGTTGAGAGACAAGAGTACGACATTTAAAGAGAGCTATGAAGTGTTAAGAATCTTAGATCTAAGAATTTTGGGGGTTTCATCGTTCCTGGGAAAGCTGGTGATTGCAGACAATTGCAAGACATGTTTGCACAGTGTGATGGAATTGCCAAAGTTTGCAGTAGCAAGCACCTCATCAGATTGTGGGCAACCTACAGCAATGACCAATCCTTCACAGGTTTCAGGATCAATACAATGATTTTCTGATTCCACTTTTACTATTGTATGATCGTGTTTTGTTATTGCTGCTATAAAAGTTAATTAATTATTTTCTTCTCTTCACTTGCAGTTCCAAAATTAAGGTACAGAAGAGCAAGGGGGTTTGGGGTTTGGTTTTTTGGTTGTTTTGGGTTAAATTTTTTGTGATTGTTGAGCACATAGTTTATGGTTTGGATATTCAGTTAATATATGCAAAATAATATCTGAATCCATATTAAATCAGTTTCAAAATTTGGTGGGTATTTGCTTAGCCTGGAGAAATACCTAGTGAAGGTAGTTGCTGTAGAATTTCAGTACCTGGTAAAGGAAATTTGAAGCCTCTGTAAGGAAGCAGGATATGCTTCAAGCCAGTGTTTTCTAGTAATGTTATGTCTTCAGATTTTTGAAAGTGCATCTTGCATATATTTTCAGTTCAGTGAGTCTCCCAGTCACAGATGGGAGCACAGTAAGGAAATAATAGCAAAGCAGCCAGAAAAGTTTGAATTATCACAATCCTTTAAGAAACACTTTCTCTTTGACATAGTCCAGTAAGAAGTTTGTTCATTAGTAGCACTTCTTTCCTTCCATTGCTGTAACTTATTCACAGGCTTTTATGGGACTCTCTTAGGGCTTAAAATGCTAAGTGCATAGAGGCAATTTTTCATTGTGGAAATTTGTTCAACAACAACTGGTTTACAGTATTTTTGCAAACAGAACCTCATTCTTACAGTTTTCCAAGGTCCTCTACTACTGGAGAATAATCCATTGTCACTTCCTTCGGTTTTCATTTTCACCTCTGTGTCCTTTTGTAGTTTAGTCTACAGTCAGTGTAAAACTAAAATTGAGACATTCTTGGTTATTAATATATTATGAATACTGTGCACCTCCAACAGAGCTTAATCTCTCTCACTGACTCCTAGTCATCTTTCAGAAGTGTGCAGAAAGTGAAAATGGGCCACTTGAAACATTTTAACCTGATTGGAAAAAATCTCCTCTCCTTATCCTTGCAGGTCCCTGGTTAAAATTGTGTAGACTGCTGAGCGGAGTACGGAAGCACAAAGTGTTGTTCAGATGACCACCCGTCACTTTGTGCTTATTGATAGACCTCAAAGGAGAGTGCTGTGTGACTGACAGATGCAAAGCAACACGTGCTTCAATCTAATTTTGTCAAAATAGCGACAAAAAACTCTTGGAGCAAGCCCATTATTGCTAAAGATATGCAGCATGGCTCAGTATAAGGCTTCATAATTTATGTGAAGGGGAAAACAGGAGAAGGAGGAAGAATAAATATTCATGTAACTGAGAATGATAGGGTTTAACATATATTTTTGAAAAATGCAGCTTTACAGAGTTTGATTGCAAGGTTCATTCTATTACTTACTACACAGGTTAAAGCATATAAAGGAAGATCAAATTAGAAACAATTTGCAATGATTTACGTGGAAGCTCAAAATGCAAAAGGGAGTAAGGGTGCAAAGGATATGGATGCACAGATAAGGGTGCGAAAGGGTTTAGCAGCACTTAATCATTGTGTTTTACCTTTACAAAGCAGTTCAATAGGGCTAACTACCAATTATAACAGTGCCTTAACTATAGATTTGAGATAGTAACATTCATGCCATAATCAATTCATATACACACAGGTAAAATGTGTGAGGTGCAGTGGAATACTCACATCAAATCTTTGCGTTTCCCAACAGGCAAGGGTTGCACCTCAAAGAGCATGGAATTGTGTGTTGGGAGCAGTATTAGCCTAGACCTCATCATCAGTGTCAGTTTGAGTTTCAAAAGCTGAGGGTTCATGAGCTCTCAGAGGTGTCCCACTCAGAGGGAGGTGCTGGCCCAGCCTGGTGCAGTCCAGGAGAGCTCAAGGGGCCTCACTTAGGACCACTGTTTATAGGGTTGCAAGATGATTGGGTCTGGTCATCAGTAAGTTTCCATTCTGGCCATAACCCAAGTTGGTAACTACTGGGCTTTTTATGCCAAAGTGCAGTAGGATGGTACCATTCCACTTGGACTACAATTCACAATGGTGCTACTCCCCTCGGACTAGGGTTCAAGTAAATGGTTTACCAAGGCTACAAGGAGT
The DNA here is from genome assembly GCA_013399835.1 of Leptocoma aspasia. Classification (NCBI taxonomy): domain Eukaryota; kingdom Metazoa; phylum Chordata; class Aves; order Passeriformes; family Nectariniidae; genus Leptocoma; species Leptocoma aspasia. Next base: position 1,186,231 of record VXAX01000983.1, on the reverse strand, counting down.
AATTGCTTGTCCTTTGTTCCTCACCTTGACTGGGCAGCTGGTGTTTCTGATTGCTCCCACCTCTACCATGCAAGAGCTCTTGCTATGATCAGGGAATGTCGCACAGCTGGTATGGTCAAGGGATGCTTCAGCACTCAGATGGTTTGGTCAAGGCTTATCAGGAGCTTCTGAGATGAGGTCTAAGTATGATATAAGGATGGGGATAGGGGATGCATCACCACAATCCAAGAATACTCTTACAAGATTAAGAAGGATGGCTGGGAGTTGCTAGTAGGCATAATAAACCCCTCTCAGGTAAATCCATGAGATAGGGGTGGATTTAGGTGATCTCCTGAGGTCTGTTGTTCCATGACTTTACATCATAAGTGTGTGTGCTGTGCTTGTGTGTATGTGTGAGGAAAGAGAAAAAAGAGGAGTGATTATTTTTACTTCATAGGGAAGTTGCAAAATATCCCTAAATTTTCTGATCCCTTTCTGCAGTTGTATATATTCTAGAAGCAAAGGAAAAAATGGGCATTTTTTTTAAATTTTAGTGAAAGCCAAATCTTTTGGTATGCTATAAAGCAGCATGGAAGTGTGCTAAGTGCAGTATAACATCACTCAGAGGTAGAAAGAGTTGTAAAGTAGTAAGTATATGGCTTCATGTATGTGATTATTTTTACTCAACCTGAGCATCAATTCTGATACGGTGATCAAGCCCCAGGCAGCCCCATCCCATGGCTCATAGGACACCCTGTGATTTCCCATCCAGCTACGTTCAGCTGGGGCAGTGAGCTCCTCGGGCAGGGACCACTGCCCTGCCCTGCCCTGCCCTGCCCTTGGTGTGTGGGTGCAGGGTGCCAGGCTGCCCTTTTTCCTGCTTGCCCAGCAGCGCCCACACACCATCTAGGGCAGGGAGCAAACATGGTAGCATCTCCATGACCCTGCAAAAGACAGCTTCCTATGTTTCCCGTCTGTAACTTCTCTAAGGGCACCTGGTCCTAGGTGTTCTGTGTCAGGATGATGACCCTGCTCACCAAACCATGAGCATCATGTTGTTGAAGAGCCAATTTGACAGAAAAGCAGGGTCTTGGTTAATCATTTTGCAGTCATCATAGTCTGTCACGGTCTGCATTACCTTGGGGATAGAATCCATTAAAAAGGTTATGTATTTAAGTAGGAATTTTCTCCCTCCTGGCAGACCTTAGCTATGACATTCCTGTGATCCCTCTGTAGACTTCTCTTTAAATAAATGGGTCTTCTATTTGCAAAATATTTTATATATGGTAGTTTTGTCCCCACCTGATGGGTATAATTTATCCCTTTGCATAAGTGCGTGTGTTAATGCTGTGGCTTGAAGTGAAGACAATGGTCTAATTGCTTGTCTTATTAGCCCACTGGAAATAATTGAAGACTATAGCATTGAATTGCCATTTAGCTGCATAGCCTTGTGTGTACATGGAGCATGGCATAGCAGAGTTAATTCATTTATTAACTCCTTAACAACTATATTTAATCAGTTTTCTTGTGCTTCAGACCTTGCAATCAATAAGTGCCTTTTACTTTCTTGCCCTTAATTAGTGTATATTTGTCGAGATTGGCTAATTTGTAAGCTGCAAAATGGTACATGGTAGTGAGTTCTTTACATCATTAAATGAGACAGTTGTGATTTTTTTGTCAGGATACCCTTGTAAGATAAAACAAAATGAATCTTACTGCTTGACATTAATCCAGTAGGCTTTTTTTTTTTTAACCAGTGAGGGAATTATTAAGACTAAAATTGGCAAGGGACAAATGTCCTGTAATAAGACAGCATTCATGGGTATCACTGTAGTTATATTTCCCCATGTTTACAAATAAAAACCTGCTGTATTGATGCAGTCATCTATTCATACAGAATGCTGTGCACAGGTGTAGAATTTCTTAGGGTTGTGCCCATGTTTGGATCAGAAACGATCTCCACTGAGGTCTGAAAACTGGTTCCTGGTATGGATTAGGCAAGAGCATTTGATGGAACCACACACGAGCAGACGGATCTCTTACCAAGATCTAATTATACAATTTTAGTCAAATCTGAAACAGATGCCCTTCTGCTTACCTGTTGTTGAAGCCATTTGGTACCATTCTAATATTACACTGACACCAGGCAGGAAGGCCCCTTTTATTCCCTGCTGAATCACATGCCTTGGGTGCTAATGTAATAACTTCACACTCCCAGAAACCAAAGGCATGTTTGCAGGATTTACACGTGTGCAAATCCCCCTACAAGGTGAGCTTGCTGCCATGGGGAAGAAGATGCATTTATTTATGTCAGTGGTATATGAGAGGGGAATTGACAAGCAGGAGCACCTTAATGGCTTCAAACTACCTGTTAATGATCACGGCTCTGGTGTCTGCCTGGCAGCCTCAGTCTCCAATTAAGCATCTGCCCAAGCTGGAAGCCGGTTTCTTAATTGGAAAGAAACAGATTCAAAGCAGGTTGCATTTTCTGCCAAGACAGATTTATCAGCAAGGCCATGCCTTAATCCATTGTATCTCCTTTCCCACCCCCACCTGGCTTTTCTCTCGTTGTTCTCTACTGCTGCAGGCACAGCCCTAGAGCAGGACAGGTAGCATGGATGGATGCTCAGCACCTTGGGGAGGTTTGGTTCTCCCCTAACCTTTTGCTGACCTGGGGCCCAGTGATGGATGCTGTCCTAATTGCAGACCCTCGACAGCACGCATACATTCATTAAGATATATTGCCTAGTACACATTCAGGAGATCTGTTTGCAGCTATCTTTTACATAGAACTGATTGTTTAATTGCAGATTAAAGATTAATGCAAGTATAATGATTCCATGAGGACACTTCAGACAAAAGCATCCTGCATCAGGCAGCCTGCATCCATTTTTCAATTTGACCATAAATTTGGCTGGGAATTAAATAGTAAGTAGCCGTGATTGCAGCACTGGTCTCTGAAGGCACTCACGGGAATGAAAATAAATGAACAGGCTCTCACACAAAGCATGTTTCATTATGGTCATTAGTGGACAGATCCTCAGCAGGGACTGAAGGTAAAATTGTCTACAAGAAATGTTGGCACATGTCTGATGAAATTGAAATAGTGAGGAAGTGAGTATGAAAACGTTCAGGTCACAGAGCCTACAGATGACAAACTTATTTTCCCTGAGCTGTGGGCATAAGTTGCAGGAGGTGCAGTGGTGGGAAGACCTTGGTATGCATTTCACCATAGCTGTGTCTTCTACAGAGTTTGAACATATTGGGGGAAATGTTTGCAATGTTGTGAATGCAAAATTGTGTACATTGTTTATGTACAAAGAGTTACTACAATTCATTACACTGCTGATTTTGATGAATTGTTAACATTTTGCTTTATCTTATGTTTTTCAGGTAAGGCCACTTTTTATCCCTTAAAATGCCCAGCTGGCTGGTAAGTTGTTTATTTCTCTTCGTTTCTCTTCCCTTGTGTTACATACTGTGAACAGATTCATTTAGGACTATTTAGGTTGAAGGGGATGGCTAGAGGCCACCAGCTACAGCTCCCTCCCACAGCAGAGCCAGTTTTGTGCAGGTTGCTCAGGGCTTTCTTCAAGGATTGAATCTGCACAGCCTCCCTGTAGAACCTGTCCCAGTGTTCCATCATCCTTGTGGCAAAGCTTTTTACCTGATATCTGACTGGGATTTCACTTGATTGGACTTCTGCCCACTGAGGACAGCCTGGCTCTGTCCTCTGTGTACTGTTGGTGGCATCAGTAAAGTAACCCTTAATCTTCCCACAGTGCTGGAACCTGTCTTGAGAGATTGGACTGGCTTTCTGGTTCTGGATGTAGAACAAAGCACTGAAGTTACAAATTATTTCAGCTCAGTTTGGTTAAAACAGCTTTTGGAGGACTCCCTGATGTCTTGCATAGTTTTTATAGATCTTAGCAGAAGCCACTAATTTTAAGTGACAGAAGTTCATATTCCTTTTGTGCAAATAGTCTTTGCAGAATATTTTATGCTATTTTGAGACTAACTAGAAATCTTAAAATCGTTTTTCTTCTGAAAAAGCAATATATTGCAAGAAAGTATTTCCTTCTTTTCCCAAGTAAATGAAAGAATCCACATGGGGTTTACTGAAATGTAACAAAAGGAATCCATTTGGGGATTACTGATGTGTGTTTGACTCAGTTTGACAGAGTTTCACGTAATTAAAATCAAAGTGCTGACATCTTCAAAGATGTTCAGTATTTGAGATTTTGTTTGCTTTCCATTAGCTGAAGAGTCAGAAATATTTGTTTGAAAATAAAGCTCCAGTGTTTAGAAGGTTTTTCACCTTTTGTTGCATCCTTGAAGTTGCACATAATTCCCTAAATCATTAAAGAGGCACTAATTACAGTCTTAAAAAAAGAGATGTGATTTAACATTGGTAGTAAGTTACAGAAAGAGATTATGACATAAAGTGTGCTGTTATAGCAAATTCCACAGATTTGTTAATCTGTGTTCCTTCTTTTAGTTTGTTTTTTACTTGTTTTTGTTTGTTTATTTTGCTTATATACTGAAATACAAACTCTTCTAGGCACGGACTGTTGGTTATGCGTTCATATAAAGAGAGTACTTCAGTTTCCTGATAAATCCTCCACACTGTGTAGCTGTTAACATGTTAACATACATTGATAATACTAAGCTGTGCTTCCTTATAAACATGTCCCTCTCTATATGTGTATGAGAAAGCAAATACTTTTGGGCAGTAGTGTCTGAGTGGCAGTGCAAGCACTTTTGGGTTTTCTGCATTCCCTGAGAACAAGATAAAACACAAAGTATTTGTAGCAACCTGCTATTGTCTGACTATCTATAGCATCAAGAGGAAAGCATACTTCATGCTCCTTTAACCTATTTCAGTTTTTGAAAGGGACTTCCTTAGCAAGCCCCTGCTGGCCTGCTCAGCCACCTGCCTTGCTGTCAGACCTCCCACTCATCCTGCTCTTAGCAGACTGGTCTGCTCCTGCCTGCAGGATGCTCCACTGTACAAATCCTCCCCTTTTAAGTGCCAAAAGGGACACTTAGCTAACCTGCATCTATTTAACCATCCCATACCAGATGAACATGGACAGAGAAGTGATGATCATGACTAGGATAAGACAAGATAAACTGTTACTGCCCAGTGTTTTGTCAAAATCCCTCAAAGATCAGGCAAGGAGGACTTCTCCTGCTCATGCAGGAGATAATGTCTGCCACATTGCTGGGGAAGGCTTCTGTTGTGGCTTTATTTGTCCTGGTGAAGGCTTGAAGTCTTCTTTTATTTTGATATTCCCAGCAGTGCTGATGTGTGGGGTTTTTTTTTTTTTCCTTGGCACTGACAGTCACAATATTGACAGCTCCAACTTTGAGTCTGCCTCTTGCATGAGCAATTGCAGAATAAGTAGTGGAAGTCACATTTGCACAATATTTGCTCAGATTACAGCATACATATTTATTCTGAGTTTAAAAATGCTTTAAAGTTTGGGATGAATGATGTTACTTCTGTAAGGGCACAGCCCTGAAGTGTCTAGGAAGACTGTGAAATTAGGGCAGTTTCTGTGCCAGAAGTGTGTAAATACTGTTGTCCTACTACCCTTCTTCTGTAACTGTAGAAGCATCTGTAGCAATGTGGGTGGTGATAAGGGCTCCATCTCTGTAGTGGGATCCACACTGGCATTTATTTGTAGACTCAGGGGTATGTAGAATAAAGAGAAAGGTGTCTTCCATTGAAGAGGCTGCTATGTGAGTTGAAAGAATGTGAAGCTTGCTGAGCCTGGGTTATGCTCTGGAGAAAATAAAATAAACAGTATAATACAATTGGCAATACTCTGTTGAGTTTCTAAGCAACCAACATCATGACTTAGTGAAATAAGAGATTTGTGACTTCTGCTAGATTTGATTAATGCTGCTTTCACAGAGCACAATCTACTGTGGCTTGGGAGGAAATAAGAATGACTGGTCCTTGTGAATTCGTGTCAAATTTTTTATTTCAAGTATTTGACAACTCACTTCCAGTCAGCAAGGTCAGAGACTTATCTTTATAACTGCAAATTAGAAAGCAAACTACTTCATTGGAGTATTAGCCTTTTACTTTTATGTTCTACACATTCATTTTTTTATAGACAATGGCTCTGGTAAAATTTTAGGGACTACACAGGTCTACCGCAAATTTGGTGGCTTATTCAGTGAGTAAAATTCAGCTTACCCTTTATTAGAGCAAAGTAAAGCAGCAGACAGAGAAAACTGATACAGGAAGTAGTGCCCTATGGCATGAGCAATAGGACCTAGATCCAGCAAACTATTTAGGATCTTGAGTATTTTTAAACTTCGCATTTTCTATATTTTTTTAGGCATTGAAAGCCTTTGAACCAGAATCTAAGTGTTTTCCTTCTGAGGAAGGAAAAAAGGGTCTGTTTGCTAATTAAGCTACAATGAAGCACAGAAATTCCTTGTGAAATTAGAAACATACTAATGCTGAAATATAGGTTAACAAAGTTGATTTCTCAGGTACCTTACCTGACCTAATTTATTTATTTTTAATATTCAGTTGCCTTTGCTGAATTAGGGCACTGTAATTTGTATTGCTAGATAATTTAACTGCATTTTTCAAGGATTTTGTGTTTGTTAAAATTGCTGGAAGAAAATACTTTAAAAGGAACAGAAAAGCAATTTGTTACCATATTTACCAATTATTTATGATGAATTTTTTCAGAGGCATAGGTATTGTAGCGTAAACTTATTAGAAGTGTCTATTTTGTCAGCTGAGATAATAAAGCCTGAGGAAGTGCTGGTTTTACTTAAGAAGACGACCATCTTTTTAAATATTGACTTTGGGCTTTTAGAGGGTAGCCTTACTATAAATAGGTTAGTGCCATGCTTCTGGTAGTGAATTCAGAAAGAGGGAGAGAGAAAGATTATTCACCCTAGGCATGTTTTATTTATCTACATGATTTATTATAAGGTTTTAACAATTCAGAGTTGTTAGTAATCTGTTTGTAATTGATCAATAATTCAAGTAGCATTGGGCACAGGCTCTTCCAGTAAATGTCCATGCCTTTAAAGCAGTCACCTTGTATAGATGTGCAAATACAATCCTGATAAGGGATGTTTGCATGGAACTGCTGGTACTTCATGTACAGTGATGCTGCACTTGGTGATAACTCTGGTGATGCATATACAGGGTGAGTTGTTAGCACTGTGAGCAGGCAGAGGAAGGCATCTATCTTGTTTCATAGAGAACACAAGACTCACTGAAATACTTTCAGGAATATCAGTCTTTCTTCCATCCTTTTATTTCTTCAAGATGCTGGTTTGAATGTCCAGGGTGAGCTTTCTGTAATTGCTGAGGTATTTCTTTTGTGCTGAGCCAAGAGCAAGATTTTATAGAAAGACCCATCAATCATAGTCCAGCATTGCTTCAAGATAATTTACTTAGAATGGATTATTAAAGAAAGATTAAGGATGTGTTAAAATAGTTTATTTGATATTAACAGCACACCTGAAATATGTGTGGTCGTTCCAAGGTGCTCCCATAGTCCATTTATACGAAACAAATGAACTCTCTGTAGTGCATCCATTACGGTCGAACATCTGGAGATACAGAGGTCACGGAGGGAGTTCCTTGGACAAGAGATGGTGTGTTAGCTTGGGAGAAGGGGATGGAGTTAGGACAAAAAGGTGCATAAAAGGAAGTATGAAAAAGGTGTGCAACAGAAACATCTGCAGTTTTTCTGATTCTTGCAATCAGTGCACGGAAGAGAAAATCTTCATTGTGAGAATACCAAGGAGAGAAATTGTAATTTTTCAACACGAGACAAAACATTAGCAGTCCTGCTCTGGTGGATTGTGCTGAGTGGGAGGGATAAGAACAGTGTTGCCCAATAAGGTACTTGCTTTGCTGTTGATCCCAAACAGGATCTCAATAGCAGCCTTCACAGTCTGCAGGAAACAAAGGAAATACTCCCTTTTCCATTGGTGGCATCAAGAACTAATTGATGAGTGAATAGCCATTGAATGGTAAGTGTACCTTGATTAGCTGTCCTAGCACACCCTGCCAGAGTACCAGTGTGTAAACATTTAAATGGGATGTTTTTCACTATCTAGAAACTGCTTTCTGTGATTTTTCTCCCAGACACATTTTTCCTTTACTGCTCTAAATCAACTCCTCAGGGCACAGGAAGGAGGACATGACTCCAGTCTGGAATCAGTGCTGCTCAGGGGCTGCTGAGAGTGAAATCCCTCCTCATACACAAGTTTCCTGTGACCTCTGAGTTCACTTAATTCCCCTTGTGGTGCATGTGATCTGAGAGAGAGATACACAGGAAGTGGTTACTAGCTCCAGGAATGCCTTTGTGAAACTTCTGGCAGTTTTTAATTTATCATGTGCTGTGTGTAATCAAAACAGAAATTGCTCAGATGCTGAAAGATTGGTAGATACCAATTTAATTTGTGACAGGAAATACTTCTAGCTCTGATCTGTGTTTGCAATGTGTGAGGAAGAGAAATCTGTTCTTGTGGGGTCTTCTATTCATTCTGTTTTCAAGAGCTGGAACAATCTGTCTCTGTGCTTATTTAATTAATGTGATGTCAACAGCAATCATGTGTTAAATAATATAGAATGTGTTGTAAACAAAGCAGGATTTGAATCTTCCAAATCAACCAAAAGTAATTGGCTAGCCTCAGGGGATACTGTAGTGCTGAACCTTCTTCTAGAGCTTTGTTTCTTTTTTTATGAAGAGTGGATTAGTTTCCGTTTTGAATTATCTTGAAATAATACCAGTTTTGTTGTCTCACTTTGAAAAATAACTCACACTCATTCTCAAAAAAGAAAAGGGGAAAGAAAAGAAAAAGCAAAAACCCCTATGACTGAGGCATAGAGCCAGATCCTAAGTTCAATATCTGTCTGAAGGGAGACTGGAAGTGGTCCTGTGTGAACAGTGACAGTATTTATATTAAGCCATTAAAACACTGAAAGGTGATCTTAATTAGCAAACATCTGCATTTAGTTAGCAAAATGGACGTGGAAGTAAGACTACATGAATGAAAGCTTCTGGTGGATTGTTAGTTAAGCTATTTTTATTTAATTATACACTTGCTGGATTTTTTAATTGTATATTTTCCTCTCCATGGAGGCTGTTGCCCATTTGCTCACTAGATGAAATAGTAACCCACTGAGGTCAACAGCCAAGCTGTCAAGAAATGAGTGATGCTTGAAAAAGATTCATCTTCCTTACTTCAACCTGTGTCTGGACTTGTGAAAAACAGGATAAGAAACAAGCACCATGAGAGAGCAGCTAAGCTCTTTCTTAGCAGAACTTAAATAGATCAGATGCCTTGGCTTGAAGCTGCTCTCATCCCCACAGACTTCAAAGGAAGCCTGTAGCCACTTAGACATACAGCTTCAGATATCTAAAAGGCAGGTGAGGTGGATGCTATCTTGTGGTTTTATGGTAGTATAAGTCTGTAGTGGAATAAACCTGCCAGTCCTTCAGGCAGGAGGGACACAGTGGCCTGAGAGAACCTTCTTTGCCTCCATGCTTATTTATTTGACCTACACCCTGCTATTGCCTTAATAATGAGCACTGAGACCTGCGCTCATGTTGAATTTTTTTCTCTGCTTTGTGCCTGCATGGGCACATTTAGCCTCTGTTTATGCTGCTATGTTTCTGTTTTACTGCTCTGAAGCAACAGCAGACAAGAAATAAAGGAGAATGGGAAAGTTTCTGTTTAATTTTACATTAATCTGGGAGCTCATCCGTTCTGACTGTCATTGGAGAAAAAAATTATCTTACCTTCTAGAACTCCTGAAAACTTCAGAGGAAGAAAGAAGACACCCTTTGTTTTTATTTTTTCCTTTTATTATGAAAGAGTAGTCAATCTGTAAGATTAGTCTGAAAGGTACAAAGGAAATATGAAAGCCGTCTGTGAGTTGGGTCTTTTTGTGGATTTTTTTTTCAGATTTCTACTGTGTGACAGGCTTGCAAAAGAGTGCAGAAACCCTAACAGCTCACTGTCTTAGGTAACAGTGGAGACAACAAAAAGACTTTTTTTCCTTTAGAGAGTTTAGGTGCAATACATAGAACAGATGTATGACATGCTGTTCCTTTGTGAAAGTACTAAGAATATTAAAATACTCCCATTATCAGTGCTTAGCCCCGAGCTTCCTTTAATGATCCTACCACATCTTGTAAGCACTAGAACTGAATTGAGTATGTGACTTCAGAAGAAAGCTACATGGTGACAATTAATGGTTCTTGTCAAAGTCCTGCACAATCAGTATCCATGAATTATGACATCTAACTACTAGCCCTTTTAATCTTGACTAAAGGTTTTCATGTTCCTTATTAAAGTATCAATCTGTGGCTCTGATGTGTTCCCTCAAAAGGAAAAATAAACAACTAATCAAGTAGACAGTGTTCTTTGTGGTTTAATTCAAAGGCTGCTGTTGTACATATATTGCATTTATATGCAAATATCAGTTCGTCAGACATTTAAGCATGTATTCTTTTCATCTATATTTTGTGTCCTCATTATTATGTCAGTCTGCTGTTGAACTTTCCCCCATTTTCCATTCAGTGAAAGTGGCTAACACAGTCAGCTAAGCAGATGAAAGAGTTACAGAGGTAGGATTTGGATCCTGCTGTTCTTGTTTTACTCACCAATAAAAGTCGTGCAACTCTTAAAAAAAAAACCAAAACCTCTTAACAGAGATGTGAACACCAAAAAAAGACCTTGTAAGTGGTCCATAACAAGAATGAACAAGCTTTGCCTTTCTCTACGGGGTTTCTTTTTTAATGTACTGTATCTGATCCTGGTGCCTTATCTAATTTAGAGAATAACTACAAATGTGCTTTAAACTTGTGAGAGTTAAAAACTGAAACACGTTTATTCCTGGATTTGGTTTGAAGAAGAAAACCTAAAAGTTTGCTTCCAATTGCTCTCCATTACCCTGCCTATGTACCAGCCAGGACTTAGCCACCAGGGCAGGTGGTAGCAAGAGCTGGAAGCTGATCTTTTGTAACATGTGGTATGCCCTGCATTTTAAGTATTATTCTGCTTGATCAAATCTCAGTCATGGCAGTTTTGAAGTTTGGGATACTTAGCCTGGTTTTTCAAGCGTTACTTGTTGTAAAATTGATGCAGCAAATCCCTTGTCTTTTCTCTTTGACTAAAAATTGGGGTCAATGTGGCCCTGAGGGACAGGTAAAATTGACTTGAAACCTTTTCCCTGGTGCAAGACCATCACGAAGTTGTAGCAGATACTTTGGTTGTTCTCATCTCTTTCCTTTCTGTTTCTCTTCATGCAAATCCTTCTTCAGCAACATGATGGTACTTCTAGCCTTGACTCACATTACTGGATCTAATGGTGATTAATTCTGGATGATTTCAAAGTCTGGGTCTGCAGTTCATTATTTTTAAAACTTTTTTTTAAGAATTAAAAAAGACTGATTATGCCCAGTAACTTCAATAGTGATCTTCTGTCTTTGGCAGTGGACATCTAAGTAGGGGACACAAGCTTCTATGAGCAAGACTTCTGTATAATAACTGGTGCTAAAAAGCTAAGGCTTCCTGAGCGGAAAACATGTGAAGGGTTTGATTTTCAGACATATCCTAAAAGGCTTTAAATTCTTTATAAGTTCAGGAAACTCAGTTCAGTGCTAAATCCAAAGAATGTTCATGATGTGTTTGCTTCTCCAGTTTATCTGAGTGGGTACATTCCTAAACTAAGACAGGAAATTTCTCAAAATCAGGTATGCACATGTGATTTACAGTCTTTGTCATATACCTGTGAAAAAATGCATTGGTACATCAGAATTGAAAAGATTATTAATTTCTTAAAAAGTAAAAGATGGAAACTCTTCTGCGTAGATAAGTGAAGATTAAAGCATTTCATCCTTCAATTCCTGATCTAATTTTAGCATCCTAATTAGAGGATTAATTATCTCTGTATACTTTGTTCAAGTTTTGCAGTTTTCTCTATTCTTAATTGGTGATGTGGTTTGACATTACCTTGTGCCCATGTAGTCAGTTTTATTTTAGAACTTGCTAAATCCAGCTTTAATTGACATTGTCCTGTAATAGCAAGAGATTCTTTTTTTTTCCATTTCTTTTACACAAAAACTTCATCTTTAGAGTCTTAGATTAGAGAATTTAGAGAAATTAGAGAATTTTCTAATTCTCTAATTCTAATTTTTGTTCCATTTTAATGATGGAACCAATCTCCCTCAATTAATAAAAAACAACTACTATGATACTACTACTTGTTCTGCAAATGTAATAAAATCTGTTGTATAACTAAACCTGGAAAACAGGAAGCTCTGCATGGGAGACAAACAAATGTTAGTCATACCCCAAATCATGATCTAGATAGAGACATTTGAGCATATTATATTATTATCTCATACTCTACATCTGACTAAGGTAGCCCTTCACTGTTCCAACCTGCTGATTCCTTGTTCTTCTCTCTGGGTTCCTCTTCCTTGCTCACATCACCTCTTGCTCTACAAGTTAGCCTGTGCTAACTACACTTTTATTAGCCTTTGTAAAATTAATACAGCTGCGTTTAAATCAGAGCAACTGCTCTGGTCCTCATTTCATTTAAAGTTGCTGTGCCTGTTTTGGATGAGGAGAAAGGCTTTGCTGGCTAAATTCCATGTATATTCCCTATCTCTCTTGGGCCAACACTCAGTAAATGCTGCTCCAAGGCTCATAAATACAAAAGAGCAAATTCTGTGACTGCATCTCACATACCATTGACTGTGTTAAAATTCATCTTTCAGTTTTGAGGAAAAAAGTGTTGATTGGCTAATTTCCTAGCAGCAGGCTTATGCTTAATACCAAATCAGGTATCATCTGTCTGCACCATCCTAAATTTATGCTGGTTCAACTTTTGTCTATTCTCCCACAATATCATGTAGCTGGCACTGTACCATAAACTTGCTATCATGCACGCTGGCAATACATCAGAAATGTGATTATAATGCAGAGTGATACAACTGTACATATATTTAGGATCAGCAAATGGTGGAAATGCTGCATGACCTTTTCTTGTACAAGATACATTATCACGTTCTATGTACTTTGCTCTGATGTCTTTAATAATAGTAGCAATAACACCATGACTAGCACTGTGTTGTGTGTCACTGAAACAGAAAAATGCTCTGTTATTAGATCATTTATTGAAAACAGTAGAGATGAGATCAAGTACAACTTACTTTCTTACAGTAGAATTGAGACATACTCCATATTCTGACATACTGTGTTTACATGTTTTGTTTTGATTTTTTTTCCTAATGTTAAGTTGCTCTGGTATCTTCTTAAAGCAGATGCTGAAGGTGTGTATCAGCAAAAGGACCTATAAAACAGCATTTTGATTTGTTTTGGTCATCAATCAGATTACCATTTTTACTGTCTTGATGCACTTGTATTGTTACTAAGACTTAGGTACAGAATTTACTCAGAGCAGAATAGATGAATGATTTCTGCTGCAATAATGCCTATGAAAGCAAGAGCAATCCAATCTTTTTAATGGTTCCATTTATTAAGCACTCCTCTTTCCAGTCTCCTTCCCATGAAATATGCAGAGGGAAACAATCATGTAAAGGAACAGAAGGCAAAGCTCAAGGACATACATAGTAAGTGTTACAGATATGAAGATTTCTATCATTTCAGAATGTGCTATATGAAATGTTATTGGTACCATGTGTAGGTGAATATACTGCCTCATCTGTCTTTATTGCTCTTCTTAAATGCACAGATGTTGATAAATACAGCTAATTTTGACTACTTTAAAATATCATCCTTATCTTCTGATCAGTTCTAAGTGGCATAAGTGTCTTGCTCTGGAAGATTCATTGGTGAAAATGAAGGGTTTTACACCTCAGATTCTGATTGACTCTTCTTCAACACCTGTCTTTTCTACAAAGATGTTTCTGGCCTTTTCTGTTTATAGAACAAACTGCCAGAGTAAGGCTAGCATATCTTTGGGGTGACATCTAAAAAGAGGGCTTCATGGAAAATATTAGGAAAGCCTGTCATCAAGATGGAGCCCAAATACAACTTCTTGTCTCGTCTCTGTGCTTTTCAACTCTTCTGTGTTTTTCAACTCTTTTGTGTCTTTTCAGCTGTGCTTTTCTCTGCATGTTCTTGGTACAGAGAACATACATATATATTTATGTCTTTATTTCAAAGATATCCACTATCATATAATTGGACAATGTCTTGAAAAATAGTGATGGTATGTTGGGCAATGGAAAGTGTCCCAAACGAAGTGCATCCAGCAACAGTGAGGTCCAACAGAATGAAGAAATGTGGCTGGATACTGAGAATGGCTTGCTATTAGGAAATGCTGGTTACAAAGTAAATATGCAGAGTAAGCTCCTTTGTAATTAGTTTGAAGAATCCTGTTCCACAGACACTTTTGCACAGACAAGAACAAAACTAATGAACTAGCTGATTATGACCAAGACTCTTTGCTGTGGCAAAAAGGCCTAACTGTAAATCTTGTAAGGCAATAAGAGCATTTCTACTTAAATGTGTTTCACACTTTTACTGAAAAGTCATTTAAAAGCTATACCTTTGCAATAGGTACTTTGGACAAAGTACATCTGAGATGTAAACACTTCAGACAAAGTACTGCTGAGATGTAAAGATGACTTAAGAGATGTGTGTCAACTATTTGACTGCAGCACCAAAGTTTTTGATGTCCTGCTAGAAGAGCAGGCCATGAATGTGAAGTCCTTGGGAAAAGCTTTCAAGAAGCTTTCTGCCACCAACTCAACAACCTTAAATCTGTGCAACATGCTGATAAAGACTGCATTTGCATGACTACCAGGGGGCCAGGTTTTGATTCTTAGATATGAAGAGGAGAGAATATACTTGTAATACACACAGAAAGTAGAAAAGAAGACAACAAAAGAGAACTGCGGCGTTAGGTATTACTACAGGAAAAGCACTTACAGCTAGTCTCCCTATAACATCTCTCCCAAAATCTGTGCAGATCAGCTGTACTGGCATGTGTTTATAGTAAAGCAAAGATCTATAAATTTACTGCAATTCAGTCGTAATGACCAGAGGTTGCAGTGCGTGCATATACACATAATATATATTATAAATGAAACATTCTTTTTCATTTCAACACTAATTCCCAATAAGCTGGTATTCATCAATATATGTTTGCTAGCAGATCAATACCTAATCTGTTTGCCAATTTAATTGTATCAGGAGGGTGCATCAGACCAATAATTTTCTAGTCAGTCTCTTGTGTTAACTGAAAAAAAATGGTAAGAAAGTATTTTGACAACTACAAATGAATGAAATATTTCAGTGCAGCAAAAATACTTTGCATTCTGACCCATCTAAGAAAACTGAGAGTCAAAGCTGTAATTTATTTTAGAACATTAGATATTTTAGAAGCAGAAGACGCATCATGTTATATTAATGTAGCTTTTTTATTTAAATTTGCATTTACTCAGTATAAAGGAGTGGAGATAATTCAGTGAAGGACCACATGAAAAACATGTTACAGCAGCACAACTGGGAATTTGTGTCATATAAATGAAAGGAAGTCTCTAGTAGAAAAGATGCTGTAGCAGCTCTTGGCTGTCACTGTGTAAGTAGATGGATGAGTGTTTTTGTGACTAGCAAAGCTGGAAGGTTTATATTATATTAATGGGGCTGTTTTCATCTGATTGCATGGATCAAATCCAGCATTTGGCCAGGCTGGCTAGAGCTGGAAATCTGCCAGCTATTATACTGTGCTATGCAGAAACAAAGTGAAAAAGGCTGCTTTTCAGGTTCTCTGTACAACTGACATTTTTAAAGGATGGTCTGTAAATTCTATGAGCGCCTGGGAATGGATTGCCAAAAGTAGCTGGCCTCATGTGCTCACTCTGAACAGCATTTGCCACTGCCATCGCTGGGAGCAAGCTCGTAGATGGAGGTGGTTGGGCTGAGCCAGTGGGACATTTCTTGCATTCTCTCCATGGTTCACTGGAAAAGTCAGCCTCATTCAAAATTGCTGTCACTTTAGATTGTTTTCCCTCTTCTGGAGGAATCCAAGGCACTTTGGGTCATCTTTTTCAGAAATTGCTGTTATGGCATAATATTTAAAGCTCATTTCAAAATAGTCTTACATATTTAAAAGGAAAACAGCCTGCTCTCTGAAGATTGGGATTGTAATGATCTCTTTCCTGCATGGATCTTCTGTACATATTATGTATTCTGTATACAAATTATGTATTCCTTTCATGGAATTACTATAGTTATTACCAGAGGAAAATAGATTTTTATTACAGCCAAAGGCTGCTTTGATTAAATGTAAAATTATTAGCTATGCTAAGCCCATCCCAAAGCTCCCAATATTTTCAGCTGGATGGTTTTTCTAGAACTTTTAATTAAAATTGTTCTAAAAAGCCACAAGTTAGCTGCATGTGTACTTAAACTGAAGTTAGCTCTTCAGTTTTGCTGGTTGCTGTATGCCATCTAATTAATCTGTGGTGATTAAATGTACATAAAATCATCTGAAATACAAGGTAATTTGTGCAGATATGGAACAGTGAAGAGCTTTTACTAGTCCTTGACATACTTGTTTTATCTTTGCAAAATAATTTCAAAAGGCTGCAGATGATTAATTGTTTTGATGAAGCAAATGTGGAAAACAGTGTAGCAGCCACACATAGTAAGAAAAGCAGCAGCAGAGACTTACAGAGATGGAGGTGTTTGCTTTTCAGTGTGCAGCTTATCTTTGTTTCTAGAGGTACAGGCTCTTGTTGGCTGTCCTCAAAAGTTTGGGAATCTCTCTGTACTGTCTGGCAGTTTGCATCCCACTCCTGTTTTGTTGAACTGACTATTGTGTGGCTAGGAGGTGGCTTGGGGCTATGTTTTCTTTCATGATTTATGAAAAAAGTTAGGGCTGAGTTTTCCAATGGGACTGAGAAAGCAAAGAGCTCCTACAAAAATCCACAGGGTTTGTTTTTCTGTCTGCCATCAGTATTCTTAAATCGCTTTCTCATTCCTGCTGAATTCTCAGCAAAAATCTTTGAGGGATTAATTTGTAGATAATGAAACATTCCTTAGAGGGGATAGTTTGTCTTTTAAAGTATAAATGCCTGTGATTTTTGGCAGTTCCATGCATTTGCTTGGTCATGCATGGGGATCACAAACCCTTCATGTCACACTAGTGATAAGTTAAACAAATGAAGACTGGTGTTGGGTCAGGGGTGCATTGTCACTGGCTGGAGCACCTGTCATTCCAGAGACAGGAAAGGCAGCCCCACAGGTCATGGTGGTGGACCAGGAGGGAATTAGAGCACACATGTCCCAGTGCACTTTGCTCAGAGAGGTGTCTCACCTCATGTCACTCAGCAGCCATTTGTCCTTTTCCTATGGTGGCAGCAGAGCTACCCAGAGCACACTATCTTATGGCCCTGTGGTTAGAGCAAAGTCCCACAAAGGCTTGAGCCCCTCCAGGGTCTGGAGACCCTCATCAGGTTGTCTGTCTCCTGGTTGCCATTCCAGCTGTGAGGCTGTCATTGTGTCAGACCGTGACCCTCAGGTGAGTGTGCTCACTTTTCACAAGCGTGTCAGCCACAGTTAAAAGTCTTTTGCTTTGTTGTTCATGGTTTATTTTAATTCTTATTTGGGTTTTTTTTGTCTTTTTTTCCTGTGGTTTCCCATGAATGAGACGGGGCAAAGTTGAAAGTAATTTTTTAATACTGAAAATATCTATTACCAAAAAGTTCAGAGAGACATTACGGGGGAGGTAGGCAAAGTCAGCCTGGAAGGAAATTTATTTTGTAGCCGAAGGTGGAGAAAAACAGTGTAAAGAAATCTCCATGTCCTCTGACTGAAGCTGAGTTTACAGTTCTGGGATATAAGCTTCTTTTCTGTCTTATTCTCTCTTTTTCCTTCTCTATGGCTTCAAGATTCCTCCAGTTCCTCTCTACGGCTTCAAGAAGTTGCTACAGGGTTAGGAATATAAGATCCAACTTAGGGAGGAGCTGTGCACCATAACAAAATGATACATACTATCTCCAGAAGCAGTGCCTCACCTCTCGTTAGGCTTTATATCTTTTTGTTCTTTTTACCAAATGATAGTTCTTTTCACAAAAATGAAAGAGCATCTTGGCTTGGAGTAATATTAGTATTCAGAAGGCTCATCCTAAATATGCCACAGGAGAAGCAGCAAGTTGCTTTTAAAGGTCCTAGCTGGATGCTGGATCATCCCTATCATATCTGCACAGTTAGTTTGTCATAGCACAGTCTGTGTCCTAACCTCATGATTTTAATGTATATTAGCCTCTAGCTCTTAATGGTACATTAGCTTAATTTGTACTTGACAAAAACAATGTTCCAGTTTTGCACATTTTGGTCTATAAATATCATTCTACTTCAGGCAACAATACTCTGGCATCCTATCAAATATGCCTTTAACTTTTTTTCACAAAACTTTTTTTTTTTAAATTAAGATTGATTTTGCATTCACAAGCCTTGTTTTACATGTGCATTCCAGGGGGCTAATCAGTGTATACAACTACATATATACTAGTTTTTTCTATTTATCCTGAAGACTTCTCCACTTTATTGTTTTGACACAGAAGGGAATTTCTGAACGTGTCAAACATTCTGTGAATGGTGGTTTAAAAGCCTCTCTCATGCCATGTGACAAAGAACAGACTCCAGGCACAAACAGGCATATGCTACGTGTCACAAGTTAAATGCAAACCAGTGTAGCAGTGTCCTGACCCAGCTGTACACAGAGACCTCAGTTTTGTGGTTAACTGTGTTACTGAAGCTGAGAGTCAGAAACCTGAGGGCAGATCTGGTTTTGGTGCCAGCCTGCTGCCAAAGGAATGTGCCAGAGGCGGAGCGGGATGGAGCCATGCAAAGTAGTTGCAGTGGGAGTTGTTCTTTGCAGTCATCATATTTTCCAGGAGCTGTACCTGCAAGCCATTTACATCTGTATCTGCCAGCTAATGTGCAGACCTTAAATGGAGTCCTTCAGCTGTCAAGTAGATTGGAAATGCAGATATGCTGGCACAAGAACTGTCCTATTTCTCCTAACACTGTGCTATGATTCCCCTCTTGGTACCAGTCTTAAACATTGGTGACATTTGGAGATACGTGAATGAGGGTCAGATATCAGTCATGACTTTTGCCTGGTTTTGCTTTGTGCTGTTGCTGCAGCTGTTATCAAATTTCAACATCTGTCCTTATTACAATTTCCTTTGTGAATGTGCTCTTTTTTGAGGTTCAGATGTGCTTTGCAAACATGAACTCAGCCACACAGCATTTCTGAGGCATGGTGCAACAAGCATGCATCATGTTTGGTGATTGTTGTCTGCAAATATGGAAAAAGAATTATGTTCTATATTTAAAAAAAAAATCAACAGTTTATTACTGAAGTCAGAATAGAAGTCAACTATCTTCAACATAACAGCAGTCAGGGAAAGTTAAAATACAGTGAAGTATTAAAATACAGTTAAGTAAAGTTACTGTGCAAAGATGACAGGGCTATGCCAGTGATAAAGGCAGAACTTGGACATTTCCAGTTCTGCCCCATCCAACTCACAGCTCTGCTTCCACCTTTTTTTAAACATAACTTTTAAATGAAAAAGCATTTATTGTCTGAGTGCAAGACCTGGCACAATGCTTATCTCCACCATAGCTGCTCCAAGCTTCAGTATTCAGTACCTTACACCTTTACAGTCTCTTTCAAACCCAGCTCATTATGATCTTTTGTGTAAGTCGTTCTAAATTCACAGATAATTGACAAGACAGGCTCTAAGGGGCTTAGAGTGGACTATGTTAGTGAAGCTACTTCAGGAAGTTCTAGTGCAGAGAAGCCTAATTTATTATGGGAGAAAAATAAATGATTGCCCATGCACAGCAACAGCTATAATAAATTAAATACCTCAGTTGATTTCTATTTTATTTTTTTTACAAAATACCCAAAGGCAATAATCCACTTTCTGGATTAACAGCCTGTAAAATATCACTCTAAAAACTAAAGTAATCTTTGAGCTAACCTACACCAACACAGAAGGCATCAAGAGACAGCAGAGTCTCTGCTGTGTTGTACTTGTGTAGCTTGAAACCATGCTGAGTGAAAGCCTTTTTTCTGCTTTTGTAAGGCATGGGAAGAATAATTTCTGTCCAAGACTATAAATCAGACCTCATCCTGGGAAATAGGTTTACAACACCCCGAATATTCCTATCTATTAATAGAGGTGTTCTCCCTGGATTAGCAAATGCCATAATAGTAAATCTTTATAATTTTTCAGCATTTTGAATTGTTCTCTCCCTGTCTTTCATTGATTTTATTTTCATATCTTTTTTTTTTTTTTTGCCTTTTAGAGACCTCCAAAACCGAGGTTATGTCATTTAGTAAATTGGAAGAATATTCACACAAATGTGAGGTATTTAGAACTAAAGAGCCATTCCTGTCCTCCTCTTCAACCTGAAGATCTGGCTGGCTCTACTGTACATTGCCCGTGCCTTGTATCCAGGAAAGTAGTCATTTTATCACAGTCTGATCATTTTGAAGATTTTCTGCCTTTTGAGGAGTTACAATATGTGTCAAGCGGAAAGGTTTAGAACCTCTCCGATTTGCACAGGTACATGTTTTGAGTGGGTGGGAAAAGCTCCTGAAGAGTGAAGGGGTAGGAGAGCGGATTTGAGGGAAACATGGGTAATGTGGAGGGAGAAGGCAATTGTCTGTAGGGTAAATAACCCTAACATTTTAGTAAAGATTGGTTTCAAAGCAGGACCTTTCAGTGATTCAATTTTTAGGATATTCTCCAGAAGTAGTTATACTGGCAAAACTATGAGGCAAGAGATTCTCAAGTGTTGAGAGAAGCAATAGCCAGGATGAATAGGAAGATTTGTTAATCTAGTTTAGCATAGAGGGGTTTGTGGAATAAAATTAAATGGTGTACTTATGCTTAGGATCTTTATGGGATTTGCCATTCTTTAGGTTCAGAATACCCAGTGTGAAGGTGTTAAAGTACAATTCAAAGAAAAGGATGGTTACACTTAGGGAAGGCAAAAGGTAAGTGCAGCATAATGAATCACAGACTAAGAAGAGTGGATGGTTGCAAAGCCAGGCTAACCTGATAGTCTTTTTGATTAGCAAATGCCTTATCTTGACAAAGAGTATGTGGTAGGTCCTCTTTATCTGGACTTCAGATAAACAAAAATATCTGATCTGATACTATAAAGGAACAGCTAAATTGGAACAAAAGCACTTAGATAAGTGGGTGGAAGGAGGATCTGAAGTTGACTCTGGAGGTATATCTAACTACATGTAGTGCTAAAAAGGAAAGTGAAAGGCTGGGGAGAGGTTACTGCTGCAACTCCAGAAGAGTTTGTCTTTGAAGTTATCGTATTTAATACTTTTATTAGTGACATTTGCGGAAATATCAGCAAACTTCACCTGCCAATTCCTAATGACATGTATAATGTCTTTTAAAATAGAGATGGCTTCAGCAGGACTGGGAGCTTTACCTGGCAACCCTGGGGAGAAAAAGGAGGGGAGGAGGGGAGAAGGCTAAATGGTGAGACAAGAAGGTGGAGAAAGAAACATGCCATGAGTCATGTTTTATGAAAGTACAGTAATCAGAGTGCAATAATGAGAAGAAAGAGGCTGACTAGACCCATTATTTCTCCCCTTTGTTCCACTACTGGGAAATTTCAAAACATAGCTGTTGTACCCATTGGACTGGGATGGCGTAAGCATTTCAGAAGAGTAACCTACATCTAACCACATACTTAACTCCTTAAACCCAGCCCTATTTGATAGGTGGTTAGATTATATTTTATTCCTTTAACTTAAAGCTTCAGAAAGCAGTGTGTAATTTCTTGCATTGCAAAATGTACAGTAACCTAAAGGAAAGACTGCCTTGCAGGATGAAAGGTGTGACTTCATACAGTTATGCTCAGTTCAGCTTTTCTAGTTTCTAGGCAAATAACTCATTTGTTAGGCTAGTGTGTCAATATGCAGCTGCTACTGCTCCCTATCCATACTGTCTACACTTTTTTAAGGGAGAGGGAAAGTCTTGTGTTCTATTAGTTGGCTTAACTTTTTAAGAAGTCTGTCTGACTGTCCTGGGCCTGGAGTAGGAGCGAAGGGGAGATGTCTGCCTAACTGCAAGGCTCTGATGGCAGCTCTAAAAGCACCTTTTGAGTTTGCTTCCAACCTGTTGTGCACAGTGGCTCTTGGCTTGCCCCATGGACCACATGCATCTCCTGCTGACAGGCCTTGAGGGACCCTGTGCCTCCTCCTACCCAAATAATTCGAGGTGAAATGAGGATACCGGTAACTTTTGGTACCCGTGCACCTTGGAGGCTGATCATGCATGAGGATGTCAGATGGGATGGCATTGCCCTCCTTGAGATCACAGTATCACAATCTGCTCCAAGTAATCCCTCTCTCGCTCGGTAGAGCTGTGCGATGTACAGGATGTGATGGCTGCCCTGCAGCTTGTTTCCACTGACTGCGATGTCAGGAGGGGGAAGCTGGAGATTAAGACTGCATGGCTGGGTACCTGACCTCACTGGGGTTTTCTAAGGCTAGGGTTTGGAGGGGTAGGAGGGGGAAAAAAATGCATGTTCTGAATACCTGTGAGGACTGGCTACCTTAACTGTGTTTTGGTGAGACTTATGAACTGGCAACTGAAGAGTAAGATGATATTTCCTTTTGGTATTAATGAAGGCACTCAAGGCCAGTATGCAAATTCTTTCCCACAAAAATCTCTGAGAATCTCCATTAAGAGCAGATTTGTCTCCAATGTATGTAAATATTGAATTTTCACAGAATTTTCACAAATTAGAAACTTGCAATCCCTTTTCTCAGATGTTTTCTTTGTTGTCTAACAATATCAATAATTAACTGCAAAGTAGCCACAGTGAGGAACAGAATCATGAATATTGACTTGGCAGGTTTGTTTTTAAACTGTCTGCCTGAAAAACAACCTTACCATTCCAGTATTTCCCATCTCTTATATGAATAGTAATCAAAGAATTTTCTTTGTTGTGGCAGACCTGAAACACAGTGGACAAAACAGTTTATGCTTGGAACAAAGAAAAGCGATAGAAGGGTTGGAGACCTGCAGTTGGGTGGTTCACTCTCAGATGTGGAGGCTGGCCAAATTTCCCCTGTGGCCTGGCCTTTCTGCCATGGTTCCACATCAGCAACCGAGCCCAACAAGTGTCAGGATGAATTCAAATAGCAGAATTGATTGCTGGGAATGATTTATGCCTGTCTGCCTCTCCTTGGGTGGGGAAGGTTTGTTTAAATTTTGCCCTGCTATTTTGAGGTGCCTTCAGACATTTCTCAATTTATTGGAAGTCTCTGCTCTGCAGATGCAGTTCTTTTCACCAATAGCTTTATGCTATGACATTTTACTTCACTAGCTTGTAAAGCCAGCTTACCATGAAAGTTTAAAGGAACATGGCTTTCTTAAAGAATATATCTATCAGCAGTAACAAGAAAGCTACTCTCAAGTCCTACATGATGTGGGTTTTGAAATAGGAGCCCACTTGACTTTAAATTTAAGGGGAAAAATACACTTTTCTTCAACTGAGCCATTCTAAAACATAACCTTTTCAGCAAATAAGCCAAGAGGAAGCCTTTGAATCCAAGTACATCTGAGCTGTTAGAACACACAGGGCTTGGTTGAAATTTGCACTTCACTACAATTTACCGATCTAGTTGCAAGATTATGCTGCTCCCTGCCTGCCTCCTATTAAAAGAACAAACAAAAATTTTACAAACTGTAATGTTGCAACATCATATTTTTGTTTCTGTGAGAATAGACTAGAATAGAACAAAAATTTTACACTTGGAAGTGTATGATCTATGGTTCATATCAACTATGATCATCTAGTCCAACTACCAGACCACTTTCAGGGCTGACCTAAAATTTAAGCATGTTGTTAAGAACATTGCTCAAATGTCTCCTAAATGCAGACAGGTGAGGGGCATGGAACACCTCTCTAGGAAGCCTGTTCCCATGTCTGAGCACCATCTCGGGAAAGAAACCTCCCGTGGTGCAGCTTTGTGCTATTGCAGTGTGTCCTGTGACTGCATATGAGGGAGATCAACACTGCCCTCTCCACTTGCCCTTCCCAGGAAGCTGTAGAGAGCAATGAGGTTGGCGCTCATCCTCCTTTTCTCCAAACTAAACAAACACGGAGTACTAAACTGCTTCTCATGGAACATTTCTTCCAGCACTTTCACCAGCTTTGTTGCCATCCTGCAACACATGCAAGTACCTTCGCATCCTTTTCAAATGCTGGGTCCCAGAACTGCACACAAGTACCCCAGGTATCAGCACCAGCTCTGAATACAGCAGGATAAGCACATCCCTTGACAGGCTGGTGATGCTGTGGTTGATGCACCCCAGGATGGCATTTGCCCTCTTGGCACAATGCTGACTCACACTGAGCCTGCTGTCAGCCAGCATGCCCAGATCCCCTTCAGCTCCCCTCCTAGCCTCTACTTGTTCACGGCATAGATATTTTATATTTTACCACAGTTTCTTGCCTCCTGCTGAAGAAAGTTGCCGAAGTTAGTGTAAACAAACACTTCAATGCAGGGGTCATGGTAAGATGACAAATATGACATCTTAAAATCTGTGAGGTTTAGTTAAGAAGCTCAGCTGAGAAGCATTTCAGTGTTGTTGATTTTGGTGAAATGTCTTCGTTTGTTCAGGAACTTTGTTTTTACAAATACTATGCTATTTTTATAACTTACTAAAAGCATTTCTAGATCGTCTACTCTTAATAATTTTATTATAAGCATATACAGAATTTACATCTCCCTTTATAAAATAATCCTCTGTATATAATCTGTATATTGCCATCAGGAGTTCATGTGCACCTAACACATCTTTTCTGATATATAATGTAAAAGATAAGGAGCCTTATTTCTTCTTTCAGTGGTATCTATCTTTTTATGTTATGAAATGTCATATAAATTGCAAAAAGAAAACCTCATTTTTAAAAGGACTTTCTTCCTGAGACAAAACAAAGATGAGACTGCCCTTGTCTTGATATCCCCCAGTGTGCCATGATTAAAGTATTTTCATTGTCTAGGCCATAAACTTTATTTTAAAGCATGTCTATTTTAATTCATGTCTCCTTATAATTCATTGTCTAAATTCTCAGCACAGATGCATAATCATTATTTTTACTACAGCAATATCTAGAAGGCCCTACTTACTTTGGGGCTCTGTGCATTTTTTTTCCAAATACGTAAGTATAGTAGGTTGCAATATTCTTTTCAGTGTTTTAATTAAGTTGATCATGCTGCTTTTAAGATAATCAGATGCCAGTCAGATAATTTCATTTCATATTAGAGTGAAATTCTGTTTCTCTGAGCAGAAAGAATTACTCCGTTCCTGATAATTAAAGGTCTTTTCTGCTCTGTATGCTAAACTTCACCATCTGATGTTGGTGCATGGCAATTGAAAGCAGCAAGAACTGCCTAAATGTATCCAAAGGCCAGGTTTTTTCCTGAAGAGTTAACATAAGAGATTCTTCAAAATCTGTTTGTATTTCAGTGATATTTGTGGTATCGCAAGGCAATGGTGCAACGTATTCTGTGACCAGTCAATGGCACAGCCTTGGCTACCAGCAGTGCACAAGCTCACTGACGTATTTTTCAGCCATTTGAGCCTTAACAGCCTTGATGTGCCTTGAAGAGCTGGAATAGCAGCTCTGACAGCCTTGCAATACACCTGGAATTGGCTGGAAAAGAAAACTGATGAGCATTGCATGAATTTCCTCAGAAATTGCCCTTTGGTGATTTTTTGAGAGTCCATTGGAGAAATGAGTCAGCTACTTCATTCTCTCCTAAAGCCTGTATAAAGGGGCTTCATTCAGGGAAAGATTCCCTTTGCAGGTGTTAGATCCTAAAGCCATACAGTTGCTGCTGCTCCTAACACTGCAGAGACCATTTCCAAGAAGATAAAGGGAGTCAAAGGAGCAAGTGAAAGACATGGGAGGGAAGCCAAAGAAGCAACTGGAATAAAACACAGGAAGGAAGTGATGAAGAAAGGCAGAGATAGGGAGAGAGGAAGGAGAAAGACTCTAGAAGGAAGAATAGAATTGGAAACACAGGGGCAGAAATAGCAGCTGTAATTGATTTTTAGCCAGAAAGGAGCTGCAGTTCTTAGTACAGAAGATGTGTACACAGTCATGGTGCTGTCTAAATAAGATAGAATTAAGCTGGTACTAATATTCACATCCTTTACAATTTTTTTCTGCTAAGAAGGAATGTGGCATATAAACTTTAGGAAGAAGCAACTTAAAATATTTCTGTGTCAGCACAGCAAGCCCTCATCACTCAGTAGAAAACAGAAGTAATCCTACATGAATAAATAGTCTTTAAAAGAGGATAAAAGTAGGAGAGAGAGAAACAAAAGGGAAGAAACAGTCACAATTATGTTTCATCAGATTCCTTTTCTGTGCCTCTACACGTAGTTTCTTTTGTGTTCATTGTGTGTAGCTACAAGTTTACAGCTGCTTTCATGATGTTCAATAAAAATTGTTGCTAAGCCTTCCTAAAAGCTATGGGAAACTTTCTGGTACAAAAGCATCTGATGAACTTTTGAATAGCAGGTAAGGCCCCATTACTTGCATTGTTTTATCAAATAAGTGGTTCCTCTGAATTAATTTTCTTCTTTGAAAAAGAGATCTAGGAAGTTGCCATGTTCCAGAGGCAGGATGAAGTTAATGTATCTGTTGTTTTTTCAGCCTATATGACTGAGAAAATCTAAATGTGTGTGAGCTCGTCAAAAGTATTTTTTCAATATTTAGTCCCATAAAACACTGGAATGAATTTTTGAAAGTACTATTATGCCAAAAAATATTACCAATATGCTTGGTATGGGCCAATATGCATATTCTGGAGTAAAGCCATGAAAATCAACGGAGAACAACAGTGTCAAATTAGTTTCAAGGTGGCACAATAGAAGAATGGAAAAATAATGAAAGAGACTCGCCAAGTTTTGCTTCCAAAGAGGAGGAACCTTCTCTATTTCTTCAAGATAAAATTAAAACAAACGCACAGTAAGAAATTACTATTAAAGCAGAGCTAGTGTGTTGTTAAACATTCATTAAAAAAGCAAGTGCAGGTGCATTTAGGGATCACTCTAACCTTAGCACTCCATGTGTGTGGCACCCCAGTAGGACATTGGGTTGTGCTAGGCAGAACCCAGGAACTGACCAGGGTATCAGGCAGAGTCGAGACCCGGCTCAGTGCTCTGACGTTGGGTTTGATGTCTCTGCAGTGCTGCAGTGTGCAGTGCTGGCACAGGGAGCAGCCTCCTGGCCAGGGCCAAACTCAGCTTACCAGACTGGCTGGAGGCGATGGGCTGTCGGCCGCTCTTCTCTGCAGCGTCGTAGGACCCAGCCCAGTGTACTGGTGCTTGCTGGTGGACATGCTGGCAGGAAAGAGCTCCCTTGCTGGGGTGAGGAGTGCTGTGGCACACGGGATGCAGGCTCCTGGTGCCAGCAGTGCTGTCAAAAGCAGGGCAGTGAGACCCAGCCAGCTGCTTGCACTTCCACAGCCATCTGTCCTGCTCCTGCACAGCTGGAGCAGCCAGGAGTTAGTCCTCCACGCTGGGAGAGATATGAGTCTTGCTGTGCTACCTTAAATTCCATTTAAAAATAAAAAAAAATAAAGTCTGCCTTGGGCTTAACTGCATGCCTTAAATGGGGAATTTTAATAATGGGCCAACAGCAGCAGTTTGAAGTATCTTACTGAGGAAAAGGTCACTGTGCCCATAAGTTATCCCAGCATTTGATCAGTGGACTCTTTTCCGAAGACTTTAAGTCTCATTATTCACTGCTTATAAAGTCACTTGAGATATAATAAGTCTTTTTATAGTAATGAAAGAACTCCCACAATTAGCCAGAAGGCAGCCATCTATCTTTTTAAACGACTCGGTTCAGAGGAGACCAGGAGTTTCAGTCGTCTGTATGTGGATGAATTGTTATGACAGTGATAAGTGTAACATTCATGTGGCGATGCCAGCCGTGACTGAGTTCATGGAAGGGTGTTTTGTTTTTTATAGAAGTGAAAGAGAAACTTTCCTGTTAGTGAAACATAGAGTCTGACTCCCTAAAAGGAAAACGTGACTACACATTTTAGAGTCCTAAAATCTGCCACTCAGCCCCTTCCATTATTCTTTGGGAACTGCAGATGATTAAAGAATGTAATTAATTGGTCTCCTAAAACTTTAATGGCGATTACCTTTTGAAGAGCCTCTTCTCTGAGAAAAGTGCATACCCTGTAAGAGAAATTGGAGAGTGAGCTTGTGGTGGAGCAGAGAAGTTCACAGGAGACTATAGCATTCAGTGCAAAGGCTCAGAGATAAAAAGTGTTCATTCTGAGCACACACACTGGCCTTTGATTATATTTTTCCCCATCATCAAAGGATTACTGTATGTGGTAGATCTCCTGAGAGATTTATTCAATGCCCTATCCCCAAACAGAAAAAGTTTGCAATGATTAATGTAATAAATTATGTTCTAATTATATCAAAAAGTAACACAATGTATTTTATGCATGCCACAGCTAGTTTAGTCTTTATTGCCCTCAGGCAGAATCTTAATATCATCAGAAAAACTGTTTGTCAATATTAAAAGCAATTTGCATAGTAAATATACCCCAGCCTTGCAACATTACCATCTGGGTTATCTGAGCATTCATGTTGGTACCAGGAGTTGCTGGTGAAGGCAGACCTCATGAGTGTTGAGCTCTCCAGCTGTCACCCGGGGAGGATGACAAGTGCCAGCATTCCCAGCCTGCGGGGAGGGGACAGGTTCAGTGAGAGGGCAGTGGGAGGTCTTTGTAGAGAAGAGTTCAGGAAAGGAAAGATGGAAGGTTCTGGAATCAGCAGACATAAGAGTTGTAGGGAGTAAAGAAGAGCCTGCACTGAAAGAAAAAGGCAGAGTGAGAAGAGACGATAGCCTAAGAGAGAGAACAGAGGTGGCAAAGCAAGGGAAGGAGGAATGAGGCCGGGAATACAAGCTGGAAGAGCATGCAGGAAAGATGGTGATTGCAACTAATCACAGGTCTGCTGGGCAGATTAAGGGAGTTGGAAAAAGACAGCAGCAGATGATCACAAATACATGTCTATCAGCAGTTGTCTCCAGGCAGCTCACTCTGAAACTAACACAGTAATTCTTGAATTTAATTTGGTGATTTTGTTTCACTCACAAGGCAAATGCAGATAACACAAACCAAGAGAATTGCAGATAATTGTACGTTCTCGCTTTCAAAACTTAAGTGAATCTTTTCTGAGCTCTGTACTTTTTGAGCTGAACTTTCTGAGCTGTTCTGATATTGTTGGACACCAGCATTAAAGGGCTTGAAAGGATTTTTGTGAGATGTGCATTGCTCTAAAATACAGTGATGATTTGGGGGAAATATTCTCCAGTTACACCGACTGCCAAGCCTCATGTTATGAAGTGCAGAAATTAAGTTTGCATTTTGGCTACAAATTAAAGCTGCTGAGTAATGATTTAAAACTTGTTGGAGCAGTGATAGTTATCCTGGAGATGTGGATTGTAGCATCCAAGTGGTTTTTAAGAGATGTCCCAAGGTGAGGACCCAGAACCACAAAGAGTCTTTAGGGATGGAAATGCCCCTTACAATATTAAGGAGATTGAAATGCTTGAAGGCATTTGTAGTGAATGATCACTGTACCTCACCCAGCCAGCTAGAAGCAGGCTATAGGCACACATCTAAAACACAATCCATTTCCTATACTCAATACCATAAATGCAATTAGGCAGTCAATACATTTGGGATTTAAAATCCCAAACATCCTCCCAAAGTTAGAGGGATCTTCAGTGATTACTTCGCTTACAACAGACTTGAATGTTTTTTTAAAACATGGAGCATGATTCTACACACAATTTGGGAGATGCTTCTAGCAGTGGCTTTGTTTTATTTAGAGGTGACTGGGTAGAGAAGGCAAAATCATGGAGAAAAAAATTCTCTATTTGTTGGAGAACCAAAGTTTCACAAGCACAAGGTATTAGTTACCTTGCTCACTAGTTTGCTGTATTAACTGCAGATGTGATGAGAACTATTTGTCCATTCTCTGTACATCTGCCTGGGACATTTTTTTCATTGCAGTTTAAAAATCTTCTGAATTCCCTAGGACATCTTGTTAGACAATACTTCCAGGCAGTGTCCAGCTTTTTTGCTGGGGTCTTTCCAAAATATGTCGTGTCCTTCATAGAGAGAAAATGTAGCTGTCAGACCTGCCCACAGATGCACTGATGTTGGTGAACAGCTCTGACAAAATGAAGCATCATCTTGAGGTCAGTTGAAAGGAAGGTGCTTTTTTTCTGGCAACTGGTGTTTAAATGATCAAAATTGCCAAGAAGTCACTGGGTTGTCTTCCTGTAAGAGGAGATTTTACAGAGTGGCAATAGGTATATTTTTATGTTTTCCCAGTTTTTGTAACCTTTATTTTGTCTTGCCCAGATAAAGGCTTACCCATAGGCTTTTCAGCCACAGTAGATTTTTGCTAATTACTGGGAAACACACAGATGAACAGAAGGCTGCTATACTGGGCATGTCCTGGGCCTATCCAGTATTGTTGAACCAACTACACAAACCAGCTATCAAACAGCACAAACCTCAGCTCTACAGGTAATAGAGATGTAATTTTTGTTATAAGCCCATGGTTCAGCTTGAGGGAAGCAGCCAGAGTCTGCATGTTCAGCAGCTTGTGTAGCTTTTAGGAAGGATGACAAGATTTCACAGTCAGGGCAGCAAAGGATCAAATTGGAACAAGAATTGCTTAACTCATCTGGCCAAGGAAGAGAAGATGTCATTAACCAGCATAATAAAACTTGTCCCTTTACTGAACTTGCATGAACCCTGACTGAGATAGTGGTATTGGATAATGGCTGAATTTGCTATCTTCCAGATTAACTTGCTGAAGAAATGCGGCTTAGTACTAAACTGTAACCTAAAATGTCAGTGTGTCAAATGCCCTTTCTGTTAGATGGACTATCTACATGTGTATTAGCAGAAGACTCACAGTGTCCTCTCCAGCATGTGGGTCACTGAGAGCAACTGACAGGGTGGCACTGTGTCACATGTGCAGTGCCAACCTGTCCTGCCCAGGGAGCCTCCCAGCTGTTGGCCCTCAGCAGTAGAAGTTTTCTAGAGTTTCTGTATGCCAAAAGCTATAAGTCTGGGACAAAGCTCAGATGTTTTTGTTCTTTTTTCCCTGTTGACTGCAGTTAGGAAGGGCTCAAATTCCTGTCCTAGAGAAGGACTGGTCAAACTTAAGGATAGTGTCTGATCTTCGTGCCAGTCTGCTGTCCAAGGATGCACCCAGGGAATGGTAGCCTGGGTGTATTTAGGGTGAGAGATTGAAGGTGAAGAGACTGCTGTGATGAAAGCAGATTTAGCACCTGTCAGGTCAGGGGCATCTTCTACATGGGTGTTGAAATCTCCTAGGACAGTGAGCCTTGTATGAACTCCATGATCGTGTCAGACAGCATCTCTGTGATTTAGCTAGGAAAGCTGTGTGTCTAGACATCTCTGCTCTTGCAGAACACCTCAGTTATTCTTCCCATTGCCTTTACTGAATAAATGAAGCGTCTCAAAGGATTTTACTTCAGCAGAGCTGATCTTAAATTTAAACTTGCATATGCCAGATATTTGCTGAGTATAGGAGGTTATCTCATGAGCTGCTAATGCAACGCCTTTTGTGATGATTGCATTCACATGACTATACACACTTTTCCCCTTTTTTCCCTTTTTTTCTGCTATTTTCCTCTCAATATGAAAAAAGAAAGACTACAGGAAACATAACATTTCTGGCTCTTTTGTTTCAAAAAGTCTGCCCAGCATTAAATGATCAAGAGCAGAAAAGTATTAGAAGACAGACAAGGCAGTTTAAATTTTCAGTCGCAGGCACTTAAATCCTGGAAGCAGTCTTCATTGAAGGACTGATTTTTCTTCACCTTAGCACTCATAACATGAAGATAACTTAACAGTCATTTGTCTACATATTTGATAGTCACTGTTTTGTTATTTAGTCCTGTCCTTACTTCTCTGCTGCCCATCTCTCTGTGTGGGAATAAGCCTGTGTACACTGATGCTGGCATTAGAAGTGGAAGTTGGCCAACGTCAGTTGATGTTTGCATGAAAGACAAAGCCCATTTCCTTGTTTATTTTCTGATGCTGATGAAGTTTTGCATGTGGCTGGGTTCAAAGCAAGAATCCAAAGGGGATGGCAAGGATCCAGGGACCGGCCACTAGTGCTCTGGGGGAGATGTTGACAAGTGGCCCAGACACTTTGTACTGTGTCCAATAGCCAGAGACAGGGGGAGAGAGCTTTCATTAAACAAAAGCTTCATCAAAGAGGGCAGGAGGATGGTTTACATGAGAAAAGATATATTCTTTACTTAACATTCACAACTAGCTTGTGGATTAATTAGCCCATCTGCTACAACAAATGTATTCCCTTGTCTTTGTGTTGACTGTTAAAAGTGACTGATTTCTCTATCCACTTAAAATAGTACCCTGGATTCCACTGAAAGTAACCTTTCAGAGGCAAGGAATTTATTTAATCATCCACTAAGAACCTGTAAATGGCTTGATGTAAATAAGTGCTCAGCTGTCTTTGACTCCCAGGGTAACTATATGTGAGTGTTAAGTTGGGGGATAATGCAGGAGGAAGAAGATCCTTGAACCTGCAGGAAAAGTGCTTCCAACTCCGTCTGTAGTACTGACTTCAGGTTTTTAAAATATTCTCTCTTCTCAGCCGCAAGTGGGCAGGACAGCTGCCACCATAGAGTAATTCAGCTATAGGTTTTCTTCTGAGAAAGGAGGCATTTGTAAATTATGTAACCTTTATGCAGATCGACAAAGTGTGTTGATGAACTTCAAGTGACAATTTAAACCAGTACTCAGTCCAATATGCTTGTGTTTCATAAGAAACCAAATAAAGGAGAGTATGTGTTTAAAATCATCAAATTAAATAAGTATTTAAATGAAAATAGAGGTCAGCCATAGGTTCCTAGAATAAATGAAAATGTGTATCTTTTGTGATTTTTCACATTCATGTGATTTTAAAATATTAGTCTTCTTTAGAAATAAAATTTGCATGTAAATGGCATTATTGTGAATTTATGTCTATTTCCTCAGAATAAGTGATAAGTATTGACTGATGTGAATAGACAGAGCTTCTGGGTTTAAAAAAAAGAAAAAATATTTTGTATGCTATCCAAACATCTTTTAGATTTGTTGATGTGGATCTGTGATAAAATGGTTATCTTGTGCCAAAATCCATGTGGTTCAGCTGGGATACAGAAGGATTGTGTGTTTTATACTTGAATAGAGGAAAAAAATTGATACATTGCTATGTGGTATTTATTCCCAAGCATTTACTTTTAGGATAAACACCATATAGTTATCTGAAGCCTAAAATCGAAAGGGACTAGGAAGCCAGGATTCTTGG
Source organism: Leptocoma aspasia (assembly GCA_013399835.1). Taxonomy (NCBI): domain Eukaryota; kingdom Metazoa; phylum Chordata; class Aves; order Passeriformes; family Nectariniidae; genus Leptocoma; species Leptocoma aspasia. Next base: position 1,152,749 of record VXAX01000983.1, on the reverse strand, counting down.
GGTCTTAGGAATGAGAGTCCCTCAGACAGCCTATAGGCCACTCTTGTTACATAAATCACATAAGCTGAAAAACTCTGTCCTTGATAGGATCTGAGTTAGAAACAAGAATGAAGCAGAGACTGGAATTGAAGAGTGGCTAGAAGACCCGGGCTTGAAGCTTTATCTCTAATTGCCTCCATTAGATGGTGCTGAGTCTGAACACCCTGGCAGTGTGACTTGTGTTATCAGAGAGGGTTTGCAGAAGCTCTGTCCTTGGGGAAATTTCTTTGCTTTTCTTACAACTTAATTTGTTCTTTGACTGCTCTGGCTCTTCCTCTTAGATACAACTGATATTTTTAAATGTAAATTAGATTATAATAAGTTATAATTTTATGGATGATAGTTTAAATGATAAAATTATAACATTAAATCTTAATTTTTTGGCTTCGGTTATCAGACGGACCACAGATATGCATTGGGCTTAGGTGACCAACCTATCTGCCTTTTGAATTACCTGGTCACAGTCTAGGCTGCAGTAGTGTGGTACTTTTGGGTGTCCCAGGCATTCAGCATAAGGAGTTTTGAGCTTTTATATGTATAGAAATGTGTTCAAAATTTGTAGGCTTCTCATCACTGCATACAGCATCAGGTCTAGCTAGAAAGATCAGCTGACCTTTACATTGGTGGCTACATTACAATTAGTGACATGGGCGTGAAAGTGATGATTCTTTGGAAGTTAAGTCAGAGGAAAGATGACGCTACCTTGTACTTGTGCACATACTCTGGAGATGGTTGAATTGATATATACATGAAATTAATGGTCAGCAGTATCCTAACCATGCACATAAATATGATAGGACCATGGTTGCACAAGTTGCTTCAAAATGTTACTGAAGGTTGCTGAGTTACTGAAGCTCTTTTGAGTTTGCTGACATTGTTCCTGTTTGCTTTTGTCCTTTTTGACAAGAAATTTCCAAGAATTTCTTGAATGAAGGAGTGATGTGTCAAAGAAATTTTCATTTCAACCACTATTTGCAAACATTGGGGAAAAGTAATTTATGGGGTCTATCCCATTTCCGGGGAGGGTTTAGACTTAGTTCATTAAGTTTTATGAAGTTTTATGACTCATTGTCTATACAAAGAAGATAATTTGAGCATCACCTTGCAGCAGACTCCTATTTCTGAATTGCCAGCAGTGTAGAAGTTTTTCCAGGAATATAAATTTTAATCAGGTTTTGGTACCTTCAGATTTCTTACTAGAAATTTCCTACATTTTTTACATTTCTTACTAGAAAACTCTACCTTTCTACCCTAGCACAGGATCATCTAATTTCCACAGTAGCTCACAACAGTTAGGTCCTGTGTAGCAGTCAAAAGTGGTCCCACTGCTCTGGAAACAACGGAATAGTATTTTCTGTGTAAGGATGTTGCACAGCCCTGTGTTCAGGGGCTTAGCTATAGACTGCCATTGACCAATTAGCCTTCACGTTTTGTAGTGGGCTGATGCTTGCAAATCTTGCCCCAAGCACCTGAATTCATGTAAATTTAGCATAATCAAACCTTGCAGTTATATTTTTTAATACCCTAAGGCCTCATCTAGACCAGGAGGAATTTGCTGCTTTGCCTGTAGCAGAGAGAAACCTTGGGACAGTCTTTTAGTTTTGCCAAGCTATGCTACATTTGCAATGTAATTTTCTCTGGTTGATTATTTGTCTGTTCATAGCAAATTATTTATTGAGTTGGTTCTCTTTCCTTGAAAGAGCAGCAGCTGACTGTGCTAGTCTAATCTTCCTATCTTTGGTCTTAATGGTTGTATAATAGCCATTGCAGATAAGTGACAAAACATTGAAAATTGGCCTTGTTTCTCTTTAGACGACAGAGACATGTGTATTGACATCTGCATTAATAACAGTGCTATGCCAGAAATCCTTTAAAACTATTGCATGCCACAGAAAGTGCTGAAATTCAAAATTAAAGGCACTCCTCCTATTTTAGGTGTATTTTACAAAGTTAATAAAACAGGATAAGAGAAATAATTTAAATTATTTTCCAAATATTGTAGTCTCTTTGCTGTGTTTGGATTCCAATGGGTGGGACAGTTATGGAAAAATTCAAACCATTTCTAATTTCTGGCAAAGATTAAAGAATTTATTTCTCCTCCCAGCTGTATATTCCCTCTTACATGGATGCTCATCAACGTCATCAGGTGGCTTGATGTACTGCACAAATAATTAATCCCCCTATATTTTACACCCATGTTTTTGTGCTGCCTTTTCTCTCACCTTTGCTGTATTCTCCTGTTTTTCTCTAGGTCAATGGGAAGGACCTCTCCAAGGCCACTCATGAAGAAGCAGTGGAAGCTTTCCGCAATGCCAAGGAGCCCATTGTGGTTCAGGTTTTACGACGAGCCCCAGCTACCAAAGCTCACAGTAGCTCTCAGGATGTTCGGCTTATGGATGCCAGCACTCAGACCGACATCACTTTTGAGCATATTATGGCTCTGGCCAAGCTAAGGCCTTCCACACCACCAGTTCCTGATATCTGCCCTTTTCTACTTTCAGATAGGTATGGTTTATCTTTTTCTGCTGTTCACCTGTGGGATTGAGGCATTGCAGTGATGGTCTTCTAGCCTTCTCCTGAAAAAGTCTCAGGAACCCTTTAAATAAATAATAAATATTGCTGATAACCACTATCCCATTCAGTCTTCAGTGACAGCTTTCCTAAACTCTGCTTGTAGATTAGGGCTACAGGAAGGAAACTCAGACATGTTTACTTTGTGGTTATGTATCTGTTCATCCAAAGCTAAGCCCTAGTCAAGAAGAAAAACACTTCTGTGTTCCAAAGTACCAAAAAGGCTTCTTCGGAGCTAGAAAGAGCTTGTCTTGTTTTCTGTTATTCCAAATTTTTTACAAAAAAAAAAAAAAAAATCAAGGAAACAAGTGATTTAATGTAAAGATCCCCTTATCAAAACCAAAACAATTCCAAAGATATAGAGATCAAGAAGTACCATTTCATCTGTCACATGACAAAATACAGGAATTAAATTATGTCTCTTTGGAACTGAATTGGATGCAAACACCAGCAGGTAGTGCTTACACATAAGTAGGGTGTAGGGTTCTTCCTCTTTTGACTCTGCCTCATAAATAACATCATGTCGTGGGTGACCCCAGATGACCCTACAGACCCTTTGTAGCCTGCAAAACTATCTGTAGTCCTAGAGCTTTTCCACTGATCTGCTGGCATGTTTTGTGTGTCTGCAGAATTGATGCTAATGCAGAACATGACACGTTTGACTTTGATGTAGGTCCATTTTTAGAAGTTCTAGGTTAGATGGATTGGGCTTACTGCTGACTGATGCACAGCAAGGAACAGGACACATGTATTTCTGAGTTTTTACTGGGTATTTCTAAACTCTGGGCTACTGTGATTGAAGTTCCCGTGCCCTCAGCATGGGGAAGAGTTTTCAACCTCTGCTAAGATAGGTCCACACTGGGTACTACATGGTTGGGATCCAGCCTTGGGTCTAAAGATGTTGTAAAGACCTCATTCTTTGTGTTCCAAGCCCATTTAATCGTGCAGTTTACTGACATTTGTAACTGTGCAGTTGCTCAAGTGCACTTCACCATGTTGTTACTGCTTTAACACAAGAGGGTAATACAAGTTATTTTGCATAAATTCTTGAGCAGTTTGTGAGCCTGATATGGCCTGTAGGTTGTTCAAGACTATGACCAGTTAATTAGCGAGTTGCCCCCAGCCATGACACAGCACCTGAATCTGGAGTTATGTACCTTTATGAGTGTAAGGGATCCAAAAATGTCACAATGAAGCAGCTTGACCTAAACCAGACCCTTTTAAGAAATCACCCTATGTAAACCTGCCTAAAGATGAACCCAGCAAAATTAACTCAGCCAGAGCATGAGCTTTTGCAAGGAAAACAGCCTGTGCTCCTTGGTACTGTTCCTTTCATGCTGTCAGGCCATTCAGAGTAGCACTCCTGAGACGAGAAAACTATCAACTGAGGCTGGGTTGGCAGCAGTGGCGGGGGCTGACAGTGGAGGGGGGTGAGGTGATATTACCTTTTAATTTTTAAAAAAACCATATTGTCTCATCTACTGTTATTGTACTGCTTTGTTCCACATAGCTGCCATTCTCTTCACCCAGTGGAGCATGAATTTTATGAAGGTAATGAGTATCTTTCCAGCCTGCCTGCTGATGCAGATAGAGCAGAGGACTTTGAGTATGAGGTAAGATCATGGGCACACTTCACCCTCTCTTTCTGTTGTTAAAGATATGGCATTTACACAGCTGATAGCAGGCTCCTCTGAGAAAAAGAAGAGTGGGAATACTTCTTAAAAATCATCACAAAAGGCAGTTTTGTGTTATACCTGGGTGATGTCACAGGATTTACTGGGGTTAGGCTAGGGTTAGGCTAAAAATGTGAAATTTGAAAACAGAATTCTGCAGTGGGTGACTACAGACAAGTCTAGGAGGCTTGTTTAACATGTTCTGTCTTTGTGCAGTGGAGACTGCAACTCAAATGCTTCTCTTTAGTAGATTTAACACTTTAAAGCAGACATTTCCACAGTTACAAATTGTTACTGGAAGCTTAATTGCTTTCCCCCTCCTGCCTCTAATTTTAAGAATCAATTTTCCTTGTATTTCATGCCTTAGAAATCAGTCTTCTAGATATTTGAGTTTGTGCTTGAGTGTTTGTAAGATCACGCTTCAAATTGGACAATGAATATTGTTTTTATTACTTTGATATTTGACATTGTAAGTATTGCAATTATAAGATATTGTGCTCTGTACCACAAATCTCTCTTTGCTGCTAATGTATTGCACTGTCTGGTGAAAAGGGTGGATGTGTTTCTGAGTCACTGGAAAATCATTATGTGAAGCTTCCCAAAATGATAACATGTGATTAGTGATGTTGCTCTTCATTAGATTTTCATTTCAATATCTAAATAATCTACTTGTCAGTCAGTCATTAGCTTTTCATGTTTTCCACTGTCATCTAGTAACAAAATATTTATAGGAACAGGCATAAGAAGCAGATGGTTCTTTTTATTATTAAACAGTGCTGAGTCTTTTCATAAGTTCAAGTTACTGTGTTTTAAATAAGAATGATTATAAATAATTAAAAATCTTTAATACAAGATTAAAAACATCCTATCCTCCTGTTTGCTGTACCTTAAGAAATCTTTTTAAAGGTTTCCTATAACTGGATGGCATTTGGAAATTAAATGAAAGGTGAAAGCCTTGGCAAATATGCAGCGAGTTCACTTTTATTGCGTCTTTAGCATCTAAGACGCTCAACTGCAAGTTCAGCCCATTGCACTTCTAGCAGACAGGGGAATCTGAAAAATCAAATAACATGTACTTAGTGAATTTCATCAGAACAAGCAAACTTTTATTTGAACTCCTAAAAAATCATTGCTATGGATAAGTGAAATGATTATTTCTTCCCAGTTGGATTTTGGTGTGGTATCTCACAGTGTAAGAGTCTCAGACTTTAAATTCTATTTTGACTCCCCCTGTGTAATATAATATTAAATTTCTCTGTCAAGTGCATTTGTTCATGATAGTTGTTCCTGAAATGCAATAGAAACTATTTTTTCTGGTAATATTTAAATTAATTAGTAATGTAAGCATCTAGAAAGAATTTTTTAAAATGGTAAAATAGAAATAATTTTCACCATTTAATGAGAATATCAGTGACAATTTTTAAAGGGTCTACCTGGTGGAATCAAGTCCTCTTTGTGGCCATTATTTATCCCTAATAATGGCTGGTGTAAGTACTGTGGCAACAGTAAATGTTTGGGCAGGTTGTCAGTTGCCTGTATTCTCTGCTAATCACAACATCATAGTCATTAATTTGCTGTCAGCTGTGATTCAGTTGCCCAAGGCATATTCACTGAGTGACTGAAATAAAGTATTTCATGTGAAATTTAAATGGGAAAGAAACTGTCTAGACTCCTTTGAGAAGAATGTTTTCTACTAAATATGTAAGTTTTTAGGAGGAACAAGAACATCTTGCAGCCTTTAATTAGCAGAGCTCTAAACATGAAAGATATTCCCAAAGTTTAAGCCCATATGATAATATTATGGTTTAGATTACTCACTGGTTGTATTATTATCTGCTATTTCAGGTCCTTGTAAGACATTATTAAGCTCTCTTGCCATAACCAGGGATCTGGAAAAACTGAGAGCATTGTCTTCAGACATATGTATCTCCATCACAAAAAGGAGTCTCAGAGTCAAAAAGAACTTCCCAGCTCCTGTTGCCAGTTCTGGGCATGAGGACAGGGGATGGGGTAGAGACTATGCACCAAGGCTGTCGTGGTCTCTACCACAGTACTGCCTTAGGTGTACTCTGCTGTGGCCACTCCATTCCTCTGCAGAGGGACTTGCCCTGACCTATTCTGGCCCCTCAACTATGCCAGTATTACTTACTGTGAAACAGATGTGGGAACTAACCCATTTTTTTCTTAAATAGAATTTTAGAAGTGTTGCTGCCTGATCTAATTTCCAGCATAGCTCCACAAGTTGCTCTGCTGTGGCAGAAGCAACAGGGAAGAAAAAGTATGCTCAAGCATTTGGGAAGACAAAAACTGAGAAAATATGAACAAAAATTATCACTGTCCATCTGATGCAAAAAGATTTTTGCTTTTATATATTCTTCATATATTTGTAGTTATGTAGACTATTATTGTATAGTTATATAGTTCCTAGCTAACTCCAGCATTTTTCCTACCCTGATAGACAGAAAGACAAAATAAATTCCAAAGACCCTATCCTAATCTTGCTTCTTCTGGGAACCAAGGATGAGCTACCCCCCCAAGACACTTTCCTATAAACAACTAGAAGAAGGGGGCTCCAGAAGAGGTTGAACCAAGGTGGGGGAATTACCTCGTCACCTGTGCTTCTAACTGGGGATTCTTGGCTATATGCTAAATTGCTAAACTTACAAAACTGTATTTGCCCTATGTGATGTGGGCATTTTTCCTCACTTTCCTCTGGAGCCCCCCAACTAAAGACCAGCTTTTATATTACTTCCTATATTAATATTGTCTCAAAAGTGTGTTGCTTTGTTTCAAGATTTTTAATACATCATATCCACTATCTAAGGGTGAAAGCAGCATGGAGAAAGGATGCAGAAGCCCTACTCATGCCACTCCTCTGTCTGCAGGCTGGATGGAAGAACCACAGAGAAACTCTATCTCACTGAGTGGTTTCTCCTGTGTTTAGGGGAAAGAGGTTTATTGTTATTACTATGCTGTATTTAGAAGGTGGATTTTATCAGTGTTCCTTGATTTTATAATTGTTTTTTAATTTGTAACAGCTTTCTGGTTGAACTTTAGCTAATCACACACTGCAAAAATCTTGTCTGGTGTCAAGAGCATGGCTCTGTTTCCAAAATGCACATTAGCCTTCCCATTGTACAAACAGATGGAGATAGGTAGCTCACAGGTCCCCATGGCAAACAGAAAAAAAATTTAAATGGATTAAAAACCAAACCTGGAGACTTCAGAAAAGAATTGAAACAAGCTAGTGAGCAGAAAAAGAACTAGAACAACACCTCATTATATCCTAGACATGGTTTGTAAATGAAGAATGCATCAGTTCTGAGACACAAACTATGCGGCCACATTAGGAAGTCAGGAAATAAGATGACTAGCAAATGGGGTGCTGGAAACAAAAATGTTTTCTAAGAAAGGGAATGTCCTGAAAAGGTCTGATCACTTTGGTTCTTACTTACAAATATGTGCTAGTGTTTAAGTACCTGAGTTACCACCATAAGACACCAAGAGGAGAATCATATATGATAGCCAGAACTGGGGATATGGACTTACATCCCCAGTGGTAGGATTAGACACTTATAAGACTCTTCTACTCCAGTTGTAAGCTAGAAAAGCCCAGTGGGCTATGATCAGATTGTCACAATGCAATGAACTCAAGTGTGAGCCAATTGTCTTGGAAGGATGCACTCCCAGGGAGGCTCATTAGGCTCCATACAGTACCATACTTTAAACAAATAGCTGGGAAGATTTGGGGGAATGGCTGGAAGCTGGGGGATTTTCATTTGCCAGCGTGAGCATCCTTATGTTGCTACTGCAAAAATTGTCCTAAAAGAAATCTGAATTGCTGGTGAATACTAAGATGAAGGCAGAGCCTGCATCAGTCAGTGTTGGCAGAAAGGCATCAAAAGATTTGCAATTCTTGCATAGCCAGATACTCATGAGGACTTTTAAGAAGCAGGAATGGACTGATTTGTAAGTGCTCCATTGGACTTGCAATCAATATCACTGAAAGAACCAGAGATATTCAGGACAAACCCACCCAGCCTGACTATGAGTGGCTTTCTGTTGCTGGACAAGTGAGCTTAGATTATACATCACGCTTGCTGGTACCAATGGGGGGAAATGACTAAAAGCATCACAGTACCCAGTAAATCTGTGCTAAACGTTGCTCTAAAATTTGTCATTGTAAGAAGAATAGAGGCTACTGGTGCTAGGGAGGAATAAGTAAACTAATGGTGCACACTTACTTAATAACATTACTGAACCTACTATCCAGGAGAGAAAAACTTTGTATACTTGTTTTGGAACATTAATAGTAATACAGAAATTAAGGGGACAGAGTAATTTAAATGGTGGGACAGTTAAAAAATAGGTAGAAAAAAGATAACCAACAAAGAATGTTGTAAATACAGAGCTGGTCAAAAGAAAGTATCACTAATGTCTGATCCTACGCATTCAGTCTAATGAGACAAGGAAATAAGATGTTACAAGCAGGCACAAGCTGGTGGTGTTGTTTAGTCAACAGGTCCTTATCCAAGGGCAGAGACCTTCATACCATGTATGTACTAAAGTAAATTTTGAGCAAAAGCAGAATGGGAGGTGATTGCTTTCTGCTGGGGGATTACAGCTTTTAAAACTTCATATATCTCAGATAGGAAAAGATTCTCATTTCCAGCTGAATGCTTCTTCCAAACAGCAAAAGCAGACATCCTTGAGAAGGAATAGCAGTGGGTTGCATTATCTGTTGTTGCATATATGAGGAAGACTATACTTAAATTTGCTGTCAACATTGAGGGGTTGTTTTTTGGAGGAAGGTTGGATGTTAGTCGATATGGATGCACAAAGAAAACCAGAATAACTGCCCAGAAGACTTTCCAGCTCTGATTATTTTCATTTTTAGGCACAAGTGATTGTTTCAGCTTTCAGAAAAAGCCTGGAAAATTATATCAACAGTCCATCATGTCAGGAGGGAAACATTTCAGAGTGAAAAAGGGAGAATGGTAGCCATTGTGTTAGCCCACCTGTGTCTGATGACTTTAGTTCTAATGCATGCCAGTGCTAGTCCTGATAGATTGGGACAGTTTTAAGACCACTACCTCTGAAGAGTTGCTTAGGATAGAGTTGACCCTATATGAAATTATGAGGTATTCTGATGCTCTTCACTTAGAAACCATTGAGCAGCTTTATGTTACTTTTTTGCTCAGAAAGTTTGTGCGTGTCAGTAAACATACAGACAGCCCCATGAATCATGTGCAGGTAAAATCTCTCTGTGGTCATGTTTTATGGAGCCTTTTGTGTCCAGGCAATGAAAGGACAAGTGTTCTTGAAGGAAAGAGCAGCCATGAGAGACATGGTATTTTGAGAAAAAGCCATATGAGATTTTTCCCACTTAGAGCATGAGCTAGAAACTACACACATGCCATGTGGATTCTTCCTGTGCTATAGAAAATAGGACTTCTGAAAATTAGAATATTCATATGCAAATTGCTTTACTGCATCATCCTCCTCCTAAGCACAGCAACGCATAGTGCTCTGAGGGTTGGTTAATACTTCAGGGCAAAAATTATTACTCTTAAGATCATGTTCTGATTTGTAGACCCAAGGGACAGATTTTTCCATCAGAATAAGGAAATAAATGTATGTGTATGCATATTGAATGCAAATGCTAATTTATGGTTATGCACAGCCATTTGTTTAAATGTTTTGATAAGTATTTGCACTCATAAATCTGTTAACTGTAAATTTAGATTAATCTGTCAAGTTTACTGTTGGTCTGATCCAAACCTGCTGAAATTCCTAAGGTTTCCCTGGATCAGATGCTGTCAGCTGTTTTCACAAACAACTAAAAATGTGCCTTGAAAAGAAATAAGCTAGAAATCTTTCAGAATTGGCCATGACTAAGTCTTTATGTAGGCACCTTTTCACTGGACACTTAAAAGTTGCATAGGGGAAAATTTTACCCTGCTCTCCTTGTTTCTTCTACTGTATCTGAGCATTGCAGTAGATACAGTGCAGCAGTAACACACTGGTTCCCTCTTCCAGTGATACTCATCCCATTGTGATGAGGGAAGGTATTTCAGGAGCAAATTCAAATTTACCAGTTCTGTGACATTACACTTTTGAAGTGATTGATTTTTATTGGCATCATTTCCTTAGAAATAAAGAAGGAGTAATTTCAGATTAGCAGTCTGAGTGAGGCTGTTTATCTGAATAAAGTTACTTGAACACCTATAAGTATTTATGGTTTGAGGCTCTCATGGGCCACTGGAGCGGTCTCAGTGACATTCAGCCCACCATTGCTGTAATAGTCCAGGAGAGACCTGCCTGTCTGGTGAATTCCTATTTAAGACCTTTTCAACACATGGATTACTTAACCAATAAAGCAAACAGGTCGGTCTATCTTGTAAATACATATTTAGGGCCTTTTTAACGTGAGGATTACTGAGCTGATAGCCTGTAACAGCTCCCTCCAGAGCTCTGATAGTCTGCAAACACCGCTGTGTGAGCATTATAGGAGCTTGTGGCAACACAACTGGAACTCCTCCTCAATTGCTAGCACCTGAACAAACAGGTTTTTATGGAAACAGCTCCTGTGCACACGCTGCCAGCACTGCTGATTGCTGCCATCAGGCTCTTTTGTTTTGTTACTTGATGAGGGTTTCTGCACAATGAAGCTAGCTATCAGGTTGTGCTTGTTTTTTTTACTGTATTTCCTACTGTGATTAGAGTCTTTATATTTTACCTAAACTTCTTAAAATTGGAGACCATTCACAAAATGCACCTCTAGGAAATAAAAGGCTGTTTTTGAATTCAGCAACCACCAGACATAATTTAAAAGAGAAGGCTTCAAGAAATATGGATCCTTATAGAGATATGGGTGTTCTAGTTTAGAAGAGCTGAAATGGTGGACAAGGTTGTGCCTTTCCATTGTCATGAGATCTGACTGGTATGGTAGGAGAAATTGGAAAAAATTTGCGGTGTTGTAGATTTTCAATGGAAAAAGCAGATGCTTCTCGCCACGTGCCTTATCTTATGGAGCTGCTGTTGTGGTGAAGGGACTGAACTGACAGCTCAAAGTGGCCTTAGATAACTTGGGACTTCATCATAGAATCGTAGAATGGTTTGGACTGGGAGGGCCTTTAAAGATAATGTACTTCCAACCCCTGCCATTGGCAGGACCACCTCCCACTTGACTAAGTTGTTCAAAGCCTCATCCAGCACAGCCTCGAACACTGCCAGGGATGGAGCATCCTCAGCTTCCCTGGCTGTCTCACCACCCTCATAGGAAGAACTTGTTCCAAATATGTAATCTAAATGTTCTCTCTTTCATCTTAAAGCCCATACCCCTTCTCCTATCATGACATGCCCATGTATAAAGTCCCTCTCCAGCTCTCTTGTAGCCCCCCTTAGGTGCTGAAAGGCTGCTCTAAGTTCTTCCTGAAGCTTTCTCTTTTCCAGGCTGAACAAACCCAACTCTCTCAGTCTGTTATCATAGGAGAGAGACTTGGTATCCTATGTTTATTTTCTGACCATTGGTTCAGACCTAGCAGTTACAGTTGTACCATGGTTGCCTCATGGTATAGAGACATTTACTGACACCATTATACTGATTTTTTGGTGGCAATTCTTAATATTATATAGTACCTGCTGATAAGAAGTATCATGAAGGAAGTGAACAGGTATGTGTGTGCCTGTGGTATGTGGTCTTGGTTGCTTAGAAGAGTTTGGTTTGTGGGGACTTGGGGTGATTGGCCTTTTTTTCCCCCATTCCATCTGTTCTATCATACAAATATAAAGAGAAAAAATGGACTGTGTTTTAAAGCTGTCTTGTAAGGAATTCTCCTGGATTAGTAAATGATCTCCTGAGGAAGCACTATCATGATCAGGGCTTCTAAAACCTTTCTTTGTGATTTCTTCCTTTTAACTCAAAAGAGTTCTGAGTGGCAAACACCCGGCCTGTGATCCAGCTGACTGCAACTATTGACTTAAAATGGAAAAGGTCACAGTTGAAAAGAGAAAGTGGCACTGGAATATTTTTTGCTTTATTTCTTTGAGTAACACTGGATATTAATTAAAAGAAGGCTGTTTGAGCATGCATTTGGCATAAAACAGCATAAGGTTATGTATTTTCACTGGCATTTTTATTTTAAAAATACCCATGAATTTACATCAGTATAATTTACCCATAGACAATAATAAACATGGAATTTCTCCCTAACTGTGGCCAGTTGTACGCTGTAAATGTGCAAAGGATTGGTAAAAGGAGCAGCCCTTTTCTTTCAGTTTTTCATTTGTCTTTTAAGCATTGAAGTCACTTTTCAAGTATAAATAAATTAAACAAAGCCATTCTATTGAGGTTCTGCAGTGCTATGATGTCCTGTATTGCTACATGAATTCACAAGCAGGTGAACTAAGGACAGTTGTATTGAGAGACTTGCCAAGTCAATCAGTGGCAGAACTGGCAGTAAAAGCCAGAAGCCTTTAATTGTAATGCATCTCTTTTTCGGCCATTAAATCACTCTTCTTCCTTGCTAGTCATTGGGTTGTTTAGATAGAAGGCAATGTCAGGGTAATTTCTGCCACAGTTGTGCCTTGATTTTAAGTGTGTTGCTGTGTGTCATTACAAAATCCTGACATTCAAAGTGAATGAAGTTGCTGTCATCTCACCTCCTCTAAGTAACGAATATCCCAATTTAGGTATTTGAATTGTGTCCACAACTGCAGAGGATCATGAGAGAATAGGGAGAAAAAGACATAAAACTGGCATGGACAAATTTATCAAGGTTATTACCATTTATTGTGTTTTAAAACAGGAGAAAAATATATCAAGTCAGAGATATTCATTCTGTTTCATGATTTCGTAAAACAAGTGCAGGGTTACTCCTTACTTCACCTGGAAGCTAATAAAAATTCTTGCTTGTTGTCAGAGCTTATGTTTTTCCAGGAAAATGAAGAAAAGTTACTTCAGTTCACCACCATGTTATTGCTGGGCAACATTACAATATATGGAATATGCTTTTCAGTCAGTGAAGGAAGAGAAAGGTGCTGGCAATTTCTTCATATTTATGGAAATCTGTGGATTATAAATCTTCTGGTTTGGGGAAATTCTTTGTTTAGGCAGTCCTTACATTATTATCCCACATACTTCCATATATGCTTTACAGTCAAAATGTTTCTAAGGGTTTTATTAATGCTATTTTTCATATGCCTTCTACTTGAATGTTCATGTAGTCTGTCTCGGAAACATGAAATCTAGCTATACAGACCAAAGATGGGAGGGAATAATTTATTTTACATATCCTTTTAAAAGTAGCCTAAGTCATGTTAACCAGTTTATTATAATGTTGTTATTTTAAAACTTAGATCCTAAGAAATCCTAGAGCACAGGAAGCATGGGCTGAATCCCTCTAGCAAGAGGGACCTTTTTACAATAAACTGGACTTAAAATAAGGTTTCAGTATTATGCATGCTGGGCCTTCAGAGGAGAAATCAAAAAAAAATCAGGAGAGGCCTTTTCTCTGTGAGTTTGCTTTCTTATTTAATGAGGGATCTCTTCAAAGAGAATGTGATAGTCATTCCTAGAGGGCATGGTTTGGTGAGCAGGAATACAGGTGAAACTGTATTGTGCATCAAAAAGCAGAAGATGAGTTTGCTTTGTATTTCATCTCATGATTTTATCAATCTGCACAAGTATGTGTTTGAGGGTACAGGGCATTCTGTGTGCAACAGAAGTTTGAACAGCTGAAACTCAGCATGGATATGGTGCCCACAGACCTCATTTTGGTGCCAGGAAAATCAAAACATGTTTTGAAAGTAATTTCCTATTGCTTCATGTGCTTGATTTATAGGCACATGTATGTGATTAAAATTTGCATATTTTAACTATACATATTTTAATATGTGTGTACTTCAAGGTAAACAAGAGCATGGATGGGATGGAATTTTAATAGCGCTTTCTAAGAATTTCTAAGTTCAACTTTAAAAATAGCTTTTTCATAGTATTTTGCCTTTACTGTGTCTGAAAGGCATAAACTGAATTACAGGAAAGTATATTTCTCACAAACGTAATTGAAAAACTACATTTGCAACTTGATTTCAATTAATATCCCAAAATAGCCCTCACACAGTTGTAGATCTAGGCTGCCCAAACACATGGAGTTTTAACTGGGTAAGAGTTTGAATCTACAGCTATATGTTCCACTGTCCAGATAAATGCTTGCTGTAGCAGATGTTGGCACATCTGTTATGCCTCCCCATTTCGACTGGCTGCCTGGGTGTTTAGAAAGTGCTGATGAGGCAGATAAATCTTCTGACACATTTCAGGCCCAAAGCAGGCAGGCAGCAGTAACAATGATGTTAATAGAGCCAAGTACTCAGCAGTAACATTTTGAAATACGGCAAACATAAAGTATAATTTTACCTGCACTAGGTGAAATGTATTGTATTGTTTTAATTTATTATTTCATTTATTGTATTGTGAAAGCTAATTATTCTAAGTGATATTCGGCTAGTCTGAACTGCAGCTATAATGCCACTTAAATCTCTGGACTTTGTGTATCTAAGGTATGTTGTCTAGAAAAAGGTGCTTGCTACAGTTTAGAAAGAACTGTAAGCTATGAAGAGGTTCTGTATTAAACTTGAGGGAATTGAGAACAAGAAACAGCTGAGGTATATGGGTTTTTTGGAAGGGGAATAGCTATCATCTGGGAACCTGAAATTCCTGGCCTTATGAGAATTTGTACTTTCAACAGGTTTTCTTCTACCCAATGAAGTGTGTCAGATTTGAATGGTTTTATACCATTAGGGCCTGGAAGACTCCAGAGCATCAAAGAGGACATTCATGGACAGAAAAGTATATATCTGACAGTCTCAGGTGTGCAGACTGGTTTCCAAGTACACAGAGATTTTGCAGGTCTTGGATCCTTTCCAGACCTTAATCTCCAACACAACAAATGATAAACAGAAATGCAGAAATCACTGTAAAGATTTTAGCACTGATGTAATGAGCTAATATTGTCTCATTCCCTTCAGTAGACATTCCCACGAAATTTTCCAAGTGGTTTTCAATCACCTGTATTTGAGGCAAGTCCAGAAATTGCAGTGAACCTGTTGTAGAGGAGCAAAGAAATGGATGCTGATTATACAGCTGATATAGTTATAGTTGGTTATGTTTTGCAGTGTATCGTCTACAACTTCTCAGGAATACTCTTCCAGTCTTTGACTACCCTCATAGTAAGAAACATTTCCTTAAATATCTAACTGGAATTTCCTGAGTAGCCACTGATGTCTGTTGTCTCATGTGGCTGCCACAATGCACCTCAAAGAAGAGTCTCGTTCTGACTTCTCTGGACTCTTGCATTTGATACCTGAAGGAAGCAACAATATCTCCTTATTGAGTAGGTGAATTCTCTTCAAAAGACTAATTAAATGCAGTTCTCCCAGCTTTCCCTTTTTGGAGATGTACTCCAGCCCTCTAATTAGTTAATGGACTTCTAGCCAGACATAGAGTACTGTATTCCTACCTGAAAACCAAGAGGAGGTCCATTATCACAGATGGGGGGGCAAATTCTGGAAAGCCCCAAAAGGAAAAAAAAAATGAACTCGTTAAGTTTGATAGGCTTGTTCTCCCCACCCTCAAGGAGCAATGTGACAGTTTAGCAAAACCAATGTGACAGTTCCACATGTTCACACACACTGCACAATAGAATAGTTACTGCTCCAGTCTGCTTATCTCATTTTAACATAAGGTTCAGTTTCTGCCTAGTCTGTGCTATTCCCGCCTACTTTGTTTAATGAGAAGAAAATGACAATGTAGGATCTAAGATTAGTGAAAAAGAAACACTTCACTGCATATTATCAGTTAGCTAATTATATTTTAACCTCCTCTTGTCTCCTTGCAAATTCACATTTCTATCGAGGGAAAGATAGTGAGGACCAATAGTGAGGACCAAAGTTGACTTTTTCTCATATTGGTAGTCCAGCTCTGTCATTCCTCCAGCCCAACCAGTTTCTCCATCTGCTCCATGACTGATATCCACCCCGTCCTTACCCGCAGGGAGTCTCAGCTGGCACCAGGGTGTCTTCCTCCTCCCACTGATGGCCAGCAGGCTGTTACTGATCATCACACATCAGACTGCTGAATACTCACTGGCAGGCCTACCATGCCTTAGGTTTCTCCAGTGTCTGATTTTTCACACAGAAGTGTAATGCACACCAAAAATTCTCACTCCAGAGCTGCAGAGTGAGAGTGAATCCCCACATCCATTTGAGCTTCTTTTATTATCAAAGGATTCAGCAGCTACAGGGCCAAATTCTGCTCCCCCAGTTGCGTGATGACATTTAATTAATAGGTGCCTATATGTCAGCATATTAATTCTGGGGTTTTCTGCTAGTTTTTTCTTTTTTTCCTTTTGTTTTGTTTTGTTTTCTAGCACTGGTATTGTCTACAGCATCCTGCCATCCCAGAGCATTCTTTGTCTGGACACAAAACAGCATGTGGCTCTAAGGGTAGCCATAAAGCAGGGATCAGTGGGAAAGTGATTATTTTTAAGTATTTCTCATTCTACATTTTGTTTGGGTTTGGATTATGCATTTGAAAAATGCTTGCTGATATTTCTACTTTCTGCTTTGATGTAAACAAATCTTGTGTCAGAGATTCTTAAATCTAAACCAGACTTCAAAAAATGAGGATTATATGAGACTTCAGCCTATAAGGTAAAGCCCCCACCCCTTGGACTGAGCATTGTTTTTCCCCACCATGTGGAATGGAGATAACCCTCTGTTTCTTTGTGGTAAGCTACCAACCAAATCCATTCTGGCAAATCTGACACCCAATGTGATTTGTCCTTTTCGATGCTGTTTATGAGAAGTCAGGACAGTCTTCTGTCAAAATTGATAAGTGAGAAGACACCGGGGAATGCAATTTTATTTGTAACAGCACAGCTGCCAGCAGTTCCAACTTGTTTACATCTAGGTTGGCTCTGTCTTGCTCCATGGCTTTTCTATTTCCATCCAAATAGCCCCCAGTACATTGTGGATGTGCCCGTCTGTGTGACGTCTGAATAACAGGGTATACTGGGACTGTTAGAGAGAGGAAAGAATAATTTATTTCTTCAGGTTATTTTCACAACTTGAGGATGTTGGTAATTTTAAAAGCAAAACCCTGAACTCTACTAAATCTCCATAGACATTTGTAGAATAGGTTCTAAAACTGATCTATAATGTGCTAAAATCCTGCAGTGTTTGTAACCTTCCATGGTGAAGATACCAGAGCAGTTAAGAGCTTTGCTTTTCTGATAGAAGCATTGTTTTTCTGGTGAAAGTGGCAAGTGTTTGTGAATTAAATCCCCTGCAAGCTTTTAAATACAAGTTTATTCATTGTGAAAAGAATGTGATAGGACCCTGCAGTGACCTGTGAAGGGGAGGGCTGTTTCATTGCACTCTGTTTCACACTGAATACTTCTGGAACACAGCCTACAATTAGCCTGTGTTACAAAGACATTAATGTATTTCCTGGAAAATCCCTTTGACAGGAGAGCATAACTCTTGATGGTGTTAGGATAGTTCTGAGGTCTAGGATGCCTTTGTTTGCCTGCAGTATTACTTGCCTTCTGTCTGGAAGCCCCAGAATCCCAGGCGGTTTTGATCTTTTTTTATTGGCACACCTAAGAAAGCTGCAGTGATAGGCATTTCCTCTATACAGGCTCTCCTGTGAGCTGTTTCTTTACAGTAGCTCACCCTAAACACTCAGTTGCCATGGAGGTAAAGCAAGAGAAGGGGTTTATGTTGGACTGATCTATCTTATGACAGAAGAGCGTTTCTAGAAACTGAAAATTCCTGTTTCCTTTTGCCATTTCTTTTTTGCTGTTATGAATAAATAGGTAGTCTATATGGTCTGTCATTAAAAGTAAGGGAAGTCCAGGGATGGCTGTAAATGTCATTACTCTGATTCTGTGAATTGTGGGGTGATCTGACATTTTCACTTTCTCATTATAAGCATATGCCATCACTGTGTTTTCAAGAATTGTAATCATGCTCTTAAATTAACTGTTAGATGATTGCCAGGAAAGATTCTCTGCAGTGTAACTGACCTGCCTGGCATGCACTTACACACAGATATATAAGCACTGCATGTGCCTGTATAGTCATATATATAAGTTTGCACGCATAGACACATGCACATGCAAGTAAAGAATTAAATATTTAACACCCACCCCAGCCCTGAAAGCGAAATACCTACCTTAGTATAAAATTACTTTGTCAAATATACAGCAGAGGTGTCACAGACTCTCTTCTTCTAAACAGAGATAGATAGTCCATAGGAAAAAATCATAGTTGAAATAGATTGTTTTTATGACTTCTACCAATGCTAGAATTTACATCTCTTTCTTCTGAGTTTCTTCAAATTACTCCCAGTCACCATTAAAGCTATAACCTCTAAAAAAAGCCGTGCTCAGTGTTGGAAGCACGATTTGGTTAATGAGAAACATGATACCTGTTTGAAACACTGTCTGTTTGAAGTGTATATCCTACCCATTGTACATACCCTGATCATTTGTACATGACACTCACAACTCCTCCTGCACAATACAAATTCAAGGTGAAATGACCTGTACTTTAAAATGAAGTCTAAAGAATAGCATTTATTCTGCTGCTGTTTGTTTTGTTACAAACCCCTCTGTTTTACATTCACTCTCATTTGCAACACATGATTTTACGTAACATGTAATACCATTATCATCTCTTCTGAATTTGAGATGAATTTTCTCTGTTTAGTAGCTCCACTGTTAGCCCTCCTAGGGCTTCATTAGATTAAACTCTTCCTGGATGAAGAGTTAAGGTTCTGTTTGTATTATTTTTATTTCATGAGCAGAATTACTTGCCAGTGATGATAAGTGTGTGGCATTACAAAGATTAAATATTATACAAAGTAGCAATGTAAATGACTGGTGATTTAGCAGCCTTGAAAAAGGTAAATCCTTCAGGTCACGTGGAGGAAAAGACCAAGAAAGTGAATGCTATTAGTGAGATGCTGCCAGGTGCTTGGCTGTTTGAAGCCCTGTCTAATAATGATCCCAATGCTTGCATCACTGAGATGCAAGATAAGTGATGAGACAAGAACTGCAGAGTTGGAATTACTAAACAATTTTAGGAGACTGAGACTGATCTTAGTTTCCATAGCTTACAGAAACTAACAAGGAGCTGAAAAATGATCTTACTTACAGAACATTCATGTAGTAACCCTGACAGAAAGTGTGAAAAGCAGCCAAAATTCAGCTGGAGGTTGGTCTCACCCATAAAGGTGCAGAATCAATATGATACTGCAGAATGAATCTTAATTTTAAGGCATGTGTAGTCCATATAGTCCCTTAGCACTTCTGTTTGATGCCTCAGAAGACTGACACTACCTCAGAAAGATGAGGATTTTTTTTCAGTGTAGCTAATTTATTAAAATAAGTCAGACTTTAATGTACTTTCTCAGTTAATTCCTCATTGGGCTATTCTGTAAGCACTCTGATCTCGGCCTTTTGTGCTTCATTCATTCAATTACTCATTCTGTCAATTATACCATTAGCAAGATGAACAGCAAAAGCAGCTTCTCAGCAATTACTACAGGTAAAAAAGGAAAAACAAAGACAAAAGTAACTACTCTTTTCTTATTTTGCTTTTTTATTTTGGTGTTGTTTTTTCTTAAAATGTATGCTAAATACTACTCTTCTCCACTTTGGATCATCAGATATTGGGCTCCTCGTTCCATTCAATAAGCCTTGATTTCTTCTGAAAGGTCTATGGCACAGAATAACTTGCCTGACACAAGACACTTCTTTACAGGTAAACAAGGACATAATCAAAAAACCTGTAAGCTAAACCTTTGTGTATTTTAGCATTTCCAAACTCTTAGGTCATCCCACCATGAGGTAAATTGTGTAAAGAGTTTGGAGCTCTGCCTGGTAGTGGACTGTAAAGGGGTAAAATATAAAGGTGTTTTATCTCATACCTGGGGTTGTTTCAGAATCTGCAGGTGGCCACTTACTTAGCCGTGGGCAGTAACTCACTTATTGGTGGTAAGTGCATTGTTCTGGGTGCCTACAAAGATAGCATTTTGTTTTCTGGGTTTCTTTTCCCTTGATATTGATATAATATCAACTAGTAAGAATTATAATCTGGATTTGGTCCAAAAGGTACTAGTAATCCTTTACTGTTACAGAAAAATTGCTGAACCCACAGACATGTCCATAGACCGCATCTTTTTGAATTCTTCTGCCTTAAAACACCATTACATTACTGTGGGCTTTGTAGATAAAACTTGTCAGCCATATTTCAGACATTTTAGGGTTAAGATAAAGCATCTCTAAACTGCATTGTTCGTTTCACCGCACAAGGAGTTTTTCAGACTGGCAGCATTTTTTCTTTCTGCTGATGGAGTAGGTATGCTGTGGTGATTTCCTCTCCAGTATGCTGTGGTGATTTCCTTTTCTAAAACCTATGTGTGTCCTGTTGTGTTGGCTCTTAATTTAAAACCTGTTGTTTTCATACTTGTAAACAGCAAAGCTTCCCTTCTCATTTCTGTCTTTTTTTCTTCCCCTCTATTTAGGAGTGTTGTTTGAACTGGAGAGGGAAGAAAGCACAGTGTTTTGGTTTTACAGGCCAGACTATACTGATCTTTTCCTCTAAAGATAATGAAGCTAAATGGGATGAGTAGATTCAAGTTAATGATTAGAAATTAAATAGTTGACTGTATCACAAAGTGAAAATGTTTAGGATCTTCTGTCTTACCATGTCACAAAAATATAAACTTTGAACTATGACTAACAGGTTCTGTTACACTGGGGAGTAACACTAATTAAAATTAATTTGTTTTTTGACTATGTCTCTACGGCAAGATAATACTCTCATTGTAATGAGGAGTTTAATGTTAACTGATTACACAACATCCATTTAGGAAAAATACTGTTGTGTTTGGATTTGATGCTGCCCCTTCTAGTGACACAGTTCATTGGACCCATTACTCTGGCATACTGTATGGGTGAAGGAAGCTCAGTAGCTGTGACAGTTTTGATAGTCTGTCTTGGTCTTTTAAGTGGGTTCAACAATTCCTGTAAAGGCAGATGGGGATTTTTTTGAAGGATGTAGAGTATTTATAGTATTCTTACAGTGCTTTTCAAACACTCTGCAATCATTTTTTCTTTAATGTGCTGCTACTCTGGTAGTGTTTCCATTGTTTTCTGCTTATAGACAAGGAAAACAAGTCACAAAAAGTTGTATGAGGTAGCAAAGCAGTTACAATTGAACAGGGAATATGGGACTTAAAAGCAGAAAACTTCTGGAAGTCTGCTAAAAAAATCTGTTTTATGATGCAAGATATTCCTAATTTTTTTTTTTTTTTGAAAGCACGATGAATTTGAGAAGGTAGGGAAATTTCAATCCTACACGATCCACATCTCTTTCTGTCGTTTCTATGTCTGCAGGAATTGGCTGCTTTGTAAATTTGCATCCCAGTCTTTCAAGAAGGGATAGTCCTTATTCTAATTCCATGTCTGTCTTTTAACCAATTAATTTATGGCAAAACAAATTATTGTCTTTACTGTGGAAATGCACTGAATTTTTGTTCTGGGCACACAGAGAAAAAAGCAGCAAGTCAAAGATTTAGCAATTTGGCATTGATTTCTGTCACTTGGCAGCAAAGTGCTCTTCATGTTGAGAGGTGGCTACCCCAGTGTGCCCAAAAGAGGGAAAGGCTATCATCTCCTGAGCTCTTCCTGAGCTTCAGTCCCTCTCTTCCCACCATCTGTCCTTCAGCACTATTCATGAATGTCCAAATATTATTTCTCATAGATTTTGAAAATGCTGAGTTTTGAAGACTGGCAGTTCAGTCCCTACATGCACACAGACAAAAGCCAAAGAGAAAGCAACTGCGTGTGTGTGTGCATGCACATGTGTGTATATATCAAAAAAGATTTCAGAGAAGGAAACTATGTCCTTACAAATTCATTACTGCTGCCAAACTTACTCTTTCTTCTGTAAAAGACCAGTTGTGAAGAGAAAACCTCATAACACCATCAAGCATCTGTTGCAAAATACTATGTCAAATGTATTTGACTGTTATATTCCAGGTTCTCTAGTGTTTCACTTGCTGCTCTTCTGTTGAAGTTGTTTCATATTACACAGACTTAGAGATCAGATTTGTGGCCTTTTGCTCTGAAAGATGATTTACTATTTTATGCAAAGTGTTTTTAAATTTTCCAAAAACAGTTTTCAAGTCTGGGTTGTTTGCTTGTGACCAGGATGCATTGTGTTTCCTGTAAAAAAAGAGACGGCATGAGGTTAGTAGTGCTGTGTGCAAAAGGCAGTTGTCTGGAATGCCTTCCAAGGCAAAGCAACAGACTTCACCCACCTTCTCCCTCATGCTGAATGAGATATTACTTGCCTAGGTACTTGCATCTAGACTGAAAAACATTAAATGGTTGTTGGGTACTTTAACACTAAGTACCAGGATCTCAGTTGTAGGTATCTACAGCTTCTAAGCAGCCACAGCCATGTGCAGTCATCAGACTAGACCCATATAGTCACTTAGGAAAGAGATAGTCCAAGACTACCAAGTAATAACCTCAGCTCTTAGACCTGTTACTGGCCAGAGAAGTGAAAGCTGTGGTAGCTCAAGTCCTATGTGCAGCCAGGGCTATTGCAGCCCAGTCAGAGCACGTTAGTCACTGTCATCACCTGCTTCCCTGAGGTGGTTTTGGCAAATCTCTTAGACACACAGGATGAAGCCTCTAGGCTCATCCTCATTTTCCTTTGCTCTTTCATGCCCTAAGTGGTTAATTTTTTCTGCTCATTGAGCCAGCACTAAGAGCATTCAGTTTGTTTGCAGACTGAAATGTTGGTACAGTTTTGTAGTAACATTTTGAGTCAAATCATCCATGAGAATTTTAAGGTCATTCGCATCTGAAGAAATTGTGTTCAGAGCAGTCTTTGGGGCCTCTGTCCACCCTCAGCTTGGGGATACAGGAGATTGTGCCAGCAGGACAATGAAAGTTAATGGATTTCAGCTTGTGCACAGCTCCCCGTTTGCGTTGATTTAGAGATCCTAGTTTCAGTCCTTTATGGTGTATTTAGGTTTCTTTATAGGCCTCCAAGGGACCACAAACTTCTTTATTCCTTAGAAGTATACCTTGTTGCTGTAATTGAAGCCGTTTTGTTGCTGTAATTTCTTCCTAATATTACAGTTCTAGTCAAGTGGTCTTTCCCTCTGGAGGTGTCAATTGGGTTTTGAATAGGCCTCTCTCCAGTACACATCCTTTTGCTCCCAATGACAAAATCAGATCACTGTAATTCCCTTCCCTAATAAAACATGCTTCTGTGTTTTGTCTTTCAAACCCAATGTGTAATGTGTATTGATGAATAATTCTTTACCACCCTTTGTAGAACTCCTGCCATATCTACAAAAAACTAAATACTACATGTTTCATGAGTTTTTCTATATTTTCTTTGTTTTCATGAAGACACTGAATGTCCAAAGTCCAGGGAGAAGCTTCTAGGGTTTGTGCAGGTAGTGAGCCTGTGTAGATTTGAATTCTTGTGAGGGAGCAGGGGAGCAAGCCATAGCAGTGCACTTCGTGAAAGATGTTCAGCTGAAATGAAAACATCACAAGGCTCATTGGCTAACCCATGTGTGAAGTACAGGTTTTTCTGTAAGTTGTGGTATTTTGACACCTGGGTCCCACAACTTGCTGGACTCAGTAGTGAGTCCTCACTGCTGTGCACCCTGTGCCTGTTTGTGGATTAGTCTGTATGACATCTCTGGGAATGGGGGGGTGGAACAAGCTTTCTATCACAGAGAACTTGTATCTGAGAGCTGAAGCAAAGGTTGGTCTCTCTCCTTTTATTGCATAGCCACAGAAGCAGAAGCTGTCAGGGTTCAAATGTGACCTGAAGACTCCCTTTACATACATATACCAACTAAAGTTTCCCACTTGCAACCAAGCTAATACTCTGTGGCTTTTGGGTTCATCCTGCTTTATTACAATTATTTGTTTCACAATGTTCAAACCAAGTGTAGCTTTGCATTTTTGTGAATGGTTCCTTTATGAAACCCTAAAGATGCTTAACTCAGATGGGTGTATGTAGTAGTTATCACTCTACCATCTGCCCAAAAACTTGCACTTTTCATGAGATGCCACTGCTGGGACATCTGGCACTAAAAATATGTTTTTTCCAGCATCTCAAAATTGAGGAAGATGCCACGGCTGTTTAGCTCCACAGGAGATTCCTTGAAGCATCTTTCTGTTATCTAACAGCTTCTGCAATGAAGCACCACTACATTGGCCAGGGAAGTAATTATGCTATTAATGGAAGCCTGTACTTCTGCTTTATGGCTTGGATTGCTGTCAGAAGGGAGTGACACTTGTGTGATGGATTAATTGATGGTATCCAGTTTGTCTTACATGCTATAAATCAGCTGGTGTGATGAGACTAGAAGGACTATGTAATCTACTGTAAGTCAGCTTCTATTACCTAAAAGTCAAAGACCTGAAAAATCAATGCACAGCTATATTTCTCAAAATTTGACATGTCTTACCAAACAGTTTCTGTATAGCTTGAACCTGCATTGTACTGGCCTTTCCTTCTTAATTCATGGAAGAATTTCCCCCTTAAAGATCTACCCATAACATTGTGTCTCAAGATTGAGCAGGATGAGTAGGTCATACAGCATGAGTATCTCAGCAGCTTGGTGTTCCCTTGTGCTGTGCAGTTTTTTCCACCCTTGGCAAGAGCCACCACAAAAGCCTGTAAATTTTCTTGTAGGAGGTGGAGCTGTGCCGTGTTGGCAGCCAGGAGAAGCTGGGGCTGACTGTCTGTTACAGAACAGATGATGAGGAGGACACAGGAATCTATGTCAGTGAGGTAAGGACATGACATTGGGGAGGAGCATGGGAGATGTCCATGGAGGGCTACACATGCAAGGGAATGAACATGCAAGTGCTCTTAGACAGGAGTGAAGAAGGGTTGGCCACCAACCAGCTCATGTCACTCTCAATTCATTTAGATTATCAGTTCAAATCATGTCGCCCAAGCAGAGTATTAATTGCTAGTGGGCTTCTTTAGTATAAATGTTCTTAACTACAACACTGTAGTTAGTAAAGCATAAAGCAGTCTGAGAATGGTCTGAATTTTGAAAGAAAAGTGCCCTTATGATGGAGATCAGGCAGAGCTTTTGAGGAGAAAAGTGCCTTCTCCACAGCCCTGCTTGCATTCTCCCTCTGCCACAGCCTCAGTGGTCAATCATTATTGTATTGTTTTTGTGTTTGTTAGAGTTGTGGTACACACAGACATACCACAGATGGGTGGAGAGAGTAGCTTGAGAGATTAATATGTTGGAAAACCAAAATATAGAATTCTAAATACTGAGGTGGGATGAATCCTCAGGTTGTCACTGGCTCCACTCAGAAAATGTGGCACCCAGCATAGATTGTTAGTTTCACCAGGTCAGTCCACAAGACTTCCAAGAGCACCATCTCCCTTTGAGTCTCCACTCATTCAAAGAGAGCCTTTTTTCTGGGTAAAACAGAGCTCCTCTGAGTCCAAGGTCACTGCTGATTGTTCTGCATGAACTGTGATCCCAAATGGTTGCTTTTTTTCACATGTTGAACCAAATTTCAACATTAGAGAAAGGTTGTTCACTAAAGGGATGGTTTGTTCCTGAAACAAGGCTGTCCAGGTGTGTGGTCACAGCACCAAGCCTGTCAGAATTAAAGGAGCAACTAGACAAAGCTTTTAGTCGTATGGTTTTGTTTTAGGTAGTCCTGTGAGGAGCAGGTTGTTGGACTTAATAGGATCCTTATGGGTCCATTCCAACTTGAGAGATTCTGTGATTCTAAATTCTTAGTCAAGCTTATGGATGGAGAGGATCAGAAAAGACAGAATTCTCCTATGTATCAGTGAGTGGGATGAAGGCAAGATTGCACATAAAGAGGCTGGTAGCAATGTTAAATAAGCTGAAAAGCACAGCCTTGGAACAAGAGTGAGGAATTAATATAAATTACATAAGAATATATCTTCCACCAGTTGTATAATCTGTGCTGTTAAAGTCTGTTTGACCTTGTGAGGGCAAAGAAAGTTCAGGAATATCTTAATACGTTCCAGGATTATATCTGAAATGTTCTGTTTATTCTACGTGATAAAATTTTCTCACACTTTTGAAAGTGAATGTATTGATATTATCATTTGTACTTGATTAAGGACTTCAGATTCATTGGTTTTTTCTATGACAATGCACAAGAAGAAAATAATATCTAACAGATGTAGAGGATGTATCCCGCAAACTAAATGCTCCACTGAAATTTTTGGTTTGAAAAAAGAACTTATGTCATGTTGAGGCAAAAGAAAAGATTTAAGATAGCCATGAAGTAAAAGGTGATAGATTGAATCGCCCTGCAAGAAACAGTAGGTCATTGCTCAGGGATGAGCTGTAGTGTCTTTGATAAACTATCACTGGAGCCCTAAACATCTGTTTAGGTTAAACTAACTTAAAATTAACTGGTTCAGACTAAGAATGATTTACAGGACCTGTGACTGATCTATACAATATGGATCCTTTGGGTTTTTTTGATGTTTCCTTGCAAACAGATTGATTACTAAGTTAATAATTTAATAGTAAATGTTTCCATGGAAGAAAAAGAATCATGCCCAAAGACAGGCCCATTTGTACAGAGGTATCAATTGCTGCAGAAGCTTCTCAGTCCATAGTGAACTTCCAGAGAAAAGGGTGTCTCATTAATTTTTAATCCTCTGACAGCTGAAGGTTAATGCCTGACAGCAGCATAGAAAAGTATTAATTTGAAAATCATATGCTCCCAAGCCTTTCTGTCTTGAGGCTTTTATCTGAAACAAGCTCATACGATCATTTAAAGAACTGCTTTGTTTCTGTGACTCTAAAAGAAATTTCAGATTACCTCTGTACTGTGTAAAAATGGTACTTTTTCAACTCTTGCAATTGTGCAGCTGTTATAATTTCATGTTCAATTACTGGTTGTTGTCCTGTGCAGGTTGATCCAAACAGCATTGCTGCCAGAGATGGCCGGATCCGTGAAGGAGACCGCATTTTGCAAGTATGTGACAATAGACTCTTCCTTAAACTCTTTCTTCAGACAAACATGCAGGGCCATCTTCTCTGTGGACTGTTAATGAGGGAAGATAGTTCTCTTTGTTACTGTGATCGATGAGAAAATCCATGTCTGTCTGTTTTTTAACACAATAGCTGGGAGCTAGAGTGCGTGTACTGAAAAATGAGACTGACAAACTCGTTCTGGCTCGTGCACATACATCCCATGTCTTTTTTTATCCATATTTATTAGAAATTCTCATTTCCACTATGTTCATCTCAGTGTCAAATTCTAAACAGGATCCTGCAGACATAAATATAAGTGTCAGAGACGTGCTGATCATTCACCAATTGCATAAATATGGGTAAAACTCATTTATGCTAAGCATAGATAATAAGAGTATTCACACAAAAAATGTGTTGTTTAGAGAAGGATGATCTTGAATGTACTTAAGGAGGGGGTTCATTAGGTTGTTAATATTTTCTTTCCTTCCCCAATAATACATTGCTTTTCTGAATTCTTTTCTAGTCCACCACCTTGGCTTTTTTTTCCTCCCTTTGTTTCTGTTGATCCACTTGCTTAAAGAGCTACCCCAAAGATAGGTTTGTGTTTTACAGCACAGGTGGGTGCAGGTGGCTGGCTGCTGCACAGGGCAGTGTTTCTGTACAGTGAGGGAAACAGCGAGAATGGCAGTGGGTTTCCATTTTCAACCAGCAATGGGTAGTACATTTTTCACCACAGTGCAAAATCATGAAACAGCTACCAAAAATCACTTGACTGGAAATTTTTTGCTGTATTGTAGCATTTTAATTCAGTTCCAAGTTGATTTGCCTAGTATTTTTGCCCTTTTTCACTGAAGCTCCAGAAGAAACTCCTGGTGATGACAGGTTGGTTTTCTGTAGCATGTTCTATCTATAACTGCCCTTCATTAGTTTAAGCAGATGAGCTTTCAGGTTTTCACAAGATCAGTCTGCTCCTTCCCTCCACTCTTCTCATTTCTGCAGGAAATATCTTTGCTGAAACCTGTATCTCTTATCCTGGTACAACTTAAATCAGCTTTGGG
The DNA here is from genome assembly GCA_013399835.1 of Leptocoma aspasia. Classification (NCBI taxonomy): domain Eukaryota; kingdom Metazoa; phylum Chordata; class Aves; order Passeriformes; family Nectariniidae; genus Leptocoma; species Leptocoma aspasia. The sequence goes on along the minus strand of VXAX01000983.1, from coordinate 1,124,304 downwards.
AGTCTAGCAAAACAAGAGTGTCTATTAGCTGGCTTACCAAAGCAGTCCATTTTCTAGAGAGGAAATAATAAATTAGATTTTAATGTCAGGGCTCACTTGGGGCCTGCTGGTTTTTTCTCTGTGTGGCTGGGACTGTGAAAACATTCACGGGATTATGTTCTCCACCAGAAAGCACAGATGCCATGGTGTGAGTGCAGTGACATCCTCAGCAGGACTTGGGGTGAAAGGACCATTCCATGGGCTGCATGTAGGAGAGGAAAAGTTAGGGCAATGCCTTCTATGTCTTTATGTGACATACCTACTGAAGAAATAGCAATATTTTTAACTTTCAAAAATCAGAAAGACACCCCTTTTTTATTCAAGTAGAAACAACTTTCCATTCCTACTCTCTGTGTGTCAAAATAAGGAAAGAGAGAGTAGGTCCATTTTCCACTCCTTTCCTTGTTTTGTAAAATTTCTGGGTGGACAGCCAACAGCAGTTCAGGCAAATGTTCTCCAGTTTCTAATGAAATTCAATTCATTTCAATTTTGAGTAAAGACTCCAGGGGTGAGAGAAAACATAGATAATTCTGCCATCCTCTTGTGGACTGGAGCATTACTTTAATGTCAGTGCTGATATATAGCTATGAATTTTATCATTAAAGTTAACACCCGGAGAGTTATGTGGGGTTTAGTTTCATATCTGAAAACACATTGACCCTCTATCTCCTCTAATTGATGAGATAGCTCAGAGAAATAGAAGGTGACGGTGCTGTTATGGGGGGATTACACTGAGGCTGGGAGAGATACAGATCCTTGAGCACAGGGGCATTTTTTGTGGGTGGCAGGTGGCATTGGTTAAGGCTATGGAGGGAGTGCTGTGTTATGTGTATTCCTCACAAAATGAAAGCAGGTTTAGTCTAGCTTTTGAGGCTGTAACTGCCTCCTTTTCATTCTCAGAAACCACCAACCTTCACAGTCTAAGCATCCGAAAACTGCCTGAGTACTTTAAATGAAATGTTACAACGTCAAGGGAAAGTTTTAAGAAGGCAGTCCTAGTGGTAGTTGCCTAAATTTCTGCCATTTTTAGCTGTGAACCACAGTCCATGGGGCAGGCTGAAGTCCTGTTCTTTCCCTGCTCTGACAGTGCAGCTGGGATGGGGTTGCCACCTTCAGGTAGTGTGGGAGCAGCCCAGCTGCCTCCTCTGGGGTCCATGGTGAGCAGTAACTCAGCTGATAGGAGTTACTGGAGCAGCCACCATGTCTGGGGATATTTTGCACAGGCGGGAAGTCTGCTCCTGAGCCTCTTGTGGCTGCATCTCTGCTTATCAGCTTAGGGCAGCTCTGTGTTTCCTGGTCTCCCACAGACCACAGCTATCCCACCAGGTAAGCTTTGAAGGCTCTCAGACATTTCACTCACTGCCAGTTAGGTGATCAGGGATTTTCTTTGCTCTGAATTAAAGCTATGTTTTTGAATCAGGGCTTTCAGGCCTGATTCAAAACATTCAAAAGCATACGTACAAAAATGCAACTTTCTCTTTGATTTTCAACTACAAGTTCCTACTACTTTGAAATTGAACCAATTAGAAGATTTTTTTTCCATTAAAAATATTCAGGTATTTCTACCATCCAGTTTTATTTTCATTCTTTTAGAAATAGACCGAATTTTGGAGGTTTTGTTGCCACAATGAGAATAATCCACTTCTTGTGCTGTGAATTGGACAAAACTGAATTCATTTGGGAAATAAGATTTCTATTTGATTCCTTTATAAATGGGTTTTGGACAATGAAAATTGTGTTTGTTACCCTGTAGTCATGGATGTTGTTTTAATGGGGTTACAGAATAGGAGAAAGGTAGCAAGAAAAGATGAGTTTCATTGAAGAACCACTTTTATTTTGATTGTCCCCTTGTAAGGGGGATACATATGTTTTGTGTGGTACCGGCTACTAAGCTGTCCACACAAATATGAAATTATTAAATGGAGCAGCAACAAGCAGTGGCCTGAAAGTATTGCCTGGTGAGAGATAATACTGTAGCTCTCTAATTGGCTCTCTACCAGCATTCAGTGTGACTGATTTCAGCTGTAGCATTACCAGTCTTCTTCCACCAGCACTATTATCTCAGAGTGACACTTCCATTACTCCGAACGGAGAAAGATGAACGTCACCTGTCAGGGGCTGGTTAATTGTGTTGCTAGATGTATGTTACCAGGGCGCAGGTTGGACATTTATGAACATAACTGCTTCCTCTGATGTCCACCATCCTTCAACGATCAATACAGCTCTTACAGTAAGCGCATAATTGAGTGAAGGCACTTACCACTGAGGGGCTGAAGATGAGCCCGTTGCGCAATTTTCATTGTCCATACATTCAGCACAAATGAGCTGATATCTGCCCTTTATTGTGTGTTGCTTTGTGGAAATAGAAACTAATGTGCCACTTTCATTTGTTTCCTAGATAAATGGCCAAGATGTCCAGAATAGGGAAGAGGCAGTGGCGTTGCTCTCCAGCGAAGAATGCAGGAAAATTGTGTTGCTGGTTGCGAGGCCAGAGATGCAGGTTAGGCTAAACAGATGCACTGAGTCAGAACCTGGGTTATGCCATGCATTTCCTGTCACTGTAAGTAATGAACTGCCAAGAAATAGGAATGCCAAAGTTACTGACAAAAGGAGCAAACAGTTAATTGGGAAGCTTTGTCCTTTTTTATCCAACAAAGAAAATCATATGATATTACTAGGGCATGTTTTCTCCAAACTAAACAAGTTCTTTTCCAGCAGAGTGAGCAGGTATATTAATAAAGCTGGCAGCACCAATACGATATTAGTAAAATATGAAGTAGAACTTGAAAACTATGCATTACTCATTAGATGATTCTGGTTTGTTCAGGGGATAGATTTCCCATACTAAACATTTATCAATTTTATCTTTTATATGAAGTTTATAATTTATATGAACTTACACAAAGCGGTAGCTTGTCATTGGTGAGGGGTTGTTTTATGCTCTGTGGTTATAAACAGGCATGTAAACAGTTCATATATGTATCAATTATGGGACTTTCTCTACAGTCTCATTCAGAAAATGGAAATCTAATTGTTTTAACAGCACCCTGTTCACAAAAACGTGCCTGCATGTTGGGAGGTGCATTTTCAAAAACTTTTAGAAACATTTATATGGTTTTAAAAATAAAATTATGCCAATACCAAGAATCTTGCCATGCCAAGAATTTTTAATATCATTGCAGGGGATAGATGTTACATTCATTATCAGATAAAGAAGAAGTAGAGTGGTAGAAGACTGCTCTTTTTACATCCCTTTATATTCTATTTTTAGGCCTTTGCAAAGCAACAGGGCATTCTACTGTCACTGTTCTATCTGCCAACAATTCAGTTCGTTAAATTGCTATTTGTCCCGCATGCTATTGTTCTGATATTTTCAGTCTCACTAGCTGCATATGCTGTATAAATTAAATTAAGTAAGTGTAATTCAGTGCCACTTGGAATCCCTACTTGAATACTGTAGTTATAAAAGAGTCACAATTTCAGCATTCATATCCTTTATATTTATCAGGAAGCTAAACAATTCTTATAAAACCAGTGACAAAGTACAGAAAAAATAGGTGTGCCTCACTTTATACTGCAAAACTGTAGTCCTCAATTGCTGAAATTTTGAAAGAGATTTTTCAATATTATTCCAACTGTTTTTCATTAGGATTCTGTTTTTCACTAGGGAACAGAAATTCATCAACTCATAAAAAATACATGCCCAAAGAAAGTTCAGTCTCTATATTTGTTTAGGCTGGTCAACATGAAATAAGGAGTCAGTATGATAAGATTAGTATGAGATAAGGAGTTACTTACATGTACCAATGTAGCTTCCCACATGAATGCTCCTTACAAATAATAAGCATGGTTTGGTTTAGGTTTGGGCCTTTGGTGCTGGATTTTTTTTGTTTAGTTTATGTGTTTTAAGAACATACTCATACAAAACTGATGAAAAAGCCAGAGTAGGTCAGAGATCAGGCTGTGAACTGATTTCTTCTAGTTGTGTTGCTTTGACTTGGTAAAAAACAGCAAGATTAAGCAGGCTTTCATGTCTAGATAGAAAATGGTAATGGCATTATGGCAGCCTTGAAGGGTGACTGCTGAGCACATTCCCTCAGTAAAGGGGAGGAAAACCCCTCTGACCACGTATTTGTGCAGTGAATAATGATGTTTTGAAACAGAGCACCAGAGGAGCACACCACACACATGCGTTCTCATGTGTGAATGTGTACACAGTGTATGTAGCGCACACGTATGCTAAGGCACATATTAGTTTTATTTTAAAAGCCGTAACATAAGCGTTCTCATTAGTTATATACTGGGTCTGCCACAATCAAATCAGCAGATTTGCCCAAGTGAGATTCATCTTTCATCCTCCAAATTTGTTAATCTCTGCAATTTTCTCACATGAGGTGAATTAAACTGTGTCCTTTACTGTAGAGAAAGGTTGTGCTCATGCTTTCCTTGGCGGGGAAAAAAGTAAAGACAAGTAAACAAAACTACCATGTTTCACAGAATGGTTTGAAAGTCCCATAGAGGACAAACATGAAAATTATATGTCCTCAAGGAAAAAAGTCTTCTCCTAATTCCAAACTGTAGGTGGCTAGCTTTACCAGGGGAAATGATAAAAGGCTTCTTTATAAGAGGAAAGAATTCATTGACATGGGCACAACCACATCAGAGTTTGTTAAAGAAACAGTGATGTTCTGCCAGTATTCCATTAGAAGTACTACACAGCATCAGTCACTCCATGTGTAGCTTTGAATTACTACTACTACTACTACTAGTACTACTAGTAGTAGTAGTAGTAGTTTAATGTAGCTTTTCTGACTGACATCTGTGACCAGACATATTGTGGCTTTGAGGCAGTGGTAATTCTGCTCTAGCTGTTAGCCTATGCTACATCTCTCTTGCTGTCTTGGGACATGAGTATTTGGTATTCTTGTAATTGTCTTATGCTGAGGCTTTTCCTTTTAGCATGTTTTTGTCACCATCGTCCTGTGGTTCTTTCATCAATGACGAAACACTAAGTGTTCCTTCTGCTACAATCCTGCCATTATAGCCAGGAGTGCCACTGACCAGTGATTTTCTTTTTGATGCAGTGTGCCATCTGGCAAGGGATTGCAGGTACAAAGGATGCGTGCCATATGCACACATGAGCATAATGAACAAAATGGAAAGAACAGTGTTTTAGGCCAGGGTACCTGTTTTATCAGTTTTGAAAGATGTGAAGGGTGTGAAATGGGTTCAAGGAGAGATATGTACTTGACAGAAAACATAGCATCCCCTCCTGTCCTTTTTCAACACTATGTTCACCAAATGTCAATGTACTATTTTACACTTGGGAAGAAAAAAAACCAAGCAAACAGATAAATCTTGCTTCCAGACACACCAGGAAAACTAAAATTGCCCCCCTTCAAGTCACCTCATCTTTCTATCACCCTGGTCTGTTTATTTGTTTACCTGGAAGATCAATGGGAAGATAGTGACAGAAATGCAGCATAAGGTTTCCATTGAGGTGGTGGCAGCAGGGCTGGAATGGAGGTTGTTAGAGAGAAGAGCCCAGTTGCCTCCTGGCCCTATTAGTAACATTTCCATTCTTGCAGTGAGGGGCCTCTCAGTAGTAATGAACATGACAGCTTCAGGATTATATGCTGTGCCTTTCATACCTTTTGAAAGGAAATAATGTCTGTGCTGTGCAGTCCCTTCATTATGAGAGAAAATCAGTCATACTGTTTTATGAAAGGATAAAAGACATGAATCCCATCTTTTTGTCCTTTTTCTTTTCTTTTTTTTTTTTTTTTGAGACGTGAACTCCAACCACCTGGCTTTCTGAAGAGAATCATTAGAGTAAAAAGAACTAGTCAAGCATTGCCATTTGGGTTTACTCTGTTTTAGCATGTGTCCTTGCTAACATAAAATAACATACTAATGTATTCTTTGCAGCTGGAGGAAGGGTGGCTGGATGATGAAAGGAATGAATTCTTAGAGGAGTTAAACTTGGAAATGTTGGAAGAGCAGCATAATGAAGCGATGCAGTACACAGCCAATGAGGTGGAGCAGGTAGGACCACTACTAAACATAGCATTTGAAATTTTTCTAGGTATACTTTTTTTATTAATAGAGAATGAAACAGTGTGCTGTAAAATGGAGTCAAAGGCTTTGATAGAGTTTTCTCCAAATGCTGTGATCTCCAGCACACTGTATGTAAGGAAAAGAACAATACATGCTTAGGCCCAGTACGTTAAGTTAACAAACAATTTAAGAGGGTGTGATAACTGCAGATTTCTCCTTTTCGCTGAACTCTCAGAATAATATTGCTTTCCTTCATTAATTCTGATGTGTTTGGGATTTGTTATGTTATACTACATGTCAGTTTTTATTAAACCGGTGCTAACAACACCAAGGTCATGGGTTCAATCCCCATATGGAGGATTTAACTTTAGAGTTGGACTTGATGATCCTTTTGGTGTGCTTTCCAACTCAGAATATTCTGTGAATCTGTGAATATCAGTGTAGCACCTAGAACTCTGAGCTGAGCTAGGTGCCTCTCTTGTTGTATGCATGCAATGTATGAGCCAGCCTTGCACCAGAGCTTGCAAAACAAGATGGAAGATGTGTTTAAATAAACAACAGGTGTTTTGTTAATGTGAGTGTATTTCTCTTACACTGACAGCACACAGCTCAGCATTTGTTTTGTTAATGGAGACAAATAAGCTATTGTTAGCATAGTCTCAGCTTGCTACTATCCTGACTTTTACCTGCCCATATGTTCTGTAGGCCGTGTGACTATGGCAAACATATCACACAGTTTCACCAAGGGGTCTTCTCAGATGTATGTTGTTGTAAAGGTGTAAGTACCCACTCCTGGATCAGATGATCTGCCAGTATGCATACCTGTGTGGAGCCAGCTACTCCTAGCTTCTGGATTTGTGCAGCTGGGGAGAAACTGTTTTTCCACCCACAGAACTTTGTGTCTTACAATTTTTTTCCCCATTCTGAATTGCTCAGAAAGAGATCCTGTGGCATTTTTCTTTGAAGTGAAGAGAGGGAGAAAGACTATGAGAGCCTTCTCTTTTCTGGAAACCAGGGAGCTTCATTGACTCTAAATGCCTCAGTGCCTAGTCCACATTGGGGGGCCTGAATCTGCATTTAATCTGTTTCTTCCTGACCTCCCCTTCAGCCTTGACACTGGGTCAAGTGAGTAGGTGATAGCTCATAGTAAAGCTCTTCCCTGTATATCAATGAAATATTCATTGGGACAGAGAGACTGACAGAATAATTAAGTCAATTCTCTGAAATATGATCGATCAGATTACAAATATTTGATCTTATAAGCATTTAATTACTTACACAAAGTGGAATAACTCCAGGATCAGGGGGAAGGGAGCCTTGCAACAGGATTTTTACCAGCCTTTTAGTTGTGACTCTCCTTTCCAGGCAGTGAGCCAAGCCTCAGTTTCCCAGGTTAAATGTGCTAACTGCTGCACTGCTAGCTACTTTCAGCTGATATATGGCATCTTGTTTATTGTTTTAACTGAAATTTTATCTTGGAACCAAATATTTCCAGTCAGAAAAACCACTTGTTCTTTGCAAAACAATTTCATTTGCATGGTGACATTTTCACACTAACCCTCAGTTCTGGTAGAAATTATTGAAGAAGTCTATCTATAAACTCCTACTAGGCACTCACATTACTTGTTGGGACCTCTGAAATCACTTTACCATTGTGTCCTTCCACTGCAAAGTTCTTGTCAAGCTTTGGGTTTTTCACTGAATTTGGGTTGTGGGTGGTGTTAATGAGTAAATAGTGATATTCTGTGATGTGCTTTCACAGAACCCATTGAAATTGTTTATTGCCTGTTGGAATCTTTTGCCAAGCATATTTTTTTTCCGTATTGAGATTTTATATTACTGTAAAGAGTAGTACACTGGAAAAAAAATTGTGGTCACTTGTGATCTGTCAGTATCTGACATTTCATTGCTTGAAGTAATTCTAGGACAGCCAGACATTTCTTTGCCCTTCTGATGAGTAATCGAAACAACCAAATGCAGCTTGGTGTGTAATGGGGCGTCAGTAATTTGTGACAGCTGCTGTCTCTCTAGACTCTATGTAGTGACTCGTCAAGTCAGAAAACTGGTTCTTTACTCCTTGTTAGGCTGGGAAATCTAGCAGTTTCCTGAGGGGAATCACACCATCCATTGGAGCTATGAAAACACTCTCATTGCTGCCAGTGGCCAATCTGAGTATCTTCAAGCTCCCCAGTTGGCCATGGAGACCAACCTTGATTTTTGTGAACAAAAACTTAGTCCTCTAGCTTCACAATCATCTGTCATCATGAATCTCGAGAGCTGCAGGAATGAATACCCTCTCTATCAGAATATCCTTCCAAAAATGTCTGTTTTACAGAATGCCATTTTAACATTTAATGTGAGCTGTCACAAAAAAATTTGGTACAGTTTGTAATAGAAGAGTCAAGCAGATAGTCATGTCTTTTCTGTATGTTTTTGACCTACTCTGTAGAATTCAATCAAGAATTGTATCTTCTCTGTATGGAATAGTCCAAAAAGCCTCAAGGAAAGATGTATTTCTCCATTTTTTATAACTCATTGTGTTCATTTCCCTTTATAACATCATGGTTCATTGTGCAGCAGAGATAATTTTCAAAAGACTATCATATATTTGCCATGCAGAATTTCTTATTAGTATCGTGTAATATATCAGAACCTATTAACAAGAAGAAAGAATTGGATAAAAAAAAAATTATTCTAGTTCATTCAAAGCTGAAATACAGAGAAAATATCTGGGGAAAAAGCCTTTTTTTGAAAGAAGCCTGTTTTAAAAGACCAGCATTGTTTGCAGAAGAGCATTTTCCCTTTTAGTGAACCAATTAAATAAATTCCAAATTCCCCTCATGGTTTGAGTACCTCATGGTTAGCCTGCCACTGGAGATTCCTCTCCCTGTGACCAGTCTCCCTCTCACTGTCAGAGACTGACCAGAGAGCCCAGCTGTGTTTGTTAGAGCCTTCAACTGAATCATACTGTATTTAGACTTCAGCAGCAGTCTGGGTTTTGAGTCCCAATATACATCATAAATTGTAAAAGAAGAGAACAATGCCTGAATTCCTGCAAGATTAGCCATTTTATAGGCAAGAATTCTTGCTGGAGCTGAAATGCAGAATCTTTTGAGGTTCATTTATTGCTTGATTGTACGCACCTCTGGGTTTACCTTCTCATTATCTGAGTTCTCACTGCAAAGATGAGGCCTAAGGAGCCCTTTGGTATTTCAGACAGAAGTAATTGTGGAAGAGATTGTCAATGTATGTTTGAAAAGAAACACTTTGTTTGAAACAGATAGTAGATAACACCAGAAAAAGCAACACACTGAAAATTGTGGATTCTCTCTTGTTTTTCAGAAGAGATGTAACGTGGAATTAGGCTTGTTATCTTTCAAAATGAAATTAAAATTATCTCATGCTGTAAAAGACTGCTCAGTCTGCACATGTTTAGGAGCTCTGGCAAGCATGAAATGTCCAGGACAAAAATGCCAGAGGCTACCTTACTTGAGTCACAATGGATTTTTAATAAAATATATCTCAAAAACATGCAATACAATAAATATCTGTATTACTTTCCATTTTCTTAATTGACTTAGCTGTAAGTGTCCAAATACTGGGGAAAAATTTAATGTCATATGGATGTCTGCTTTAGTTTGTGAACAATCTGATTGTATAGGCACTTGTTTTTTCCTGAGGGAACCCAAAGTCACTATCTGACATTCAGATGCCCGTATATAGACACCTATATTTCATCAGATCAATCCCACTCATCTGGTTTCTATCAAAAGATGAGTTTTTGATTGACTCAAAAGATGGGCTTTGCTTTATTTACATCTTTTGTGTGTGCATGTTAATTCCAGATAGTATAACTTAAGTAGATGGCAGTGTATTATATTCAGTCAGTATAAATCAAGTTGAAGAAGCAAAGCTTAAATTATTGATAAAAGTGGTGTGGAAAACAAGAGCTACCAGTTCTGAAAGTGTTGATTGCATGGGCCTCAACTGTAAAGTCTCTTCCCAACACCTATACAAATAGCCTCATTAAGTGTTTTTTTTCAGAAGTGCTCAAATATATTCTTTGGGTGGTGTAGTACCATGCAGAAGACATCAGAGGAAGTATCATGAAGCTCTGCTTCTGTAAGCTGTGTAGCTGTGTTAGCACATAAACCACCCTCTTTGGAGTTTTAGTCATATGGATGCAAATTGTGTTATATCACTCACTCCCAGAGTCAAATAGCGGATCCTTACCATCCTGGTTTGGTCGTGTGAATGGAGCCCTGCATTTGGAATAGGCACTCAGATTCCTGACTGTTCTGCAGCACTGCCCTCCTGTTGTCTGTTCTCCCTCATGTCAGTAGTTAAATATTTTCAAGAGCAGTGAGAAATATGGATTGCACATTGCAGTGGCTGGGGTGAAGTGTAAGCTGCCCAGGTTGGAGTCACTTCTCTGCTGAAAGCTTTGGGGGCAGAGGAGGTCAAGACAAGCTGCGGCAGCTCCAAAGCAGGTGAGAGAAGGGAACAGAATAGCATATGTAGCAGCTCTCACCTGGGGGAGGTGAGCTACAAGGATACTAAATTAAACCTAAATCTCCTAAGGCATCTTTTCAGAAATGTTTAACTGGTTTGTCACGGACACCAAATTCTCCTGGTGGTGTGTTTCTTGCAATATTTGCTTTATACCACTCTTACACTGAATTGGGGGTGGAGGTTATTTTTGTTTTTCTGATACTAGTCCATTATTTTTTTCATAACAGTTGAAGAAATGAAACCAGATGAAGGGTATGTGATCATGAGGTGCTCATGAAGAGACAGGATAACATAGGAAACACATTTTCATCCTGTTTTACTGTTTGTCAAAGTAGATAAAAAGGGAATTATGACGGTGGTCTCTTTAAGTTTGTTTCCTTTCACTGGGTGCACTTTACCTTTTTCTGCCCCTGAATATTACAATCATTATACATAATTATGGAGTTATACCTACAAAAAGAGACATGGTGTTTGGTTAGTACTGTGTGTAGTTAGATACTTGGTCATATAAATTGCATTCTGCATGATTCTTTGCTTATCTGGTTTGAAAAATAAAGTGTCTGTTTCTTCAGAGAGGTATTATCTCACATTCTATGGAATATAAATAGGTTGAGAATATAAATAGGTGAGGTACAATGAGTGGAGTGCTAATCAGCAGTCAAAAAGCTTGACATTATACCCATGGCAAAGCAGTCACTGTTCTGCACTTAATATTGAAAGACTGTTTTTATTTTTAAGGAACGTAAACTCTAACAATGGAAATAAATGATTTTTCAAAGAGTTTCTAGGGACGAAATGGACTGAAGTCCTTCTGAGCAAAATCCTAGAATCCAAAATGAACACTTTTTCAGAGAAAGGCTACTGAACACAAGAAGTGTAGAAGGCCATGGAGGGTGTAATGGAGTAAACAAAAGTTCACTGTTTAAAAAAAGAAGCAGTAGTCTTTTTGCACCGTGTTAGGACGTACTAGTCATTGCTTCATTGGCTGCTTGCTGTTTGTTTGAAGTGATACCAGTACTGAAGCTTTCTCTCAAGTTTGAGAAGATTTCAGCTAGAGGGGGAAACCTTTCTTTCCAGGCTTTAGAAGCTATGTCACTAGTACTGTTATTCATTTACTTTGCTTAGAATGGAAACCACAGCACGACTCTCAGAAATGTTTAAAAGCTATGAGCAGTAGGACTGCTGTTTAGTGATCTGTTTTAATTGAGCTTGAATCAGATCCCAGCTGTTTAAGCAGAACAGAGCTGGAAAATATTCTCCTATAATATGATCTGCATTTGATAATCCTTTTGGTTTACTCATTTTTTTAGCCAAAGAAACATGAAGAGGAAGATGGCACTACAGACACTGCAACCTCATCATCCAACAATCATGAGAAGGACAGTGGGGTGGGACCTACAGATGAAAGTCTCCGAAATGATGAGAGCTCAGAGCAAGAAAATGCAACCGAGGAGCAGAACAGTGCTACCCTGCAGAGCAAACGGGATCTGGGCCACAGGCAGGATACATTAGGCAGTGTTGAGCTCCAGTGCAATGAAAGCTTCGTGTCTGGGGAATACATTGAATCTGATTTCGTAGGAAACCCAGAGGAGGAATGTGAAAGGTTTCGGCAGCTGCTGGAACTGAAGTGCAAGATTCGAAACCATGGGGAGTATGATCTTTATTACTCAAGCAGCATGATAGAATGCAACAGAAGAGAGCAAGATGGAGTGGAGCATGAGCTGCAGCTACTCAATGAGGAACTGAGGAACATTGAACTCGAATGCCAGAATATTATGCAAGCTCACCGGCTCCAAAAGGTGAGAGATCAGTATGGAGACATTTGGGCTTTACATGGTGAAAGTTTCAGGAATTTTAACACCAGCACAGATGTACAAAGAGGCAAACTGGATGACATCATGGAGCACCCTGAGAAGTCTGACAAGGACAGCTCCAGTGCCTACAACACTGCTGAAAGCTGCAGGAGCACTCCGCTGACTGTGGAGCGATCCCCTGATAACTCTCTCCAGAGGGTGATCAGCATAACCAACAGGAAAAACATGAGGACCACAATTGTTGCAAATCAGTCATCCTCAGGACAAAGCAACAGGGAGACAACCTCAGCCAAAACCAAGCCCACTGAGCAAAACAGTGCTGCTGAGAATGCAGTTCTGTCATCAGAAAGCAGCAAATTCACAGACCAGGAAAGGCAAGGCAGCGAGCACATTCCCTACTTGTCTCCATATCACAGCTCTTCTTACAGGTACGGGAACATTCCAGCTCATGCAAAGCATTATCAAAGCTATATGCAACTGATCCAGCAGAAGTCTGCTGTGGAGTATGCCCAGAGCCAGCTCAGCCTGGTGAGCGTGTGCAAAGACTCGCAGAAGTGTGCGGAGCCCAAGATGGAATGGAAAGTGAAAATAAGGAGTGATGGGACAAGGTACATCACAAAGAGACCAGTTCGAGACAGAATCCTGAAGGAACGTGCCTTAAAAATTAAAGAGGAGCGCAGTGGGATGACGACAGATGATGATACGATGAGTGAGATGAAGATGGGTCGCTACTGGAGCAAAGAAGAGCGGAAGCAGCATTTGGTGCGCGCTAAGGAGCAGAGGAGGCGGCGGGAGTTCATGATGAGGAGCAGGCTGGAGTGTCTTAAGGAAAGTCCACAGAGTGGCAGTGAGGGCAAAAAAGAAATCAACATTATTGAACTGAGTCACAAAAAGATGATGAAAAAGAGAAACAAGAAAATCTTGGACAACTGGATGACAATACAAGAACTGATGACACATGGTGCTAAATCCCCAGACGGCACAAGAGTGCACAATGCCTTTTTATCAGTTACTACTGTATGAACACAACTTCTAACAGAGAGTATACTACCAGTTTAGGTAGAGTACAATTGCCTCGTTCAATGTGGCATTTTTATATATTTTGTGACTGTTTATAGTTTGATCTTTTTGTAAGCAAAATGACCTGGTATTTTTCATTTGTTTTTCATATAACAGTACCTTCTTTATCTGGCAGTCTTTCTTTATCCTGCAATATATTCATATTATTCATTTGTAAAAAAAAATAGAAAAGTAAAGCAAAAAATTTCTTAACCTAACACATATCCTGTAACTTAAGATCTGGATTTATTTCTCTAATTTTGCTTTTTCTACTTTAGTAACAATACGATACCAAACCAAAATGCTTTATACTGTATCCTTGGCTTAACAAGTTTTAAAGTTTTACATCTTAGATTGAATCTGTTTATAAAACATATGCCACATCCCATCATATAGATAAGAATGGCATTTTTCCAACTGCATATTTTACAGTACATTTAATCTTTAAATTGTAATTGTATTTGTCCAAGTAAAGTGTAGGTGAGCAATTCTCCTGTGTTATGTAGTGGCATTGGTCTTGTAGCTGGGCAGTATGTGATAATTGTGAAGATGAAAGAGAAATAAATTATTACTTATCTTTAAGAAAAAAAAAAAAGCCAAGCATTGTTTTATTTAGATTGAGACTTTGCCTTTAAGTATAAGCCATTTCACTGTGCATGGTATTTACAGCATATAGAGATTTCAAGAACAAAGGACACAATTCCATAGGATATTTATTATGAATTAGCTTTTAATTTTGCAGAACACATAGAATGAGTGGGTCTTTCTGGCTTTTCCTTACCTGCTATTATTAGTTAATTAAATGATTCATTGATGTATTACTGTGTTGTAAGATGTTAGGTAACTGCCATGAGTCCTCTCCCTGGCTGAGGTTGCTATTTGTTCTACACATACAAAACATGAACACAGCATATGCCAAACTTTGAGCCAAATCTCATGCAAGAAAAACTAGCAGTGACATTTTCATAGAACATGAGTTAAGGAAAAACAGAGAACGAAAAGCAACTAATTGAGTTGAGGGTGTAAAATGCCTGTTGAGGAGCATACAAGTCATTTAAAAGAGCCTCAGTGGGAGCTGGCTGGAGCTCAGGAGTAATGACAACTTGCTGTCTGGGTGCTTGATGGGACTCCCTGGCTCTCCATGCAGCAGAGGCCCCTCTGCTGCCACTGAAGCATCTTCTGAGCTGCTGCTGCTCCTGCTGCTGGCAGCCCAGTGAGTTAGACCAAGCTGAAACGACTGGTCTTGGGCAGTCTGTGGGATTGAAGAAATGGCCTAATAGCTCAATTTTCCTTGTCCATGTGCTTGACTCACAGAACTTCCTAACTGATTGTAGTGCTTTCCATAGCAGGATTAGGTTCTGAAGTCACTTGGCTTCAAGCTTTAAAAGATATGCTTAAAGATGCAGAAGGGCACATTATAGTATTTCCAAACTAGCATATTCTGGGAATTATTCATTTGTTTTTTAAACACATTTGGCATTAGTCAACATTGGCAGTATTCTTTGCATCTCCAGGCATATAAATATCATAGGAGCACTGCTCTCCAAGTGCTTAGGAAAATTGTGCCAATGACAGTTCACAGTTTGATAATCAGAAAATTCTCTCTTCAAGACTCAGGGAGACATCATGCTAAATCCTCACTAAACATACAGCTGTTCAGGCTCAATGAAAAACACCTCCACTGTTTTCTTTTAAATTAAAAAAAGTGTGGAATCCCTGACCAGAAAGGATCATAGGGTCATACAGTATTCCTTTCAAGGGGCTGATACCACATTGTCTCTCCAGGTCTCTCCAGGCTAGGTGAGCCTAGCCTTTGACCAACCTAAGTCATCTAGGAAGGCACACATTCTGGAGACATCACAGCCCAGAGGTTTGGCTGTTTCCTTTATTGCATTCCAGTAATCACACTTAAACATAGGTCTCTTTCCTAATCTGAGTTCAGCTGCTATCAGCTCAAGACAATGGCTACTCTTATGTCTTTCCCTTAGACACAGTACCTACTGATTTTCTCCCATTATTAAATCATGACTCAGAGCTCCCATCAAGCTAGTGTGACACTCATATTCAGAGAACATGAATCTTTAGGAAATGTAATAACATTATTTCATCACTAAGAAGTAAAAGTAGGAAAATCCATGTCTAATTAGAGAAAAGTCCTAACTGGAGGGTGGTGGCGTGAGGAGTCCAAGTGGAGGGGAGGAGAGGAGCTAAGCAATAGATAATAATTAGAGAAACAAATAAAGAATAAACAATATTTATAGTGTACTATAAATAGTACACTATATATATACTATAAAAAATAGTATACTATATAGTACTACTATAGTAGATATATACTACTATAGTATACTATATATAATAAGTATACTCTATATATATATATATATATATTTCTGGCTCTAAGTCCAGAAATACTTGCAAATCTGTGGAGGTCTGTCAAAATCTAGTAAGACAAAAGAGAAAACCAAGAGGTGATACACAGATACTGTTGGTAGCACAGATGACATGATTTCTAGCTCAGCACATGCCTGCCAGATCCCAGCTACCTTCTCCTTTCTTCTTCACCTGCTGAAATATCATGTCCCTACCTAATCCTTAATCAGGGCAGTTTCGAGCAGCCTACAGTTTTCTCTCCTTTTTTCTAAACTCCAGTAATTTAGTGTCATTTTCCTTTTTCTCTGGGCAGTTTTGGGGAGAAGTATTCATTTTTGCCTAATGAAATGCCTTGATCACTCCTGCTAGCATGAAAAAAACCACACAGCCCCAGAGTAGGTCTGTGAGGCCACCCAGGGTGGTGGTGTACAGGGGCTGAATGGCAGGTGAGTATTTTACTGTTCACTGCTCTCAGCTGGTTTCTCTGCAGGGCAGGACTCAGCATTGCACTCCCTCATTCCAGCAGTTTTGTATCAGTGAAATCCAGTGCTGACATCACACATGCGGTTTATTGCTGCATATATTTTTTTCAAAATGTCATAATTTTTACTGAGGAAAATAACTTTTTAGCACTAAGGCAAATTAAAAGAGAAGGAACAAAATTCTTTTTATGTTGTCATAAGTCTTTAAAAACTTGTCTGTTGAGAACTTTTTTCATATGAAGGAACATAACACTGCTTTCCAACTGGAACAAGACCAGATCTTGTTTAGCAGGATTGCTCTGAGATAAAGTGCAAAAGTCAGGGAAGAGTAGCTGCATGAATATGTTACCATGGCCACATCACTGCTGGGAAAGGAGTTAATGTCCCACTCATCCTTCCCCCAATGCTGGTATGCAGCTGAGACCAGTGGGAGGTAATTTTTCCTATGAAGCCAACAAAATGGCCTTGTAAAAAGCCTTGTGCCTCTTGACAACTGTATTGCCAACTGATTTAGGAACACTGCTCACCGTAAGTAAGGTTAAAATCTGTGGGATCCCTGAATCATCCTCTTGTTGTAAGTATCCTAAAAGGGAAAAGGGTATGATCATGACAATAAACTAAACCTGCACCAGATTTATTTTTTTTTAAGAAAGACTGGTATTTATTTGAACTGAATTATTTGAACTGAACACAAGCAATCAGAGATGAAATCTAGTCTGTGCTTGATACATTGCCCTGTGAGAGTGAACAAGGACATTACAAGAGATGATACAACAACTTTAGCATTACACTTTCTGGACTCACAGGGATTTAATTATTCATTACTATCATGATGCTTGACTTTTTAAATTTGTTGTTGTTTAACTAATATTCATTTGTACCTCTTGGTACAAATTATAGAATAGCACACTTTTTTTTCATGATGTGGCATTGATGCTAAAATATTTCCTGGTTCAAAGCTGGAATTGCCCCAGGTTCTCAACCTTTAAACTGCTGATTGCGAACATGTATATGCTAAGTGCTCTATTAATATCCATTTTATGCACCCACTGCTTTTTCAGAGTATATAATGCTTTTCAGGAATAAGGATAAAATGAAGGTTATGGGAGCTGGCATTTGGCTACAGCAACACAGAGCAGCTGTCAGAAACCTGGTGGTGTTACTCTCAGAGAGGCCAGTTGGCTAATACCTGGAGGAGGAGAAAGAATATTGCAGAGGGATCATGAGCAGGTTTTGTTATCTTTAAATACCTTTGCTCTAAAACATGTTTCTCTGTTTAAAGAAGAGCATTCCACACACTTGGATGGCAATTACTGCAATAAGACTTGTATAGATTTTGCCCAGATTTTCAGGTGTTGTTAATCTTGGTCTAATGTCAGCTACTACATGAACAATGGAGCGGTTTTGGATGACACCTCTAAGACAAGGTGCACCCTGGGATTTGGGATGCACCTGGCAAGGCAGCAAGCTCAAGTATATAGTCCCTGGGCCGTTTTTGGGAGTGAGCAGGTTCCTGTCCTTCCAGGAAAAGGGTCCACCTCACTGTCAGAGCCTTCAGCCATGTGCAGCTTTTCCTGTTCCTGGCAATTAAGGATCTTGGCTTCCCTTGCCCGATTCATCTGGTTCTGAGCCAGGAGAAAATGGCATTTGTGTAGAGGTTCAGAACCTCAATACCTGCGAGGTTAAGAAGTGAAATTGCTGTAAAGATTGCTTAGATGGAGCTCAAAGGAAGAAAGGATTGTCTGTATACTCACATCCCATCCTGGTTGTGACTGCTGTGGGTAGTGGGGCTGAGCTACAGGCATATTGCTTACAGCTGATATGAACTGTAAAGTAAAATGTTTGCACTGCTTTTCACAGGCACTAGACCATCACGAGGGACTGAGTTCTTACTCACTAATTAGTCTGTCTCATGCCAATAGTTCCTACTGCTAGCTTCTTTCTTCAGTAAATGTACAAGATGTCCCAAAACAAAGATGTCCTTCTGGTATAAAAAAAATTATAATTTGAGTGTCATCCAGAAAATTGAAGTGTGTTCTGGGATACACTCAGGTACCAGGGAAGGGCCATCAGCAATGTTTCACAAATAGGCCGGCCTCCTCCTCATCCAGACTAGTTCATGGTTTAGGTATGAGCTTCTGACTTTTCTTTATCTTCCTTTTTCTTTTATTTTTCCTTTTTTAAATTGGATTTTAAATTTTGGTTTAAAATTTTAATTTCCTGGCTCTCTAAGTTCAAATTGCACTTTTAACCAACCTTCTTCCTTTCCTTTCCTTTCCTTTCCTTTCCTTTCCTTTCCTTTCCTTTCCTTTCCTTTCCTTTCCTTTCCTTTCCTTTCCTTTCCTTTCCTTTCCTTTCCTTTCCTTTCCTTTCCTTTCCTTTCCTTTCCTTTCCTTTCCTTTCCTTTCCTTTCCTTTCCTTTCCTTTCCTTTCCTTTCCTTTCCTTTCCTTTCCTTTCCTTTCCTTTCCTTCTCTTTCTTCTGGAAGCAAGATTTCTGAACCTGAAAGGTAATAAATGTTGAAGGGGGACTTCACTAAAAGAAGCAAATTTTTTTTCTCATAGATAGCTTATCAACACAAATTGAGACCTTTGACTGTAACTGTAAGTTTTCATCTGTAGTCAATTTAGGTGGTTTGGTTCATTTGGCACATTTCCTATGCCACTTGAAGTTAATTCTACTGAAGTGCTGCAAATGTCTTTGGTGATGGCTCAGTACTGAGTGCATTTTTAAATGCTGGAGGAAAGGAAGACCTTTTAAAACATATGTTCATTTATTTGTGAGATACACATACAAAATGCATATTAAACCAAATGCTTTTGTAGTAAAGAGAATAGTTGCAAACAGTAAATTGTGTTAGTCTGTGGATATATACATAAAGAGGTATTTCATTTGCTGTTGAATTTTAAGGACCTCCATTGCCCAAAACTCTGTTTGAGAAGTAAGGCATTGGTTCTACTCTTTAATAGATTTTAAACAATTCAGTCCCTCTTTTTTCTGCACTTAGACTGATACTAAACCAGAATGATGCTAAAGACTTTTTGGCCTAGGAACAAAACAGAAAACTTCAATTAGTGCAGTGTCTACGTCAGGCATTTGCTGAGATTGGGTGGTGGTCATCAAACCCCATAGCTTTAATATTTTGTCATCACTTGGGAGCATCTGCACTGCAGTAAGCATTAGACATACTGTGGTATTTGTTCTTTCAATACATTCCCAAAAGTGTCTAACTTATTCCAGAGCACTAGGAGCAAATCAAAGCTGATGTCTGGCTCCAGTGACAAAAAAAAATATCGAAAGCACAGAGAATTTTAACTATGAAGTGAATATAGGAAACTCTCATCTTGACAGTGGAGAAGAAGCCAGAAGATGAAAATTAAAATTGCATGATGAAAGATGAAAAGGTTGAAGCCACTGTTTTGACTACTGGACTTTGCAAGAAAGATATTTGGAGAAAGACTGAAAGAAAAAGTTAAGTGGGTGAATAGCACATAAAATTTACCACTGATGAAAATATTACTTTCTTTGCACATCAAAGGCAATCCTCTTATTTTCATAAGTTATTTAACCCCATTGGCAATCTCTGCAATGTATAATTTTTTCTGATGGAATGAAAAGTATCTTCTTAATGGTGTATAGACACTATATGGAGAACAGGTTGAACAGTATAAATATTCATATGAGCAAAGATGCTGTCAAACTCCTGACTTGACATGATATCTAAAATGAAAATATAACAAAGATATTATGATTTTCATCTCCTGTTTCTCCCCAGATTTGGGACGTGGCTGCATAGTCGGGGTAAAGAAATGCACCTGGAAGATGTGTTTTGGTTAGGTACAGGGAATTCAAATGAAAGCTCCTCAAACTCGACAGTTTAATTTACTTCTCTTAAGCTCTTTAATACCAAACTTATCAGTTCTCTCTGTTAGGCATTAACTTGTTAAATGAGTCTTAATTATACATAAGCAGATGGAGATTTGAATTAAAATTACCTTACACTTGAGTGGCTTTAGTTCATTATAACATATCTTCCTCTTAATCATTTAGGCAGTCTCATCATCTTTCAAATATAAAGTTATTAAAGTATTCCAATTTCCATATTTCTTCAGATACATCCACTATTAAATGGCACATAATACACATTAGTTGGTGACTTATACCGTTCAATAGTTGGTGAATTATTCATGTTAGTAACAATTTTTACACTTTTATGTCATCTGTATTATTTTATTTTAAAGGGTTTATATTTACAGAGTGTCTCATCTTTTACCTCATCTCAATTTTCAGTGTAAATTTGGATGCTTTGTCATTTCTACTGGTGTGAAAAGGATTAACATCCACTGCAGGTTTTGCACTCCCGTTGTCTGAGGAATGGAAGTGGATCCAAAGGGGCTTCCACTACCAAACAAGTGTGTGTTTACTGGGAGGTTTGGGAGTGAGATAAGTCAGCATTATTCCTTTTTGTTTGTTTGTTTTGCTTTTGCAGTATCATACCTCTGGATTCCCTAAAACCAAGATGTTCCTTAGAATTTGCCTGTCCTGAAAAATTAAAAGGGAGAAAATGACTAAAAGAAAAAAATTTTGGAAGCTTTTGCAGGCTTTGGTGGGTATCACCTCACTTGAGTGTAATGACCTCAAAACTGAGATACTAGTTAAATTAGCATCTAGGTTAAGAGTTTAAATTAGCTTCAGAAATACAAAGGAGACACCTCCAAAAGACAGCTGATTTTTCTCTTTACAAAGGATGTCCTCTGGAGGACATTTGTCCAACTAATTCAAGCTGGACCTCTAACTTTTATATAGCTTTAACAAAGTAAAAAAAGTCTGTCTTAAAGTAAGTTAATACCTTTCAAAAAAAAGGATACGAAACAACTGTGTATGAAATGTTCCTTTTTCCCCTATTTTTAAAGAATCCTAAATGCATATGCTGAGAGACTCGTGTATCTGTCTTAGACAGAGAAAAGCACCAAGTGATTTAATCAACTAGTTCTATGTACCTCATGGGTAAAATCAAGAAAGAATTGGACAAAAAGTGTCATTTTAGTTCCAGTAAGAAATTTACAACCATTCGCAAAGGAAAGACCAGTGGGACTTTTCAAAGACAAAAGCATCCAATATTCCCCGCTAAAGGCAGCACACTATTCTCAGTATCCCTTTAGCTAATGTATCAACCAGGTATCTTCAGTGTCAAATAATGGGTCTATAATACAGAAATCGTTGTGTTAGCTGGATGATGGAAAATGACAACTCAGTCAAAAGGCTGAGTTTGCACTGGCAAACACTGCAGCCATCATTGAGCAAAGGGATGGGCTGTGAGAGGCCTTTGCAAAAAGAGGATACTGACATTTACCTGAACGTTTTTAGAAAGAAAGGAGACTCACTGCATCCTGGGAGCTCAGCAAGACACTTTGACCATGTGGTCATTTGACTCCCCAGTTCTTCTGAAAACACTGATGCCCTATAAGATGTGGATTTATCATGGTTAATCTCAACAAATTCCAGTTCTACTTCCTTGAGAGAGAGAGAATGCTGCTCCTTGCCTAGCAGGAGGTTTATGGAAAGAAAAAAAAAAAAAAGCATGTGAGGCCCTGAGGAGCTGGGGAGAGGAGATATCAGTTGGAATGGACCCACAGCCATCGTCTAGTCCAGCTGACAAACCAATTCAGGGCTGACCAAAAGTTAAAGCGTGCTATTCAGGGCATTGTTCAAATGATTGAAGCATGGACCACATCTCTAGGAAGCCTAGTGTCTGACCATCCTCCCAGTAAATAATTGATCCCTATGTCCAGTCTCAACCTCCCCTGGTGCAGCATTACATCATTCCCACATGTCCCATAACTGGATCCCAGGAAGATGAGATCACCACCGCCCTCTCCACCTCCTCTACTCAGGAAGCTGTAGAGAACACCTCCACCTCCTTTTCTCCAAACTAGATAAACCCAAAGCCTTTAGCCATGCCTCATAGTACATTCCTTCCAGCCCTTTCACCAGCTTTGTTGCTCTCCTTTGGACACATTTGAGTACCTTCACCTTATTCTTGAATTGTGGAGTCCAGCACACAACACTCCATGTGAAGCCAAGCCAGTGCTGAATACAGTGGGATAATCACCTCTTTTCACCGGCTGGTGATGCTGTGCTTGATGCATCCCAGGAAGGAGTTTGTCTTCCTGACTGCCAGAGCAGTCAGCAAATCAGCTGATTTACATCAAGCCTGTTGCCAAACAGCATGGCCCAGATCCTTTTCTGCGGGGCTGCCACATCCTCTCCTTCAGCAGGATGACACAGCACAGAGATGTTCAGTTGTGAACATGGCAGCAAAACAGCGTTGAAATATTAAACTCCTTATGAACATGGCCTAAGAACTTTTAATTAAAAGAACCAGCTTAGCTTAGCTTAGCTTCCATGAACTGCTAAGGTCAGGGCATGAGGAGTAAGAAGGATGAGGAGTAGCAGATGCTGTGGTGGTCTTTTCCTCATGGTGATGCTGAAGAATAAACATGGTGCAGTGTTCTGCAGCTGGAAGATGGAAGCTATAATTTCAGCACTTAGGGATAAAGCAGGTGATTTCTTGTATACTCTACCACATAGTTGGTATGTACAGCTTAGTACCAAAGCATCAGTTTGCAGGAGGCTGTATCTGTACAGGAGCAACAGTGCCTACAGCCCCCTGCATAGACTCACATCCACAGCAGCTCCTCACCATGCCACAGTGGCACCTACTGTAACTGCAGCAGTTTTTTGCTGGAAAGTGTTAAGATACAAAATGTCAAAGATAAACAAAACATATTGTATATCCTATAAATACACTGCTTTATGCCCACTGGCAAAAGTACTGTTCAAGGCAAAATGAGCTTTAAGTAAACTCCTCTAAAATGTTACAGGGAAGTGTGTTACTGTGTTTATTTATACTCATCTTGATAGCTGAGTCACCAAGGACACAACAATCCATGAAAGAGGAGAGGAGAAGCTTCCCTCACAGCAGGAGGATATTTTCATTAGCCCACTGATAGTGCAAAAGAGAGATGGACAAAACGTCCCCTCTGCTTGCAGAAGGAGACCAATGAAATTGACTGCCCATTTTTCATCACCAGTCATACACCTACATGAGTTCATGGACCTGTATAAGTCCAGTGGATTGGCATTCAACAGAGCAGCAATCAGCATCCAGGCAGGGTGAGGTCAACTAGATTTGTGGCTTTGAAGAATATAGTGACAAAAGCCATAAAGTTTCCTTAGCCCTTTCCCCCACGTCCTCTGCTTAACTTATCATTCGTGACCTGGCCAATGTGGCAGAGTGCACCCTCAGCAAGTTTAAACTATACAAAACTGGAAAGAGTTGCTGACACCAGATGCTTGTGCTACCATCCAGAGGTACCGGGACAGGCTAGAGAGATGGACCAACAGGCATCTCCTGAAGGTCAGCAACGGGAAATGCCAAGCTCTGAGCCTGGGAAGGACTGGGCCTATGCACTAGTGTTGGAGGCTGCCTGCCTAGGTAACAGCTTTGCTGAAAAGCCTGATGTACACTAAGTTGAACATGCCAGAAACATGCTGTGTCCATGTCAGTGGAGAGTGCCATATCCAGTCCTGGGTTCCCCCCAAAAGACATACATGGACATGCTAGACTGGGTCAAGTTAAAACCCATACACATGATTAAGGGACTGGAGCACCTGTCAAAAAAGGACAGGCTGAGACAGCTTTGTCAATTCAGCCTGGGAAGAGAAGTCTCAGGAGGATCTAATCAATGTGTATAAATACTTGATGAGGGAAGAAAGACAATGGAGTCAGAATGCTCTCAGTGGAGATCAGCAAAAGAATAACAGGCAGTGAAAAAAACCTGAAATACAGAAAAATCTGATTAAACAGAAAAAAAGCTTTTCTTTGATATGCATGGCCAAACACTGTCACAGGATGTCCAGAGAGGCTGGAGAGTCTCCAGCCTTGGAGATATTCAAAGCCTAATTAAACACACACATTCCTGATCAAACGACTCTAACTGGCCCTACCAGTTAGAGAAGGGTGTTAAATGCGGAGATCTCCAGATCTCCAGATGTGCATTCCAGCCTCAGTGGTTCTGTGATTCTGTTGTCAACTAAACTACAAGCACAAAGCATTTGAATGCAGAGAAGGACAATGAGAGCTGATCAGTCATGTGGGCTGTATAAGTCATCAAGTGCTTTGCTTTCTGGCTGGAGCTCACACAGAGCTCTTGGCACATTTTATATATAAAATCCAGCAAATGATGAAATTTGGCAATATCCTAAAGGACAGCAGCAGAACCAATCCAGAGGATGTGATATCACAAACAAGCAAAGCCCATCAGTCCACATCTGCATGAGGGTGCCCAAACCCACAGCCCTGGGTTTCTGAAACAAAGCAATTCATTTTCAATAGCTGGGGTTTTTCCCCACAGGCAATCTACCACCAGTATGTGAATGTAATGTTAACTTCTAATTGCATCATATTACCAGTTTGACATTGCATCTTACTAATGCTTGTTTTTCCAGGATATAGTGGAGAAATATAATCATATTAACACTCTGAAAGCAAACACAGAGGTAGTATAAATTGTTAATGCAATTTCCTTTCAAGCAGCTTGTTTGAACAGTGCACTGGTGTATGAGAAAATGCCAGCCTTTCAGTCTTCCCAAATAGTGCAGTGCTTGCAGTCCGCTGCAGAATAAACATATATATTCTGTTTAAGGTAACAGATGTTCATTTGCTGTATGTTCCCATGAGCACCCAATCTTTCGCCTGCATTCTGCTACCATTTGTCTGAGACCCACCTGTGAGCCAGCACAGCAGTTTCTTAGACATGAGGTTGCCTCACTGATATGTCATGTACAAAAATGGTGGGGTTTGTAGATGTATATTCCTGTAAGCCTTTCTCTGTTTTTCCTTCCTATGGGTGGGATCATGAATTCTTCTGACTTGCATCATCACACTGAAAATGGCAGTCTCCATGCATAAATGCTGCAAAGCTGTTTGGATTCTTCAAACTCGGAAGATCAGCCTTTAAACCAACTAATTAAGTTTTCTGCTTGCTGCCATTGAAAGACTCAGATATAATTAAAACTGAGCAGCAGATGACAGCAGTGGCATTTGTCAGAATCATCCAGTGGTTCAAATACCACTTCTGACAGAAATGTCAGAAAGATAACACTCCTACTTCCCCATGCATGCCAGGAAAAGCAGGAAGAACTTTTATTATAAATGCCTTACTGATAACCTTTATGAATCCCAGAGCACCAAATGCAACGTACAAAATTTTATTATCCCAAGAGAGGATGCTCATTTCCAGTGAAGTACATCCTGCAGCTCATTGGACTTCATTGCAGTGCCTGTGCCCATTGGGACACCCATTCAGAAATTAAAAGAGGAAAAAAGCCCTGATCCTGAAGTATGGGAGATTCTGGCCTTGCAGACAGCTAAGCTGGAAGAGATTCCTTAGAGAGTTAATGAGCTGAAACCAAATCAACATATTCCTCATCTGGAAAGGGCAAAGCCATAACGTGTCTGTGTAAGCTATCCTTGAGCTAGACAGAAAGGTGAGAAGACAGAGTCCTTTCTGCACAGAGTTTAAATGGAGCTGTTATTGCTAAAGATCACAGAACAGCAGAGTAAACAGCAGAGACAGCCAAGAACAAATGAATAGGAGAAAATTACTTTTCGAAACATTTTGAGATTACATTTGCTGCAGCTTCATAGACAGGCTTTTCGTAATTTGTCTCATCAGTTTTGCCAACAGATTTATAACATGTTCTTCTTCCCACTCTGTCTTCCTTGCTTGAGAGTTTGGGTATTTTCTTCTTATTTCTTTTTCTGTTTAGCTTTGTTTTAAATAAACAAAGAGCAGAAAGGAGAACATGTCAGAAAGGGAATCAGTAGCACTTTGAGACGATGACACCACTGCTGCTGCTTCAAAGTCCCTTGGCTCTGCTCTTGCCTATAGCAATTACGTGTTGCCTGCATGCTGCCAGAAATCCACCCTCACAACAGCAAGCCCAAGCGGAGGGGACATGCTGGTTGTGACTTTTTGTCAGTCCCAGGGGAAGACCCTGGCAGTGGGTGGCTCAGCTTGGTGTCAAGGTGCTGAGCTGGGGCAGTGGGATGAGCAGGGAGCAGCACTGTTGCTTATGATTCATCTCAGCTGCAGAGGAGGAATAGCATCAGAGCAGAGGTGCCTATTGCAAATGCCTGAGTCAGGGTTTTTACTTACTGTAACTGAGATGCAAAGACATGACAAACCATTAAAAACAATCATAATTGGATGCTTCTGTTGAGCAATAATTAGACCATGGCCAAAAAAGAAACCATCAGCCCTAATATAAGTTTTGGAATGTTGTATTTGTAGAGGTGAACCTGATCACTTACTTTTCCACTTTACTACTCTGTCTTATCATCAGGAAAACCATTTCTCCTGGGCATAGTCAGACCTGAGGCCATATTTTGCCCTAACTATCCCGAGAGATTTTCCTGCTGGGGTTGAGCAAATATTTCTATTATATTGCTTTTTTGTATGGTTGAGGAGGAGGACACAAGTACCTCTTCTACCTGCAGGGGTACTTGTATTGCATTATTACCCTAGCTCTGCAGTAGCTTAGATTTGCAGATGATGGTGTGTGACCTGATAAAGAGCAGCATTACTCTTTTTCTCTCAAACTCAGCAGACCACATCACACTGTATTGTGCACTGAATACAAGGGCACGTCTTCTGTCTGAGCTCTTTTCTTTTTAGTAAGAAATCAAAGAACATTTACACTTTCCTTTCTTTTGACCTTTATTAGATAAGTAGGCACCTTAATCAGGATGTTTTTAGGTGAGAATGAAGTCTGGAAGGATTGTGTTCTGGGATGTAAAGGTCTCAGGGATCACTCTTAGTGTTCGTGGCAGAACTGCATTGAAATTAACATATTACAACAGATTGTGTCAGACTGAACTGCAAACTTTTCTGAAGCAGGGTGAACAGAAAGGTCACGTTACTCATCAGCTCATCTATCAGACTGCATAAGGGGATCTGAAGAGGTTAAATTCTTCTTCCAGGAAATAAAATCAGAATTTCCCATTTTCAGGTCCCAGCCGTGCCTCTGAATTTCCATTTACTTTGAACAAGAGCTAGCTTCATTACATAGGTGTATTGTTTTGGTTTCAGAAAGGATCCTTGTTCAAATTATAATATGCCATTAGAAAGATCCTTTTGTAGTGACTGCAGTTAATAGAGAGTTCTTTTCCGTCTTGCTCACCTCGGCACAAGTGCATATTGTGCCCTTTGTATTCTGTCAACTGAAGAATCTTCAGAATGATCTTCTGCCCCCAAAATTGATTTAACACCTTTTGCTATTATGCAAATAAAAGGTGAAAAATAGGTTCCTGATTTCTTTCGACGGGCTGAAGCTGGCAGCTCTGGACTGCTTACTCAGGTGGCAGCGTGTAATGGGAAATGCCTGCACATCAGTGTCTGTCAAGCTGCACAATAGGAGAGCAGCCGAGCACTGCGGCACCCATCCCGTTCAGAGCTGGGATAATGGCATTGCAGCTCAAGTGGAAGGATGAGCTTGCCCCGGCTTCATGCTTCAGCATGCTATTGAAGTGACAGGCAATTTTCCATTGGTGGTTTGAAAGACTTTTTATTTTATTAATCCTTTCGTCAGTCTTTTCTTCTGTTAAACACTGCTGCAAAATCTCATATCTTCCAGTGACTTTGCGCAAGCCAGGTAAATAGGTGGGCTCCGCTTCCCTCATGCCCACCTTTGCCTCCAGGTGCCGGGGCCAGTGAACAGTGTCAGCAAGACGAAAATGTCAGGCCACTGCTTTGGAGATGCAGCCTGTCCTTGTCCTTTCCTCGATGTGGAAAGAGAGGTGGCCAGCTTAACTCATGCAAAAGATGTGCACAAGCATCTGCCATGCTTCATGGCACAGTGAACAATGCATGGTTATCGCCAAAAGCCAATGAATTCTTTTCAGAAGTTATCTTCTCCCTAGAACCTGTCCTACAGAACTACAGCCCAATCCTAGATAAAATACCGCATTTTAATATTTTTTCCTTTTCATTTAGTCTCTATCCCTTTTTTCTTTTTTTTTTTTTTCTTCTTTTTTCTTTTTTATAAAAGCATGCTGTCTTTCAATTAACATAGTAATGACCTATTGTCACCTGTTACCATGCTAATCCTGAGCTGGTGTGAAATTACTTTATAATAAACACTATGCAGTTCTGACTTTCAATTAATTTTTCCCATGCTGTGTTAAATCAGATTAACTGTACCCCACCCTTTTGACCACAGACATAATTCCTTCCTTATCATGAAATAGAGGATTAATTTATATGAAGCATATCTATACACATTTGCAAATAAATGTAAAGATAGACTTTGTACCGTATTTGCACTGCCCACAGTGTCAGGTTGAATACAGACTGTGAGATTATTAATGTTTATGTTCACCAGGGTGGCAAAGGATATTGCTGGTTTGTTATTATTATTATTTTCACTTAATGTCTACGACTAAGAATGGATAAACAAATTGAGTACTAAGGGACTGGTACCTTCTACAGGGAATTACACCTAATGCTGTACAGCATTATGATGATCTCAAAAAAAGTAAACACCGCAAAATGAACCCAATCACCATTAATTTACTAAATTGCCTGTCATCCTTCTTAGGTGTACACATTTACAATGTGGCCAAATATAATAAATGCAACTGTGTTGTCTTTTTAATAGTCATTATGAAGATGGTCGATAGCCTGAGTGAAGCCTTTCAAAACACGTATACTAGTATAGGGAAACTGTATAAGGCAAATTTCTTAAAACATCTTCAGTGCAGAAAAAGCTTTCTAAAGCTTTTTCTGGTCTTGGTAACTTCCAGGATGCAGTAGACTGCTGTGCCATTTCATAATCAAAAGTAGTATAAACACAAAGTTGACTCTTGATTTTCCTTGCACAATCATTTTCTCTCTCTTCCTTAATTTTGAAGTCTAAAGGTGCAGAATTATTGCAGATATGAATCTTCTCATTGAAAAAGTAAAAAACAAAGACAAAAATGAGGTATTTCTACAAGCTTATGGATGCCTATACTTCCTTGTGTTTGTTGCTCATTTGATTCAGTTCAGCATGCCTAACTGTCCAAAATCTGAAGGTTTTCATCCAAATTTAGCTCCTTGAGAATCATATTGGTAAACTGTCAGGCCAAACCCCAACTCAACCAGTTGCCTTTTTTTTTTTCCTTCACTAGCAGCATTGTACTAGACAGTTCACAGCCAGGCTGGAGCATCCTGCACCCAGCTGAACCACTCTGTACAGACCCACTGGATCCTTGCATCCAACATCAGGAGCAGCATCAGGACTATGCCAGGGGTTCAGCTTTACCTCTCATTCACAGTTCCTCATTTCTGGAGCAGCCTGTCAACCACCTTTTGCTGACTCAGCATCTAATCCAGGGGAAAAGTCAGGGGCACCCTTTGCATTAGTAAGGGTGGATGTGCTGTCCAGTGGTGTACCTTTGAGACAGTGAATGATTGACTTCAGGCAGACAAGACCAGGACTAGCTGAGATTAAATACGGTTTTCTTTTGTGTTTCGTATTGATTCTTTGAAACAGTACCACTGCTGTAGACAAGGGAAAAGTCATTACATATTCAGTGTTTATTGGCTTAATACTGAAATTTCAATGAACTGATTTTATTGCCTATCTCATACTATTTGTGAAATCCAAGTGTACGATAATAAAGCAAAAAATCATATGCATATCTGGAAGGATAAGAAACAGCAAATGACCTACAGGATGCAAGAGCTGGGTATTCTTGCCACTGTGGTGCAGACTGTATAAATAAAGTGAATATACTGACATTAGCATTTGGAGTAATACATTCCAGGAACAACAAAGTAAGGTAAACCTAGTTAGATCAGGTCAAACAAGCAAAATCTTCACAAGGGGATTAAGGAAGTTGGAAGAGACATCAAATTATTTTTTCCTTTTTCTTGGGACTTTCTATTGCACATCATGATTGAAAGGTCTTATCTCTGTCTAAGCTACTATGTATCTTTTTAACTGTACATACGATCTGACTTGGACTGATTCCAGCTTTGTTATTATTGAAAATCTGCTTTCAAATGCAAACACAAAAACACCAATGTGATAGCCATTACTCTGTTCACTATGACAGTACTAAATGAATGAGCCATTAATAGCTTTCTTTACTTTCTTACTTCAAAATGTTTTATCAAATATCCATAAAACTTCATCATTACCACCACTTCCACCCAACTGCAACTACCATATCACCACATGTATGAACTGGTTACAAGCCTTAGCCACATTAATATAATCTCTCACACACACACATTTCTTTCAACTATCTTCTTTGCTTTGAAGAAAGCAAAGAGAGGAGAGATCACATAAAATTCTCCTGCCATTATAGCTGAGAGAGGATGAATGCCTTCAGTTATTATGGTATTGCAGTCAGCAAAGCTTACTCCAGTTTCCCAGATGTTAAAGTATTGACAGCTCCTGTCTATTCATGTGCTGCAAATCAACATGTCAAAAAAATTAACAGGTATATAACATATACTATATGTTATATATATAGTCCTCTCACCTAGTAAAGCAAGCCACCAGCTCTATTCTCCCATTGTACTGCCTATCTGCTTTAGTAGACATAGGACATTAATTAAAGTGTCAGGGGGAAGTAAAAGGAATAGACTGCATTTCAGTTTGAAGGGGTTGGTAAGCACAGATGATCTTTCTTCTTATGCCTGCTTACTTTCTACATCTTGGATCGTATGATGTGATGGAGAGTGGTGATGCTGAGCTGCCGTGCTCAGCACCAGGCAGAAGCACAATGATGCTTCTGCATCATTGAGTTCTACCATTCCAAAGCGAGTTCTACCATTTCATGTTCATCTCCCATAAGGGTGGGGGGAATGTTGCTGAACACATACATGGGACACCTTCACCAAATAGAAGTGTCATTAAGTTACCTTCTCCAACAGAGCCTACTGCAGGTTTATGTTTGCTGTGAGATTTATATTTGTGTATTTATATTTGTTTATGTTTTATATTTATTAATTTGTTTATATTGATCATATTTGTATTATATAATATTTTATATTATACCTGCCTGACTCTGGACTCTGTTCTGCCCTTTTGGAAACCAGCTCCATGCAGAGTGGCGAGGGCACATAACACAGGACCAGTCTTCTAGCCATGCAGCACTGAGAGGAGTAGATAATAAAGCCCAGCTGCTGTGAACAAAGAAGAAAAAAAAACGGCAGGGGGAACAAATCCCGGGGTGGCACAAAAGGCGTTAAAATTAAAGAGACATCAGTAATTTAGCTTGGAAAAAAGAGAAAAAATGTATTTTCAGAGAGAATGGGGTCATGAGTTTTACTGATGATGGGTAAAGACAAGTCTCTGAGTTTCAAATGTCATGCAGTACTGCTCTGGGCAATAAATTACTGTAAAGCATCACTGCAGCTCATGAAAAATATCCAAAAGTAGCATTAAAATATTCTTCAGACAGTAGGACAGGAGGAAGCATCTTCTTGAATAGTATACAACAGTATTTTGCAAAATTCATGGAAAAGGAGAAAGATACCATTGAACAGTCTTCTGGTGGGTGTTGTATTGTTGGAACAAATTAATTTTTCACTGCGAATATGCAAGTGAAGCAAAAACTGGCTGAGTACCAGATCCTTTCCCAGGTATCTACGCATAAGTAATTAATGCATGCTCATTAATGACATATAGTGAATATAAAAACATCCTCCCAAACCAGGAGTTGCTGTCAGATGCTGTGCCTCAACAACAGAAGAAACAGTTCATTACAAGCTGTAGAAAATGAATGTGTTTTCTTCTATCCAGCTCAATACCCAGGACAGACATAATTCAACTGGCAATGTTTGTGCTCAGGACATTTGAATATAAAAGCAGCTATTCCACTGACACTGTCAATGAAGGAGAGAGAGTAAGGGAACAGGTATCTTAAATGAATTCAAGAAGTAAGTCATTAACAAGAAAGTAATGATAATAGAATTGGTTTCTGCAACAACAGATGGAAGCACAGGTATAACTGGATCCAAAGCTTTGCTGCTTATAATCATCAGCAAGCACTCTGTGGAAATGTGAATGACTTTTAACATTATGGGAGCAGTAGTAAAAACAAAAAAAAGCCACCTCCATTAACTCCATTTGAGTCAGAGGCCTTTGTGTTTCAAAAGCTGTTTGATTAAGCTGCTGCAGCTTGTAATGATCTGATTTTACACACTGAGATGAATGAGCAAAGGTATGGTTTTGCTGTGGCTTTTCCACTGCTTAAGATCAGAAGTCTTTCAATCAGGAAATGAAAACTCTCTCATGATCCTCCTGAAAAGAAGAGTTTACTCTTCATTTCTCATTTCTGAATGACTTGGCTACGAGGCAAAGGAACATAAAAGTTGTCAGAAAATGGGAAAATATTACTGACACTTTGTGCAGTGAGTATATTCAAACTTGACTGAATGAAGAGCCCAGAAAGCAAATAGTACAGTCTTTCATGGCTGTGTGAGGAATCTCAAAGGACTGTGAAGGCAAAAGTAAGTGGAAATGACAAGAGGAATCATGACTCTTTCATACATACTGGTAGGGCAGCTCTGTCTCTGGCTGTCCTTGAGTGTGGCAGTGCAAATGCTGAAGGACTAGAAAAGAAAGGAGAAACCTCATCCAATCCTACAGACCAGGGCTTATGCTTTGTAATGCCAGACCTGCACTGTTTCATGCAGACCTCAGATGGCAGGAGGTGGCTCTGGTCTGGAAGTCTGTGTCACAGAAATCTAACTCAGGTCTACAAGACAGAATCAGCATTTAAGGGGAACAGGCTTTGGAAAAAAGCTGTGTCAGTTTTTCCCTGTGAGGTTAGGTGAGCCTGGCCTGGGAGTAAGGAGCTTCCCTGCTGTAGGAGATGCACTAGAAAAACCTTTAGTGGAGCCTTCACAAGGTGGAAGTGCTCCAGAGATTCTGCTACACAGTGTTTTGCCAAGGTCTGTGATCTTAGCTGGGATCTCTGAGTAGCTGTAATGATTAATTGCCCCTGCAAAAACAAGGGAAAATTTTTCAGGACCAGTTCAGAAAGTGGATGCTCTCCTTTCCCCTCAGGGACCAAAGAAGTGCAGGTAATCAACTCAGGTGGCTCATGGCTCAGTGCTATCATGTGACTTATTGGCAGGTTTTCAGCTTTATCCCATGAAAAGTTCAAATGCTTGGATTTAGGTTCAATAGGGAATCGGGGTGGGATGTTAGGAGTTCTGTGTCCCAGGTACGATGTGGGTTAGAGAGTAGACCTCTGTAACTCAGTGGGTTCTTGTGGGTTTTGTTGCTGAACTCTCCCAGTGAAACTGGTGCAGGACAAAAAGGCTCTGGAAGGTCAGTTTGCCTGAGGTGCAGCTTTGCTACAAACAAATCTTTATGACAAGATAATTTGCTGCAGATGGACACACAGCAACAAGCCCTTCTGCTCCAGCAGTATCTTCTGTGTTGATTTCCTGACTCCTGCTTTGTTCTCCTGCACTGGAGAGCTGCATTTCAACACAAATATCTTTCCCTGAGAAAACCTCTTGGGGAATATCTTGGTATTTTTCAACCAAGTTGAGGTTACCCATTTTACATTGCTGTCTTTCTCCTGTAAATACCTTTTCAGCTGCTCTTTTCATTTTCTTACTTCCAGGAATGGTGAATTCTTACAACATGGATGCTCTGTATAGAAGTAATATTTGGAGCAGTTTGCAGAAGACATCTAAAATACATTAGAATTTTAGAAGTTTAAACTTTTTTTTTGCTAGGAATTAAGCATGCATTTTAAAAGAACATTTTCTATCTAGAATGCTTTCATGTGCCATATCACACACAGTGGTCCAGGCAGAAAAGCTATATCAGTCCACTTCTAGAAACCACAAGTAGAGAAGAAAAGTTGGATCAGTTTTTTTATGTGTGCCATTCAAAACCAGAAAACTACTCATTTACTGTAACAAAAATTAACCTAACAAGCAAACTAATCAGTCTTAATTCAATGGAAGCATTTACATCTGCTAATGTGCCATTTAATGTGCTGTGTAATACAATTCTGCATTCCTAACTGAAGAAAATTTTATGTGTGTATATCAAATATCTCACTGGTTGCATTTCAAATGTCTCCCCAAGTCTAATTATGCACCTGCACCAGGGGAAAAAAAAAAAGAAAAATAAGAAAATTAATTATAACTAGTTCCTGTTAGGTTGTCTAAAGTGAAATGACCATGACCATGGACATGATCTGAAATCCCCAGAACCTGAAAGAAAACTCCCTGCTGAGCTCAGTGGGCCTTGGCTCCAATCTTGTGTTAACACGCTTGTGACCATACCTGTGCTTCACCAGCATTGTAAAAACAGGTGGAGGAAGCCCAAAGTATTTTGGAATGCACAGGCCTAAGGGCAATATTAAAAATGCTGTAAACAGCTGATAATCCCTTCATAGATGTCTCTAGCCTCATGACAAATGAACACAACTTCTGAGCAAGCAGGACAAAGAAACACAGACAACATGCTTACAAAATGCATTAGGACTGTTTTGATGAGAAACTCAAGTAACTGAGCTGTTTGTGGCTGTGAGAAAGATTATTAGATACTGTCAATTTTAGTGGGTTTTTTTTCCTTATGCTTCTTACAGCATTCTCAGTGAAACAGTTCTCAAGCAATAGGATTTTCAAAAGGCTTATGCTAAATACAGTGTGAAGCATTTTGACTATGAAAAAGGTTGTATCACTTTACAGATATTTACCTCTGGTGCACTGAGATTCTCTGGTTGCCAGTAAAAAGTGGGTAGGAATCCTTTGTCTGTTCCCTTCAGCTGTATTGCCTTACTGCTAACACTTTACAAGTCTCTATCATACTGCACATCAAAATAAGTGCTAGGATGGTGTGAGTATCAACAAAACGAGTTCAGTTTACCTAAATTATCAAGCATACAAACAAGTAGGCAAAGCTTGTGAAGACACTTATTACTCAAAAAGAGAGGCCCATGCGCAAGCTGATCTTAATTTCTTATATTATTATATTTGCATTCCCTTGCAGGAGTGTAACATGAAATCAGGAAATTCTGCCCTTGTGGGAAGGTTTACTGAAATAGAGAACCTACACAATGAGTTCTGCAGTCTTCAAGCCCTCCTCTTCTTTCAAACTTGTAGAATGTTTGTCAGCTGTAGGAGATGTGCATCATACTTAACTCCAAAAATATTGATTTTAAAGCAGCTACTTTCCTAAACAATGTTCTCTTTTCTGAATCCCAGCTTCTATACACTTTGAAAACAATGCATTGTGGCAGCAAAAATGTGAAACTGTTCACAGGCTCATTTGATACATTCTTGGATAAAAGAATAACCCACCATCTTCTGCTGAAGAATGATTCTTGCTTTCTGTAAACAAGAAGCTATACCAAAGAAGGGATGAAAATTAATGTGGTTACCTCTGAGAGGGAAGCTGTAACCTTCACAGAGACTCTCTTTCCAGCTGTGTTCAAAGTCACTGTAATGACTTCAGAGAACTGCAGTGACTCATTTTAGTTGATGACTACATAACTATTCATTTACACTTAATGAGTTTATTCCACCAGGTATAGGACAAATTCTAAACAAATAATGCCACTGAATCATACACATCAATAAATTTGAGCTCTAAACTGATTCTCGGCAACAAAGGTAATGATAGAGAGAGCGGAAGAAAAGCTGCTTCCAATTAATGAAAATGCCCTCTGTATTTTCTAATAGCTCAAACATTAATTTTAAAATGGCTTTCACAGCAATAATTTACAGACAACCACTTCATAATGGGGAAACAATTCAAATTTATGTGCACTCAAATGGTGATGATCTGATTAACTTATTAAATTATTGTTGATTCTACCATCCAGATGAAGTATACCATTCTTCATGGGTTTCATACCTTGCAGTTTTAAGTTCTCACATTATCAGACTTCAGGGTCCAGTTGTTAGTGAAGGTCTTTCTCTGGGACATCTTCTGGTGCAGAGTGGACAGAACCAAGATACCAGGGATTGATTTCATTTGTTTCTTTCCATTAATTCCAAAGATATATTCTCTTCCACATTGGAGGAGCACTTGATTAAATTTAGCACTAGAATTCACATAGTCCTCAGCTGCTGTGGAGTATAATTGAAATGGTGTGAAATATTAGATACACACAATTCAAGTTAAAGCTGATTCAGTCAGGGAATATCCATGCTGGATTTAAGTTCAAGAAGCTTAGCTTGAACTGTGTCAAGCTTAATGTCTTTCAAAGGAAGCGAGTTAGCTTTTGAAGCAAGAGAAGATAAAAAATTATCCATGGGAAAAGACAAAAGAACACAGTCAAATCAGTCTGCCAAATCTAGTGTCCAGTGGTTTTAAACAATGATCAGTAATACCAATTTATCTGTAATGTGTTTGTCAGCTGGAGCTACCCCAGCTTTAATCACCATCCCCTTGGATTTTTTGTACACCCTAGATAATTCCAAGGACAGCACAAAGTTGTTCAGACCCTCAGATATTGTGTAGAAAAGACTACTGAGGCACCACACACTAGCACAAATTATTGTAAATAAATATGCAACTATCTCCAGCATCTGTTTCACAATAAAAGAGAGGCTTCCTGTGGCTATGCAGTGTGGCACATGAAAAAGTTCAACATGTTGGTATTGAGTAAACAGGAGCCCTAAAACAACCAGCCCTTCATTTCCCACTGTGCTTCACGGCTAACCTTGCCACTTATTCCCTGTCCTGTTTCGACCTTGGGCCATTCCAGCCTGGCAGGGTGTTATCAGTGTAGTCCAACATTGTTCAGACAGAAGATGGACTTGAAGCATAACTATATTTTCATGTGTGACTTAGGTGCCATGACTCTCTCATGCATCCTGAAGCTGTAATTGCCTATATTCAAGAAAGATAGAATTGTTTAAAAACATCCAAAATTTTTTAGCCTATTTTAGTCAAAATTTAAACTTCTTTCTCCAAAACTGCCCTGAGTATATGCAAATTCTAAATAAGCCTAGTTTGTTTTTGGGGTGAGAACATATATTTTTCCTATTCATTGAACATTTATCTTGCTTTCATCAGCACAAAATTCCAGCTTTGCCCATTTACTGTATTTACCTGGTAACATTATCAACCCCAATATTTAAGTGTATAATCTCACTTGTTGCTTCCAATCATTCTTACACTGACTCTGGGAGTCCTTCCCGTTCACCCAAAAGAACACCCTCTCTTTTTGGAGACCAGAATCTGAAGTCTGGATCCTTAAAATTCTGTGGAAACTTAGAAAGTTTGATTCTTTATCTGAATGGAGTTTAAATAAAAAGAAGAGTAAGTTTGACAGAAATTATCTGCAGAAATCCAGCTTAACTGATAAGCATCACTAGGGTTTCTCTGCACAAGGCCACCTTGAAGAGGTGAGGTACATGAACTAAATATGTAAAGTCAGCATTCTTACATTGAGTGTCTTCTAGAAGTTATCCACAGCCAGTAAAGGACATTTTATTTCTAAGTGAAAGCAGCCACAAGTTATTTAATACTCTGTAGCTTACTCATGTTGTCTTCCCACCTTTCCTTGTTTCACTTCAACTGCCATGACCATTTCCCCCTTTCTGTTTGTCCACAGGTTCTTTAAAATGCTGTTGTGGCTGAGGCAAAAGGCAATTTTGTCTGTCTTTATTAGAACTCTTGCCATAGCGAGAGTGAAATTCCTGACTGATACAGATGTTTATGTTTCAGGCAGATCAATTCTTTTAAATGCACCACATGAAGTACAGCTAGAAGCAGCACCAAATAAATGAAGTAAAGCTGAGTCAGATTCCATGAGCACTACCTCAGAGGCTAATTCTACCTACATATAGGAAAGACCATGAAAACCTACATATAGGAAAGACCATGATCCTAAAGCTAAATTTGTCTAAAAGCTAAATTTGTCTAAAGCTAAATTTGTAGCTAAATTTGTCACCACTGTTAACATTATTCCTGTCTGCTGGGGATGGGGTTAATCATGGCTCAGCTTTTTAGTCTAATGCTCGCTGACACTGTATTGTCAGGACGATGCTCCTTTTTGTCTCTGGCTCCCTGGCATGAAAGAAAGGCAGACACCTTTCTGTATAGCTGCATGCATGCTTCTCTGTATTCCCTACACTGCTGGGAACTCTTGCTGAAAGGTAGTCCAACAAAATTTTATCCTAGTCACTAAGGTACGTTCATTCTTTGCACACATAGAATTTCAAAAAATCCAGCTATTTGAGATGGGAAGGCTTTCTTTGGTTAAATGAGTCTGTTTATTGGCTCAAATCTTGTAATACAGGTTGCAGCCCAAAGTACATTTTTATGACCACATTACAGTGTTAAAAAAGATCCCATGGCCTCTTTAAAATACAGTCTCTCTGACAGCATTGCTGCCACAGTCTTAACTAAAGCAGTTAAATGCATAAATAGAAGGGACAAGGTGAGGGCCTCCAGGGCATTCCCCTAAAATAGTAACAGGTCTCTAACTCAGTATTTAAAGTGAATTTTTCCCCAGTAGGAAACTAAATAGCCAAAACTAGCTGTCATTCCAACCAGGTGACAAAGGGGCAGTATCCTCTTATCAGCTGACTGAAATTATCACAGAGAAAAAAAACCCCATTTTTCTCCTTTAATTCAAGTTGCAAGCATATATCTATGTTTTCTCAGAAAACTTTCCACAGAGAGACCTCCATTCACTCTTTCTTTGTCAGAGCCTGGTGAGTTTTTATTATAATGGTCAGTGCTGGGCTCTCACTGAACACAACACAGCAGCCAGTGGAGAGCCTGGGACAGAGGTCAGTGGCAAATAAAGTCGTATAACACTTGTGCATTGCTAAATGCAGGTCACTAATTTTACCTATCCTATTAATTTTAATGGTCTGATCACATCAGGATGAGGTAGATTGCTAAACTTCCATTATCCAGTAATGCTGAGGTGTGAGGAGCTGCCCCTTGCAGGATGGAGAGTGTCACTTTTACCTAGTCCAGGCATCGCTGGGAGCTAAGGTTGTGTGTGAAGGCTATAAATTAACTGTTGCAGCAGCCTGAATCACTTGTGTAGCACTTCAGGAGCCATATGTCAGTGTAGATCAAAATAGCAATATATCAACAATTGTCTGAGATGCAGGACATGAGATAAAAAGAAAATGGGGTAATTTAAAAAAAAAAAGAAAAAAAAAAGGATTGCCCAACTATCAGTTGCTGATGAGCAGCTTCAGAAGTCATTGCTCGTATGGCAGCATTTGCTAAAATCAGTTCTGGTAAGGCTGTAGGCCAGGATTGGGAGGGGGACTGATGGAGCTGGGTGCAGCATGGAGACCCCTCAGCTCTAGCAGCTTGAGCTGGCCCTTGGTTTGGCCTCGTGCCATATCATTGAGAGTAATTAGTTCAGGGTCATTTAAAATGTGCTCATTTGACCAAATGCAGCATATACCTCAACGAAATGAGAGGGATTTACATCATTCTTACCAACTGTATTGAGGCTCACGCTAGCTGTAATGGGAGCTATATATTTATAGATGCCCCCAGAAAGATTTGCTCTGTCATGTACTGCCTGATAAATAAGAGAATGAGATTCTGATACCACATGAAACAAAAAAAGGGGGAAAAGAGATGAGGAATGCCATTTGACGGACACTGGTAGGCATTTATTCACCATGACCTAATTCACTGCTCGTTTCTGGAGCCCTGGGCAATGAATAACATATTAAGTAATATTAACGTGAAATATAGTTTCTGCAACAACAGCAATATTAGGAAAGAACCTGCCATTATATGTAAAAAACATACACAAGCCTTCATTTTTTTCCAGAATCCTTTCCTCAGCTGCACACTATGGCAAAATTGCTAGTTACATTAATTCTAATATTATTACCAACTCCAAAGCCTGGGACTTTTCTAGTTACTTCACCAAACAACCCTATTCTTCTAATCCCATTTCCTTCTGTTCCTAAGTACCTTCCAACTCCTTTTTAATGTATGAATGAAGCAGGAAGGCAGCTTACATTTTTATATCTCTCAGCACTTTTAAAGATATTAACCAAAGCTGTTTATCACCTCTCTCTGTAGAAAAGCAGAAGCTTGGAAACAACTCTTTATTTTCTAAAATCCTGGAAACAGGAGTGCATGTTCACGGGTGTATTTGATGTAACATTTTATATCAACATGCTCATTTCTTTCATGAGGAAAGCAGTAAGCAGATGAAACTGGGAAGCACCAGTAAGAAAAAGCAAAAAAACCCCACATGAAATATGATATAAAATTGCAGCAATAGTATTTATGTTCTTTTACATACATTTCCATGAAGTATAAATCAGGATAATGCTGAGATTATACTCCTTCCCCTCTTTAGTGGAAGAAGAAATGCAAATATTCTAGACATTACAATTCATTTCTTGCCTCTCTTAGAAACATATGCATCACACACAGAGGATTTTTTTTTATTACATTATTGACTTGTAGCTGAAAATAAAAATACCTATACTAAAATAAGGGAAAATTTGTGCATTAACAAAGGGAAACCTTGAAATTAAGCAAACAAATAAATAAATCCTAAATGTTTAATGTGTGGTAAACAGGGAGGCAGTGTTCACTGCAATTTTTCTAAGTGTGAGATATAAGTACCTGAAGTATAAAAAGGTTTCAAAACATCAGCACTTTAAAGAAAACCTTACTAAGTTTCTTAATGAATTTCTGATTTCTTTTAAATGGGCTTTGCTAATCTGACAAGCTGAGTTAAACCTGATTGTATTTTGTGTCAACCCCACTAACAGGTGACAGTGTCAGCTTGCTTCAGATAAAGGCTGTCTAAACTGATCTCCCCCTGATGTAAGGTTTTAGCACAGGAGCCTGCTTGCCCCAGGGTCCCTGTATCCTCCATGGAGAGAAAGGAGCCTCTCCAGGAGTCAGTCAGGTCCTCTGCACGGACAGTGCAGTCCCTGCTGGTATCCTTGCCCTTCATGGCACAGCTGGGCTGCTTCTCCACAGGCAGCTGAGGAGAAAAATGGGTGAATGAGCATGTCCTGGCTTTCTGTGGGGGAAAACCTGGATGCATGGTAAGGAAGAAAGCTACACCACACTCACAGAGTTTGTGTGAATTGTGGGCTGTACCACACACCTCATCTCTATTGCCATGTAGATCCAGACTGAGGGTGAGGCTGTGGGGTACAGCTTGTTTAAGTCAGAGCAAGGGTACCTAAGATCAGTTTTAGCTCCAGATCTAGGCTTGACCCATCTACACACCCTCACCAGCAGCCCTGTTTGCAAAGCATGCCCTTGATCATCACTGTAAAGTCCTCAGGACAGGGAACTGGAATCTCCTTGCATTGACACCCATGCAGGAGACAGGTCCATGGCTGCTCAGACAAAAAGCAGTGGCATGGCATTTGTTCTTTGCAAAGTGGCTTGCTGAGTAGAAAGACAAACTCAAACATCACCCCAAGCATAAAAACACTTCATATGGCTGTGATGGGGATCCAACCCAGGCTACAAAATTGTGCTCAGTATTATGAGAAAAGGGGAAAAACAACCAAAGTGCTCAATACCCCATAAGAACAAGGAAATTAAATAATTTAATTTTGAGGGTTGAAAAATAACCATGCTAAAAACAAAGCAATTTAGAAAAGCAATTTTTACAGCACAGAAAACATTGAGAATATTTGCAAACAATTAAGCAGTGTAATTGTAGATTATCTCTACTTAATAAAGAGAAAGGTTAGGCATCTCCAGAGCTTTAGAAGACTGTTCTGTTATTATGTCACAATTGATAGGAATTTAATTGTTCCACTTGAGGATTATTTGCTTCTTATCCTCATGATTATATCCTTTTGGCTCACAAATCAAAACTATCTATCAGCAAAAGTTATTAATTTCTCTTAAAGAGAGAGTTCTCTTTTGAGATCTTGTGTTGAGACACTAGTCTTGAATACCTTTCTTCTGTAATTTATAGAGAATGGCTGGTTTCTGTCTCAAATTTACCCAGTCTCTCTATTCTTTACCACAGACTAATGGTTTCACCCATCTCAGACAAGCACAAAAGCCCTCAAATTTAAAAATTAAAAGTCCTTTC
Source organism: Leptocoma aspasia (assembly GCA_013399835.1). Taxonomy (NCBI): domain Eukaryota; kingdom Metazoa; phylum Chordata; class Aves; order Passeriformes; family Nectariniidae; genus Leptocoma; species Leptocoma aspasia. Next base: position 1,081,859 of record VXAX01000983.1, on the reverse strand, counting down.
CTTTCACTGAAAAGGTAACTTGGTTGAAAGAATACAAGAAGTCTCTGTTTAGCAAAAAGTTACAAATGTCTCTAGGGAGCTCTAAAAACCCTGAGCTTGATGTTCTGATGGGGAATCACCTGCAATCCACCTGCCACCATAGCCTCAGGCACTGATGCTCATCATTTCTATTTCAATGGTCCCAAAGGGATCAAGACATCAGCTGTATTGGATTGAAACATATATGTGTGTACATGTAGCATGTACACCGTATTTTTTTGTTTGCATTATCTTTTAACACAAGAATCATTACATTCCAGACTTCAATGGCAAATGCAAGACTCCTATAATCACACAGAAACCAACCACCTCTATGCTTGCTCGAGAATAGGATTACCTTTGTTTTCATGCTCTTCATTTCCCCTCACTGCTATTGTGCTTTTTAGCATAATACAAGCCTAAAATGATCCTGTGCTTGCCAATTGGTGGCCCGCCATGAGAGCCGATTTAAGCAGTTAGCAAAATCCCCCATCTGCTATCTGGACTTCCAATGTATGTCCTGCACATTAGCACAGCTGAGCTTCCAGCTGAGACCCTCTGTGCATTTCCACCAGGTGAGCCAAAATACTAAGCCAGGAGGTGCTTTACTAAACCTGTCTCAGCTGGAAGTTGGTCTTTGCAATATTTTTCAGTGTTATTAAATTAGTTCATTCCATTCACAGATTCAGATGCTATTTTAGAACAGTTTTACTCTTTTCCCCAGGCAACCTGTTTTTTTATTACAAGCTATTTTTATATGAATCTTGTTCTCTAGATTTCTTGGAAGAAAGAAAAATGGGCTCTGAGCTTAAGGTGTGCTCAGTGCCTGCTGTTTGCTGATTTATCATGTGAATTTGGCATGATGCCTTTTTTTCTTTTGCTCAACTCTTATGTTGATGCCTGAAAGCTTTGTTAAAAAGACAAATACCCAGGAAACATAGTACCTGTGATTTTTATGGAATACATTGTGTAGTTAAAGATTTTTGAAGTATGCTGGTTTTTTCAGAAATTTTCTTCTTATTGGCTCTCAAGTATTTTCCCTGACTGAAGAGAGGTGGTAATAATATCCATCATGAATGTATCTGAAATGTCTCTTTGGGTCATACCACCACATCCAGTCTCATCTCCTTTTATTTTCAATGCAGTCTATGCCTAGATGCTTATGTTATTTGTAGGCCTAATTCCTCCCACCTATGGACACATAAAAGTATCTTCAGAGTCTAACTTAAAAGCATTGTCAATAGGAAAGAATAAGCACCTTCATTTAAGTTTGGGCTTTCTTTGTTATAAGCTGTCAAAATTTTTTCAAGCCACTGCCTGTTTTGAGACAAGTGAAGGGACAATTGCATTGTCAGAAATATTTCAAGTGATGATTGTGTAGAGGAAAGGAACTTATTAAGACAATTACCAAGGGTAAACAGAGGCAGTTCAGCCCTGATGGTTTTATTTGGTTTGCCTAGCAGCCAAAAGGCTGCCAGCTGTTCATGCACATGGCCAATCACATCTTGGCCACAGGATCACAGCCTCTGCCTGACCAGCAAGCAAAGCACATTTCGCAGAAGACATGGGAGATGACAACCTCTGTGTGGAGGTGCAAGATATGTAGATTCAATCTTAAAAGTACTTTGAGCGGGTGAATGTGGTAAAGCTATTGCATGGTTAATTCCTCTCAAAAATAAGGAAAGCTGTTTTACTATGAGGGTGGACACAGGCTGGACAGAGAGATTGTGGAGTCTCTGCCCCTGGAGGTATTCAAACCCTAACCAGCTGTGACCCTGAGCAATCTCTTCTACCTGACTCTGCTTGGGCAATGTGGGTCAGACTGGAGACATCAAGAAGTTCCTCCAATCTCTGCAATTCTGAAACTTGGTGAAGCATAAGGCATGTGGAAGTGATGAGGACAACCTATTAAGGGGGGATGCCAGAAACGTGGAACATGCTGTAGGGTGTCGTTGAAGGCCATAAGTGACATGGAATGGAGGTGGGGAAATGGGGCTGTTGTAGGGGGTTGTTAGGGTACTGTGGGGCTGTAAGAAGGATGATAGGAGTCCCCATAAAACCATGGGGTTAGCAGCATGGATGGAACTGGAAGTACTGAAAAGGGTATGTAACAGATGATGGAGGTGGGATTCACAAGAACCAGATGGATATATTACCAGAGAAGATGAGGAATATAGAGAATCTCTAGGAAATGTGTCTTGATTAGTTCCATGGTCCTGAGAGGCTTCCTATATTTCAGCATATTTTCAGCTCTTCAAATGTTTTCTACACCTTTATGCAGAATCTTGGCTGCCTGTACGGTTTTTTTCCCGATTGTTGTTATTGGGGTCTGGGGGCTTTTTCCTCCTTAATTTTTGTTTTAATATCATACATCTCAGTGAGACCATTTCTCACTTTCTTGAGTTAATTGTAGGCAAGTGGTGGAACCTGCTTACCATATGTTACTTTTTAATGAAATCTTTCTTTCTGCATGCTACTCTTTGATACAAATTACTTAGTTTGGCTCTTTTATTTAGGTTACAGGGCGCTAATGCACTTCTAGCATGTCATAGGAATTATTTCTATCAGAAGAGTTTAGCTTTGATCGTGCTTTTCCTGTTATCCTTGTTGATATGCACTATTTACATATTACTTGATTCCCCAGGTTTGTGATCTGTCGTTTGGTCTGGTTCCATCCTCTCTGGTCTCTCCAGGTTCCTTGTTTGCTTTGCTTTTCTGCTTTGCTCTGCTTCGGTGTAAGAGATATTTCAAAACTCATTAATTTCAAAGGCAAAGGTTTGTTTTACACATTTATTTTTTTAACTTTTGGTAGTTTTAGTTTATTTCATTACAAATGAGTCTTTGATATTCATCAGAGATCCTGTGGTGAATTGTTTGCTATTAAATACCTGGTTGAAATAGGAAGTAAGGTAAAATGACACTGCTCCAAAGAATCAATGCTGAGAAAATGAGGAAAGCAGTAACTTCAGCATCAAGGTTTTGTCATGGCCAGATGTGCTTCCACTTTCATTTTCTGTACAGATGTCATATTTCTGTTCACATGAAAGTTTGCAGACGGCTTCTAAACTTGCATACTGAGAAGTGCCTAGATTTTATGGTGTTTGGGACAGCGAAGATCATTTCAACTGTTTGCCTGTGTCTCCCCTGTAGAGCCATACATTCACCACTCTGTTTTGTAATTTCCAGGATGCTCCTCATTGTGTTAACAGCCTGTGAACCTGCTAGTTGGATAAATGAGATATTGATATACAGGAACTAAAGTTATATCAAATTATGAATGATAGTGCAAGTTTCTTGTCTGTGCCTGACATCTTTCTCTAGTGTTCTCCTTATTGCTGAGTGGATTCATCCATTTGGTTTTGTTAATAATTCTCAAATTTACTTTTTCTTCTGCTGCATATGCATGCTCTGAGGCTCATGCCTCCTTCTCTTCGATGTTTCACCTTGGATTGGCTGCCATACCATATCAAACTCACTACCTCCAGAACTGATTTTTCAAGACTGCCCTTGAAGTCATCTCTGCTTCCCTCACCTCCAGCGCTGTCAGTGACATGACTTTCTCTCACCTCTCTGGGACATGACTTATTTACCTCTGCCACCTATTCTAATGAGCCAAATTGTCATTATCACATTTTCCTGTTACCTCACCTCTGAGTCTTTTCCTTGGGTCCCATGAGTATATAAAATTCAGAAGCCTTGCTTTCAAGTCTCTATATAAATTTTCCACTTTTATAGTTGCCCAAAAACATTGTTAATACCCCCTTTCCTACTTCCAGTGGCATTTCTCAATGTGATTATTCATCTAAAATATAGTTGAATCTTCTTCATGACAGGAGATTGATTAGGTATTCTACAATTTATTTGCTTTCCTAAGCTCACCTATGGCAGTGATTATTCAGTAGGATGAAGAGTAAGGTGGAACATAAGCACAGCACCAGCCATGACCTGCACCCTTTACCTTGTGAAAGGGTATTTCAGCAGCTGCTCCAGATCAAATCATCCATAGTGTGAGAGGACTGAGTTTAGTGAGACAGATCCAGTCTAACGGAGAAGTTCACAGTGCTCAGGCTCTGCCCTTCCAGAAAGTTGTAGGCTGGGATCCATATACGATTTTTATACATCCTGTGCAAGTGATGAGCAAATGAGGGTCATGCCACACACAGCCTCTTCTCCTTACTTTCCTCCAATACCTTTTTTAAATGATCTTTACAAAACTGCTGTTCCAGTGTCTGACCACACTCTGGGTGAAGAACCTTTTCCTATATCCAACCTAAACCTCCCCTGACACAGCTTCAGGCCATTCCCTTGGGTCCTGTCACTGGTCATGACAGTGAAGAGATCAGTGTCTGTCCCTCCTCTTCCCCTCAGGAGGAAGCTGTAACTGCAGTGAGGTCTCCCCTCAGTCTCCTCCAGGCTGAACAGACCAAGTGACCTCAGCCACTCCTCAATGGCTTTCCCTCAAGGCCCTTCACATGCACAGAAACACAAACACACAGGCCAAGAATACATTCAGGAATCTTTAAATAATTCTGTATTATGGATGCAAAGGGACACTTTGAAGTGTAAAATGTCATTTTCTTGTTTATAAGTATAAAATATACACATGGAAGAAAACATAGTCCTATTATTAGAGAGTTTCACTCTACTTTTGTAACTTTTGTAATTTCCTAAGCCAGCAGAATATAATTTCTTAATGATACAATAATGTCTTTATTCAAGCATGAAGTATTCTGTGTTCATTTTTGCAGCCTTAGTTCTGCTGGAATCAGATAGAATAAGGAACCCAGTGACTTTCTCTTTAGAAGATGCTCACAGTGCATACAGCAAGATTACCATTTTTGTAAGCAATGAGAAATCTTTCAAGTAATCTATGTAGGTGTTACCTTTCCTGATGTGGCAGTTTTCACATTTTTGTGAGAAACAAAGTTAGCTTTTTTATGGAGCGACTAGGCCTGAGAGCATATTCTCATACAAAGCCAGATTGAAGAAGTGATTTACACTTTTGGCTCACTTAGGTTACTAACACCTGAATAAAACATTCTTAATCATTTCTGAAGGTCTGATTGCAAATATTTCACTGTTTGGGTGACTCCTATCTATTATCAAGTGTTTTTAAATTATTTTTTAACATGCTAAAAATTTTATATTGATAGTTGGTTATTATAATTGAGATGTGGTCGTAAAATTGAACAAAATTATCAAAAAGATTTACTGGTTTGCAAGAAATGTTTACTAGTAATATGAGCTGAGAACATTCTATTTATGGTGAATATAATTTCTTTTCAGAGGAGTTCAGTGAGATACATTTTGAATTTGCAAATATTAAACATGCTAACATGAGCCCATATCTTTTGATAAGAATTTCATGCAGAGATTTCTTTGAGAAGTAGAGTCTTTATTTTCTCTTCTGGAGAACAGAGTTTTAACAAGTAGGTCCCTGGAGAAAGTGCAATATCTTGGAGGAATCATGAGAAAATGGGGCAAAAAAAGAACAATGGGGAAGAAAAGAAATAGGGGGGAAAAAAGATAAAAATAAATTGGTGTTGCGAATAAGGAAGATTAAGAACAGCATTCTGACTAGGGGTTTCAATTTGTAATGCAAAGTCTGTATTCCAGAGAAAACATATTCGGCTTATCCCCATACTGAACCAGATTGAAAAATTGTTTCCTGGTCCTGAGTATTTCCCATAATGTAGTATTGTGCAACTGAAACTGCCACAGTCTTCCTGTTTATCATCCCAGGGTTTTTGTGAAAACTGCAGCATCAGCCCTTTGCAAGATAGTGTCAGGAGATAGGAAAATTGTTACTTCATTTCAACAATTCTACTACTTTTCTTTATATAATCCAATAGTGTGTTATAGCCATAGCCTTCCCTGCCAAGTAAGCACAAAATATTGCTATTTGCCTGCTTTCTGTATTTTTCTGTACCTGGCAAGTAAGAAAAATCCATGAATTTTACTAGTTCTTAATAAATACTCAACAGCGATATGAAGCAGCAGGGGAGATGCAAAAGGAATAATAATTCTATTAAATGAAAAGGAGTCCGATTAAGCCAGTTCATTTATGTTCAGGAAGGAGAAGGAATATGCTTACATATGATAAAAATAAACTGATGAAATTTCTAATATTTATAGGATATTGCTCAAAAATAATTTCAATGTGAATAATGAATTGCCTTTAATCTTCCCATCTGAGCCAAGCTTACCTTCAAGTCTGCACTCTTACCCCATTTCTTTTGTGGGAACTCCTTCCAGTTTCTGAAGGAGGAAGAAAGCAGGGCATTAGGGGATCTCCCACTCTTGGGGCTGGAAAGGCATCAATACAAATTACTTACTCTCCAGTCTAATTCATAACATTTCTGGAGCTGTAGTAAGGAAACATTTCTAATCAGAATGTCACCTTAAGGGAGAACCCCATGCTGCCAGCATGACCCTGAAAAGTCCCAAGGTGCAAAAGTCCCAAACAGCAAAAAACTGCTCTCAGGAGATTGCTTACCTGAGGAGCACTGCACAGCTGCATCAAAAATCTGCTCGACACAGTGAAAATATTTACATTTCATCCACAGTTTAACAATAAAGAATAATGTCCCCCTCTCTGCCAAGCAGAACCAGACATCAGTTGTTTCAGTACCAGCATCACTGTTGCACCATGTTTGGGAAACCAGAAGAACACAGTTCACTACAGAGTGGTCCAATTCACAGCTCTTGCTAGTGGTGCAGCAAACCTATAAGAGCTTGGACATTCTGGATCCACAGCTCACATCATAGCTATTCACCTCTCTTTTCCACCATTTCAGATTCTGATAGTTGGATCATACTTAACTGCATCTGAAGCCAGCGTAGAACTTTGTCATTTTGTACTAAGTTTTCCTCCAAAATGTCCATCTGCTGTTCCACTCATCAACAGTGGAATTCCAGCAGGAAAAAGGCTACTTATAGATACTTGGCCACACTTCAGCTCCAGTTTTGTCATTTGGCTTTGGCTGAAACACATTTCAGTGCTGACTGAAAGGTGAATGCTCAGAATGGGATAGCTGCTTTCTGACCTGGCACCAGCTGGCCTGGCCACACCGCTCTACTCTTCACCACACCTGGTCTTCCTGTGCCTCATTTGATATATTTAGGGTGTTTAATCCTTGTTAACATTTCATAGTGTTTACATGTTGGGTTGTAGATGAGACCAAGAGCATGAAACAACTGTTATCATCACAGGTCCCAGTTAAAGCCATGTACTGTTAACTTGATGATCAGGGCTGTTATTTCCTCACCAATGCATACGCAAAGCTGGGATGGGTTGGGGGCAAATGTACTTGGGGAGTAGTCATTAGCACAGGGATAGAAAAAAAAGAAAGGAACGAGTTGGACACAGGAATGGAGGAGGAGGAACAGAAGATTGTAGGGTAGCAGTTTGGTTTGGTGGAGCTTATAAGGCTTTTGGTACCTGCAGGGTGTCACAGCTAAACCTTCTCATTGCACAATGCACCTGTGGGTGGTGGAAGAGCACTCCTACTCTCAAGATTAACCTAGTCCATGGATTTTCAGGAAAGTCACCTTCCAGCCTCTATTTTTCTAAAAATTCTTCAATGACTAAAAAGAAATCTGGGTAATTTTTTTTTATGATTATGTCACAGTTCATAAAATAAAAATATTTTTTGACTTCCAGAAAATCATAAATATGCCTCTAGTGTAACATCTGTTCTAAACAGGGACTGTCCTCTGCAGGTGGCTACTCAAGTAAAACTGCACTGTCCTCACGTTGGAGGTGAGGATATTGACAGACATGGAAAAGGAGTCCACTACAAATTGAGCTAGTATGTTAAACTGGTCTTTTGGCACTGGGTAATAGGCCCCTGAGCAGTGATGTCAATGACCTTTCCCTGTGCTGTAGCAGCTACTGTGGAATCTGCTTTCCATATCCTAGTGACTCACTTCAGCTTCCTTAGTGCTACATCACTACTGGTCTCTTGGAAGAACAAAAAGATGAGGATTACTCACTTTTCTGTTAAATTACCCTAAGACTGCAAGAGTAATATCTGTGATAAAACCTGACATTTTCTATTCATACACAGTTATGTTCAGGACCCATCACTGGTTACGTTTTGATGTTTACATCTCTCCTCTAATTTCACTTTTTTAATTGCTTCACCTTCTGTCATTAGTCTCTCATGGATCATCATTTGCACATTTCCATGCTGCATTCCCATGGTCTGCAGACAGCTTGCTAAATGGAGGGGTGTGGGGCCAGCACCCTGCTGGGCTCTTTCAGTGCCAATGCCTGAAGTTGCCAGGGCTGAGCTCCTGGGAGGCTGTGCAACTACCTGCCTGCTCTGTCTTCAAGTGGGCAGGAGCTGCATCAAACAGGCAGGAGGTCCCCCTGGACTGTGCTTGCCAGCTGTCCAGAACTCCTTCCAGTTGGGATGAGCTGCTAACTTACAGGGCAGAGTAAGGTGTGGGAATAGATGGGGGTGACCCGTGGCAAGGGCAATTCTCTCTTTCATTCAGAGATGAAGAAGACAAAATTCAGAACACAGCATGCTGTCTATATTCAGTCATGGAATGTATAATTTGTCAAAATAATGTTCTTTTAATACCCAATTAGACTTTCTTACCAGCCTGAGGCACTAGTGCTTCTTATGGTTAATCAAGAGCCCTGTTGCCAGGGTAAGTTCTCCTGTACAGCAGCCATATTCAATGAGGTAGGGAAAAAACAGCCTGATTTTGAGTCAGTTATTTTTACAGGATATCCCTGGTACCTTCTGGAAGAAATTTGTGAAATACTGAGTATGTTATGCTATGATTTTAGAGATTATTCAAATACCCTATGGAAAAGCTCTACAGAAAAACCTGTGTCAGTAGCTAAATAAATAATGTGTAGGGAGCAGATATAAATTTTGGTTGTAGTGAGGAAGGAAAAGTTGGAAAAGAGGGTGAAGCAATGCAGCACCACTTTAGTTCAATCTTCTGCAGTCAAACAGAAGCAATTTTTAGATTTACATTCAGTAATTTAAATCTGCTGACCTTTAATTCTCACTTGGAATCTATAAAACAATGTGAAATCCGTATTTCAGGTAAACACGTGACCTTGTTCCAGAGGAAACTTGGTAAGCTAGAGAGGGAGGGGATGTGGCAAGGGATAGTCTGTTAAATAAAGCTATGGTATGAAGGACATTCCCTTTAATACAAATATTTCACCTCTTGATATTTACCGTGCAGGCTGTGGCTGTGAAATCTTTCCCTTTGTGCATGGACATTTTTCCCAGTTCCCATTTTCATTTTTTCTCTATGCTCTTATTAAAATTCACATCACACCATAGTTCAGTTCTATTGAAAAAAAAAATCCCACTGTATTCTTTCTCTGATACATTCCTGTGCGCAGTTTGGGTAGCACTTACCTCCATTGATATTGTTAAAGTTTCATAGCAAGCCTTCACACTGCTCTGCTTTTGTGTAATCTTTATAGTAATAGGGCTAATTCAATAATATTCACACTGCCAAGTGAAGAAGCCCATAATGTAAAACTCAATTACCTTTTCCATTCCTTTTCTCAGTTGCTCTTCTGCTGTGCTTAGTCTTTTATCTTCTTCACTGTAAACAGGTAGCTTATTTAAATTTAATAGACACCACTGCCTTCCACGTTTCATTTTTTTTCCTTTGAATCTTCTAGACACTCTCATGAGATGTTCATTCACCTTTGTGTAATACCATAGTAATAAATAGCAATACAGGGAAAAAAAATTTAATGATTGCATAAAAGCTACAGTAAACGCCTAATGAACACTTTGTTTATGAAGAATTTTGCTTGGATTCCTAACTGCACTTTGGTAAATTATGCAAATTAAATATTCATTACTTTGTACTTCATTAGTTCACATTTGGAACATTTTTTTCTTCTTTATAGTAGCCTAGGGTAAAGGGTTTTTTTAATATGGCTTATTCTGTTATTTTTTCAGAAAATCTTTAGTTAAAATGTTAGAGGAAAGTTGTATTTATTCCACAATTGCCCAGAATATCCACATATTCCAGAGACTGAGTGTTTTTCTCCCACAAGAATTTAATATATGTTCACAAATTGTTCAGAGTTCTTATTTCAATAATCAAAGTAAATAAATATTTAAACGGATTTTTGCAGTAAGTTTGCTTACTGATCATATCCCCACCCAGAAAGAATTACAATCCCATTAGCATGAGCAATATCTGACAAATGGGGAAGCACAAAGCACGTGTTCCGCACTGCTGCCTCGCATTGCTCACAGTCAGCGCTGGCTGTGACCCTTCAAGCAGGTTTATTTGGTGCAGGAGGCAGGTGCTGCTCACCAGCCTGGAGAAAGTGGAAGGAGTTACAAGGAAGGTGGAAGCTGGGGGTCCAGATTCTTCAATCATCAGGGTGTTCTAGATGGAAGAGATACATTTACATTTGCATGGGTAAATAACAACATCTCTTCTATACCAAATTTCCCCTGTTCATGCCCCCTGGCCATGGGATTGTGCTTGCCCACAAGACCCTGGCCAACACACAGAATTTGTTCTTGATGCTATTTGAAATGTTGGAAAGATGTTAACTGAATGAAATCTCTTGAAAGGTTTAGTGCCTCTGATTTGCTTTCCTCACATATTTCTTCATCTTCAGACGTGGTATCTGGGGATACAGTCCATCTCCAGAAAGTCTCCTCACAAGCTGTGCAATGCTTTCTAGCAGAAAAGCATTTTCTAAATGTTTATGGGCAGTAAGCCACGTCAAACTTTGTTGTTCAGACTTGAAACTAGGGAGACTGGCAATTCCAAATAAAATCTTAAAAGAGCTTGGGTTTAGCTTGTTGGTTTTCATTGAGCACACAGTGGATAGATGTAAAGGAGAGATCCCTGATGTGGTGATTAGTAACAATACAGAGAGAAACAATTTGTTCTGTAAGTCAGCTGTCATATTGCTCCTTGCCAGAAGAAATATTCTTTTAATTCTCTTTCCAAGTAGTCCTAGGCAATAGGATGTGTTTGCATGGGTGATGGGATGAGGTGAGTGTATTGGTCTATCCATACTCAATCAGTAAGGCTGCAGAATGTTGAGCTGCATATCAGATGCTCAAGACCAAGTGTAGGGGCAAGTGTAAAGCCAAGCTGTTGGTGGTTTGGGGAGAATATGAATCCAGGGTTGCAAACCATACTTCGTGTGATTTCACTGAGGTTACGCATAGGATGCAGCAATAACAGAGTAAACCTCTGTTTAAATAAGATTGTGACTGTTTGAGGGCCTTATACTTCCCCAGCCAGCAGGCACTGTGCACATTTTGGCAAGCCAGCTATTCTTGTTTTGCCTCTGGCAGTGCAAGTGGAAAACTGGGGAGAGAATAGGACACTGCTGAAAAGAAACAGTTGCATCTGTACTAGGTTAATAAATCAGAAACAGGCAAACATTAAATCTGAACAGTGTTCAGCTCTCTGTGTGCCTGCATTTTGCTGCATACTAATTTTCTCATTTTTTGTGAGAACTGCATCAAACACAGATCAAGTTCTGCCTCAGAGGCTGCATGAAAATCAAATCACATGTGGATCTTGTTTTATTTGCTGGGAGCAGGCATCTCCAGACTAGGTTTAGAGCTTCTAGGGGATGCAGCGAAAGAGTAAGATGCCTTATTACTAGTCACTTTCTTAACAGATACTTGTTTTAACAGCAATAAATAAACATCACTTGAAAAGTATAAGGCAATAGCCAAGAATGGATCAGAAGAGCTGCATGCTTGATCTTTGCATGTTTTATTAAGCATGGTCCACCTGACAGTTATTTTCAGTTTAGCTGGACAGATTGCTATGTTAGGAGCCAGCCCATTAGAGCCATGTAGTCCAGAGTTTCTTTAGCTTCTTGCAAAAGGCTTCTTTTAAAAGATGTGCTGCTGCATTGTTGGCATCCTGTCACATTGTACACACACACGCAGATCTGAAGCCTAGGCAGAGAGCTCCCTCACCACTCAGAGGATTCAGTTCCTCCTTCCCTGCGTCCTCTACTTTAACGGACTGTAGCACTGGTTTGTTACTGGTTGCCCTTCCCTAGACTTTTCACCCTCAGAACCAATGTCTATTTTCTTATTCACCAACTAACTTGAGTGCAGCTCTCTCCAAAATATGTCCATATTAGTCCCCATTTAATTGTTGTTCTATCAGTTTTCATTTGTACACATCTCTGTGTGCTTATTGGGGTGAAGTCTCTGGCACACATTATCCTCTGATCTGTGTCCAGGTTTGCATCACAACAGACCTACGTTGTTTGTTCTGATTGTGTGGTTGTGGATTAATTTCCAGGCATGCAGTGCAATATCTAAGGAATTCTGGGCCCTTCAGCGGAGTCAACAAGGCTGACCATATGGTACTTCTCTGGAATTACAGTTTTCTGCTTCAGGAAGGTATGACAAAAGCAGCACAGGCACAGGCACACATATACACACCATGGTTTCAAAACATGCTTCTTAACTGAGCTCTTCTTCTAGTGACTGGAGAGCACTGCTTCTCTCTAGCTTCAGCCACCCCTTCCACCCAGGGTCTCTCATATAATCAGTTCTGAGGAGTCCTGGCTGAGCTCTCTTGAGGGTGTTTGAGGAGGACATTCACCTGAAATGAGAAGATGTCTCACTTTACATCCACTGGTGCCACAGGACTCATCAACATCATGGTATGTTGAACACAGACAGATTTCCCCAACAAAGCAGTGATTAGTTACAAACTTTGTCAAAATAAAAGTGACCAAACACCACTGATGGAGATGACTTCTCTAGTGGAAGTAAGAGGATTGTATGTTTAATGCAAGAAACACACAGAAATATACTTCTAAACAAAATGAGCAAATTAACATGGTCTCAATCTATAAACAAAAACATCTGATGACACAAACATTAACATACAAAATTAATATCTTCTGCAAGACACTTACACAGCTTGAAGCACAACTCAGGATGGTTAACAAACCCCCTTGTGTATATTATCCAACAAGAAGACCTTATTGTCATCAAATATTTTTATTGTTAGTTGAGATTGCCTACGCTCTATAATGCAGCTGTAACTGAGACCTCAAGTTGTGATTTCTATTGCATTGTCTCCAAATAAAACCAAATCTTAAAACAACCTAATACTGCTCTTATATCTAATCCCAAACATGCAGTGCCATATGAATTCTGTGCTTCATTCACTATGCTTTTGACATGATTGAAATGATGTGTCTAGGATAGATCTTTTACTTCATGACTGTTCAGGGAAGATGAGAATAATGACATGGCACCACGAGCTGGAAGGGTTTCACCATAGTTGTTCCTAAGTGTCCTTGCATTGCTAATCATCAAATAAACAAACAAATAAATAAATAAATATCATCTGTAATGCAGACCCATTCCAGAAACAGCATAAAAAGAATGGGATGGTTTATAGCTATCTCATTGGTGACAGAGACATCAAATGCAGACAATGTTCAGCATTAATTCAGTGTCCATTTTAATTCATTGCAGTTGAGCAAGAAATGAGGTCGGAGTGACAACTTTATTTACTAAGTCATAGGCTGCTGAATATTTGCAACATCCAAAACAATTTTGCAACATGCAAAACAGAGGAGCTTTTCATTAACAAGGCTTGATAAGATACAGTGAAAATATGAGTAATTTTCATTAGCTATTTTTCAATAAAAGGCATGGAAAATAAATTATATTAAAACTCTGCTCTGCATAATTTTCTGTTTGCAGAAGAAACCTTATCACAACACCTTTTAATAATATGGAACACCTATTGCAGAATTTGTTGTTTTATCCAATTTTTTTCCATAAATACTAATGGTTCTCTTCATTTTGCCTTCAGCCAAAGCTCCCATTTGTGATTTAGAGCAGTAATCTTACTTCCCCAGTAATCTTACGTCAGTGGTGCCTATGAAATACTTGGCAGTTTAATTGCTGTGGACACTACTTTAACCAAAGGTGCATTTTCAGATGCAGACTCCCAACTGCTTTCAGAAAAGCTGGTATATGTGCAGTGGCTTGTGTTCCCTGAAAAGACATTCATATTGTACCAAATACTGAATTAAAACCAGCAGAAAGAGTCAGAGATAAAAAAGGTGAGGAGAGTGCACAGCCCCAGGGCACTATAATGAATATCATTCTCATGGAAGATGTCATTATTGCTGGCATTTGAGATTGAAAATAGGAAAAGTTATAATAAACCTCTTATAATAATAGTAATAACAATGCTTTAGAATAATTTTAAAGTTAACCTTATTAGTAAACTCATTTAGGTTTAGTCTTTCCCTGGTTCCCAGCAGAGGAATTCTTTAGAGGGCTAACACAAGCTATGTGTTTCCTCCTCTTCTGACAGCTTTCCTTGAACTCTATACAGAAATCAATTTACCTCCTCAATATGCATACAGGTGGCAGCTTCTACATAGAAATATTCCTTTAAACAAAAGCCAATTAAAGGTCTGGCAAACTGTTTTCAAAAAAGAAAGCTGTGGGCTCCAAAGTGCTGAAAACCAGAGCCAGCTACAGAGGAATAAAAAACAACCTGTTTTCTTTTTCCAATTTACAAGCAGACCTATCTTGGTGCAGGATTTTTCTAAGTGACATGGGACTAAAGGAAGACACTGTAGTTAAATATAGAAGAATAATAATTTTCCTTGGCTTTCTGAAGTAGCACACAAATATCTGTGAGTAATGTCACAGTGAGCAGGGCACTTTATAAAACCCAAACAACTGTCACACACAGGTTATAAGGTCTTTTCTTATACGTAAGATAAGCTGGAAATCCATCCCATGGATGGAATCTGAGAAAATGCTATGATGTTTCCCACAAAATAAAAAATGAGTTTCACATGTTATTTTATTTCTCAAGGGTATTTTGCGAAACATATGCACACACTCTCACAGCTTACCCACAAAAAAGAGAAAGAAATCAGTATCACAGGGATTTAAAAGATGAAGTGTTCTTTAATTGCATGGTATATTATTTTTGATAATATATACCATGAAAATGTACAATTATACACAAATGCACCTCATGGTGTATTTCACTGCTTTTTCCTGATTGTATTCAAGATACTGTAGGTAAATTTTATTATTGCCTCATGGAGTATAAAACTGAAACATGGAGTTCATGGTCAAAGGCCATAATGATTTATCTCTTGTTTACTAAATAAAACATCCAAATCCAAGCCCAGTGCAGTAAGTGTGTAGCTGGGCTTCAAGTTAAATATTCTTCTGCTGCTCAGCATGTGGCTGCTGCCATCTTTGCCTTTTGAGCTCAGCAGAGGCTGTAGATATTCAGCGTCTCTGAAAACCAAAATTTCCTGATTCACCCTTTAGGCAATAAAATTCAAGCCTCTTGTTTTAAATTAAGTTCTTAAAATTTTCTGGGCGACTGACTGAACAAGTCAGGAGCAGCAAGCCTGCTGCTTTAGCCACTGACCAAGGACATGCAGAACAGCCTATGAGGCAAGGGTCCCTTGGTAGGAGTTTTCCTAGGGGGTGCCCTCACTTCCAGAGACCTACATCATAATGGCACTGCCCTGCTGCTGGCTGCCAACATCCATCTGAACATATGAAGTCAAGTTTTCACCAAAAACTTTGGCTTGCTATTTACACTTGACTCCCATGCCAAGTGTGGCCTCTATTCATGATAAAGGAAAATATAGCCTGGGGCCTGAATGTCTTGGATTCCACCTTCCACCTCATGCTCACCCATGGCAACTGGGGTCATGCAGAGTGCTGGCACTAGCAATCCTCATATTCCAGTGGCTCCTCTGCAAAAGAAGCCCCCATGCATTTAGAGGCAACCTCAATTCAGATGCCTTTCCAGCACATGGGATGTAGGATATTTTTGTTCTCTGAGACAGGGAGGGGGAGTTAGCAGGGATCTCCATTCCGATCATCTTTCTTTCTTTTGCAATTGAAAGGAAGCAGATCTTTGTGCATTTTATAAATTGCACCAAAGGAAGCAAATAGAGCACCTTCGGTTGATCTAAAAATAAATAAAACAAAACTTGCTTTGAGGAGGCTATCAGAACTCCAGCCAAGCATAGATCTGAGCCTGAGTAGTATTTGGCTTGAAGTTTTGCAGCACTGATTTGAGTCTTCTCAGAGGTGAGAGAGGGAAACCCCCTTAACACACAGCACTTGTTTGGCAGCCAGAGGAACCAGGCTGCCCCTGGTGCAGCTCTGCTGGTCTCTCCTCCCTGTGTTGCCCACGGAGGGTCACTGGGAGCCCTGCTGCCATATCACCCCTCGCTGTCACATCGTCCTGACTTTGCAGTGCAGAATTCAATAAAGAAAAACGTCCTGATGGAGAAAGACCGATGGGCAGAGCAGACACACTAAAAATGGTAACTGACTCGGGGAGGGACAAGCCCTCAGCTCCACTGCCCATAAGCTCTGGGTCATCCAGCTGCAAATGGAAGACAGAAGTCCATGGGAAAGCCAATTTCCTTGTAGGATGAGAGAGCACAATGTGACACAGTTCACCAAGCATTCTGTCAGTGTGGCACGTGTATCTTTAGGAGTGCAAGCAATAGAAGGAGAGGGGGCAAAAGGGGTTTAAAGTATGAAGGGACAGAGACCCATGTCTCCAAATCCCTTGGCCCCACATCGTGCCACAGCTGCTCTGGACTCCACACCACTGATACCTGTAAAACCCTGGAGTGGAAATCAAAGCATGAGTAATAGGACTTTTTAAGCACTATACCATTTCAGACACCCACATAAAACACACATCATGAATGATTGCCAGGATCAGTGAATAGATCTTGGCATGGTCTCCATGACCAACAGGGCAGAGCAGGAACTTCCTGTGCCCTTGGGCACTCCCATTTTGATTAAACATCTGAGAAATCTCCCAAAAGGCTATTACACTCAATCAATATGACATTGCTTCAACTAATGAAATTCTTTTAACATCCAACATCCTTTGAATTGTGGATTAGAGAGGGCAGGTTGGTTCAGATACTGAACTACATTTTAAATTACATAATTATCTAGTAATATCACTCTATATATTAGAACATGTATTTTCAATGGAAAACCCCAATGTTCTTGAAATTCTGTTTTAAAAACTGTAAGACTTGATTATTTTAGTATTTTGAAATATTTTGAAAGCTTAAACAAGCTTTCAGGCTTGTTAATGTCATTCAAAGTAAATTGCATATTCTTTAATACAGGAAAATAAATGAATACACCATGTAATTATTACTGACATCTAAAACTCTTGAAGATAAGGCAGGCAAAAGCATAACTACTTATGTGACTGTATTTATTGCTGGATTGTGGACGTTTTATTGTTAGTAAGATATTTTTCTATCATGTGAAACATGTATATTTCATTATATAAAACACTTTTCTAAAGGAAATTTTACAAAGGCAAATAATTAATAAATTATCCAGTCTTGATTTTCCTTGTTTAGATTGCCATAAAGCTTACCTTGGGTTTTATTACTGTATTAACTCTTAACATATTTAATTTTCTTTTTTCTTGTGTGGCAATTAAAATGTTGCAGCTTACTGGAATGTGGTAGATATTATACTGATATGACTCTGCCAAATATTTTCACAGAAAGTCTCATGCAAAATTCTAGCATGTAAAATTATTTTTATATTGTAGCCTACCACAGTTACATTTATAAATGCATTTTAGTCCAAATCCCTCACAACTAGTCTTACATTAGAAATTATTTGAATTCATTTGAAATTAGTAGGTTATGCCATTGACTGAGGTACTGTTTTTCTGTGAAACTGAAATATGTCGGACTAGCTTTTTTGGAGTAAAATCTTAAAGGCCTCAGGATTATGGGATTAGGTTTGGGCTAGGTTTTTGTTTGTTTGGGGTGCTCTAAAATAAAGAAAACAAGCAGAGACAAGACAATGGATCTGAGCTCAGCTTTTGCAGGTGCAGTGAGTGTGGACATAAAAGGCCATTTCCCATTCCATTTATATTAAAGAATCACAGAATGGATAAAGTTGGAAGGACCCACAATGGATCATCTGGTCTGACCTCCCTGCTCAAGCAGAGTCATCCCCAAGCACATGGCACAGAATTGTGTCCAGAGAGTTCTTGAATATCTCCAGTGAGGGAGACTCCACAACCTCTCTGGGCAATCTGTTCCAGTGCACAGTAAAGAAGTTCCTCCTCACATTTAGGTGGAATTTCCTGTGCATCAGTTTCTGCCTGTTGCCTAATAAGTCTAATAAGACTGCCACAGGCAAAAGAAAGTGAGCTTTATCATAAAATTATTATATGTGCATTTAAATTTCAATAATTTTCAGGATGAGATGAGATGAGATGAGATGAGATGAGATGAGATATGAGATGTGATATGAGATAAGATGAGATGAGATAGAAGAATATTTGGGGCTATGCCTTATTTTTCAGCTCTGTCCATTCAGAAGGACTGCAGAGAAAAGGCTAGGAATTGAATGGCAGATCTGACAACCCTTTTGGGGAAGCTCCCTAAAGAGGTGAAGGAAAAGGAAGAGGAAAACTCTTAGATGTTCAAATCAAAGGGATTCTTCTGCTTGAAAAAAAAGTCAATGTGAGCATACAGATTATTTTCATTAATTAAAATGGCTGAAATATTCAATGCAAACAGACCTGATTTGATCATGAGATCATCAAATTCAAATCCTTTTGACCCTTACATCAAATGAACCACAAAGAAAAAGCAGTACCTTTTTCCTAGTTACAGTTCTAGCATAACTTGATCACAATTTTTTGTAAGACAGTGTCAGTTATAACTTGCCACGCACAAAAAAGTATTCTCTAAAAGAAAAGATTGCAAGTCTGTATCAGGGGACTGTACAGATCTCAACTTGGCTGTCAGCCTAGACCTAATCTATAGATATATCAATTCTTCTCATGGGAGAGTATTTTATGTCATGTCACATTTTGTCTGGCCTTGTACAAGGATAAATGTACAATGCAGGAAGCACTGTACTTCAAATTTAATTTCTTTCATGGAGCTAGGTAAAAGACTACTTCACCAATAAACAGCACTTCCCAGCTGTCTTGGACCACTTGAGACAACCTCATGCACTAGATTCTTGCTGGACTTTCAGTCAGAGCAGTGTCTCTCCAAGTCCTTGAAGACTGCAGTAAGCATGAACCATGAATGTTTATTTTAACAATGAATACTCTAAAAATCTTGGATTGAGGAAATAGAGGAATGAAGAACAAAAGGGTCATCAGAACAATAAGGTGATGAAGACACGATAAAATAGATAAAAACATGTAAATAGGAAACAGGCAAATTCTCCTATCAAATTTCTTCAGCAAAGTCAATAGCAGGATGATCTGTCCATCACAGGAACTCAGCTATGAAACCTTGGTAGAACACTCACCAGCTGAAATTCAAGGGACATCTCATCATTGGTTCAGCTCCACAACATGGAATTTGCTAGCATTGTGAAGGACATCTGTTCAATGAATACATTCCCTGCTTTCCTCCATCCAAATTGCCTGTGTCCAAAGCCAAAGTCACTTCATTGTGCACTCTGACTGAGGGATGTTTGAGAAATGTCTTCTGCAGGTTGGAGTTGGCACAGCAGAAACACAAAGCCTCACAGGTCTCGGAGCTTTTGCAGCTCTTTCTTTGAAAAAGCTCTATCATCTTAGTTCTGTTTTCCCTTTCTTACATATGTTCCCCTTCAAATGCCTCTGATCAGTGCTTTTTCCTCCAACAGCAGAGACAGAAACTGTGAGGACTAGGAAAAGTGGGACTTTTAGCACCGGGATACTAAGCATGACCAAGGACATCTACTTCTCCCTATTGGCTGATGCAGAAGACTGTAGGCATGAACCAATATCCTTTAATGCAGGTGGTAAAAGACATGAAGGAAACTGCACAAGAATATGAGGGGAAAACATCCTGGTTTTCTGTGTAGCTAAGCAAACAGTCTCCTGCTTAAAACAAGTTTTTCCTCATAACACTAGTGTTTTCCATTATAAAACATATTCTTCAGTGACACAGTTTCCCCAGACGTCACATCAAGAATTTCAGTTTGCATGGGAAACATGGCTGGTAAATACACCTGTAGAAAAAAGCAGCCCTGGAGCACTAAATCATATCAGGTCACTGTTATGTTTAATCCTCGTTTGTTCTTTCCCTTTTCAAAATTTCACTTAAAAGTTTCTATCAGCTGACCAGATTTATTTTTTTCAGTATAATGACTTAATTTATTTAATGTTTATAGTTCTAAGGCTTTTAGTGGAATAATTTTAAAATACACTTTCAGGGTCACTTTTTCTCTATTAAGCTTTTAAAATAGATTATGTCCAGGGTCTTTGCTTTCTGAGTACAAAAGCAGATTTTGCCTCTGAAGCCAAAAACAATTTAAAATGTATGAGATGCTGTAGAATTAGTCTGTCCAGAACCAAAAGAAAGACTGTATTTATAGCAGCTGATTTATTTGTTTGATATACAGTGTGTGCTCTGGTTTATAATTTTTAAGGTGTGTGAAAGGGTCACATTATATATTACAAAAATAGCAAGGCAATGATTTACAAGACTTCACATTGTGCCTATTGACCCTCTCAATAAGAGAGGTTGGTGATTGTAACAGCACTGAAAAATTAAACCCATGGGGGTCAATTTAATGTAGTATAAACTCTTTAACAACCAGCAAAATAGCCATATCAGCTGTTTCATCCTTAGATTATGTTTCAGCTGTAAAGTGCAGTTTTTAATGAAAAGTGCACAAGCTTTCTGTATTCTACAAAGCTTCTGTTTCCTCCTCCATGGAAGCAGCTGCTCCCTACTTTTCTTCTGGCAAAAAAGTAAGTATTGTGTTATCACTGGTCTCCTCAGTGGGAGAAAAAAGAAAACAGAGAAAGAAACTGCTTAACAGCAGTGCAAATCATTTTGTCTAGTTCCCTTCTAAAAATTAATCTCTGAGCTCTGAAGAAAAGATGTACATCTGTTTGTCCTTTTTTGTGGACAAATACATTAGTCTGTCCACAAGGAAAACAATAGTAGTCCATGTACAGCTTGAAATAATCAATACCTAGACTTAACAATTGGGTAATGCTTCATGTTAACACACTCACTGTGAAAATGAGCAGTTAAGGGCAAGAAATATCTTTTAATTATCAGAGCTGTGTTTTGTGGACATTCCAGGAATAATGGTATCTGAACTCATCTAAGGTATTGTCAAGTAAAGGAAAGAAAAAAAAAACATTAAAATTGTGATGTTCCTCATGATTTACCTCATTTTTTGCAGAATTATCTGGCTGCCTTAGTAACTTGCACAAATGAAAGCTGGCAAGAAAGAGTCTTTTCTTGTCTCTGGTTTATCATCCCTAGGATGCTCACCCCATCCTCTTTTTGCAAAGAATTTAACAAAAATCAGCTTAGAGGTACACAGAGATTGCTGAAGCTATCTCTTAATAGCCACACTCCTCTAAAACAAACAAAATGAAAGCTATCAGCAAAATAATGTAGCTAACATATCAGGTATTCTGATTCTGGCTTGTACCTTAGGAGGGGCCTTCCAGAGTGAGAGTTAATGGCAGACACACAATACTGGAGATAGAGCTGGCACCTTTGGGCTGTAGGAAGAGTGTATTTTTTGTTTTCTAAGAAAAGACTGCCTTTTTCATAGCTGCTGTTATGATTTTGTGAAATATGGAAGCTTGTTGAAGGTTCATGGATTACACTAGAATTTATATTACTGACTAGGGTAGCAAATGGCAAGATAGTTGAGGGCAAGAAGGCTGGTGTTTGTGCACAAGCATATGACAGACATGAATAAGGCAATCTGCATAATGCATGCTGGTGGGAGTTCTTTTTCAATTTAACTCATCTGTGTGGGAAGTTCATTATGGTATTTCCTTTATAACTTATTTTTCTTTCAGAGTAGCAGAATAAAACAGTTGATGGTGTAGCAGTAGACGACATCTTTTTGTCATCTTCTTGTGAAAAATTCGTAAACATTCTGCCTCTATTCTCATTCCTGTTCCATATTACATATGGAAAGAAGAGATCTCTTCAGAGTATGTTTTAAGTCATAGTTTGATGTGCTGTGTACTGTAGCAATCTCCACACATACATTTTAAGTCACACTCGATCTGTTGATTATAATGCCCCGGAGAGACAAAATGGATTAATATTTCAGCACTGTGCCTATTAATGGTTAACAATTTCATTGGAACATGATATTCCCATACTGATAGTAGATGAGCTGGAGTAGCAGGGTTGATTGTATTAGCTTGTCAAAAAAGATATAGGCATAGTTAGTGAAGCTTTGATAATAGATAAAATTAAGGCAGTACCATAAAGTAATAGATGTCTCTTTGTGCTTTTCCTGATTCTAAGATATTTGTCAGATCTGAGAAAAACCCATAAAAGACAGGTGAAAATATCTGTTACAACCAGTCAGTGTTAGCAGCAGGAGAACAGGTTGTACTAGTGCTGGAGCATGAGGAAAGCAAATAAATAAAAAAAAAATTCAGATTACTAAGGGTATTTTTCTAAAATACACATATGTTTGTCCTCCAAGACTCCTGTTTTGCTTTGTTATGGAAACCCAAATGAAGCACAACTAAGTTAAATGCTAGCAAGGTGGACAGTGGTGTCAGCACCAGCTTTGAAGAAGTGCACATGGCCATCTCAAAGAAAAGATGAGCAAAAGTAGATTCTCAAGTTCTTTACCACAATGTTAAATACTATTTTAAGACATGGTTATCAAAAAAAGCATTTTCCCTTCCCCTTCTTTGTTGTTTGCTCAGAATTATCAAAGTTTTCAATGGGTATCTGAATCTTTAGAAAGTGGAATCAACCACTATATCAGTGGCATTGTCTGGAGTCGTGGGAGGAATGAAAGAGATCATATTTCTCCTTTGACTTGAAAGGGCTTTCTGGAGAGGTAGATTTCTAACCTTCTGTACCTGAGTTCCCTAGGTTGCACACACCTGACTATAACTCCCCAAAACCTATGAGAAAGGCATCCCAAGCATTCAACCTGAACTGCTTGGGTCAAAAATTAAAGAGAAAAATCAGGGTAAAAGAAACTCTAGGAGAGTTGTATGAAAGGTCCTTGTATTGCTGACCATATGGCTGGTGGAGATAGAGGATTTCTAATCATTTACTGTCCTGTCACCACAGGAAGCTCATGCTGGGCCCTCTGAAGTTTCACAAATCACTGCAAACTAATAATTGTGTGGAAGGTCACGTAACAAATGTTCAATAATGAAGCAACTGGGACAATATCTTGACATTTGTGATAATAAATATTATCAATAACATCAGCTAGAGTTCAGAGAAACACCTGAATTTCACATGTCAAAACTGCTATTGAGAAGTATTGGAAAACCTTTTAGACTGACATTTTCCTGGGAGAGGTGATCAGCTCCAGGAATCCTTATGCCTCAGGCATAATTCAATTCCTTCTCTATCCTTCATCTCCTTGATCACAGAAATTAGAGCTGGAGGAGACTCCCAGGTCACCAGACTGCTACATATTTTCAAGCCTTTCCCAGTGCTCATTTAATGAGAGAAAGTCCACTCAATAACACTTGTACCATTTCTTTCAGGAGACCATTTCACATCTTTACAGGAGGGAAATAACCCCTCTTGTAGACTCTTCAATGGCTCCTAACAGCAGTATCTGGTAAAGTGTTGCTGTACTGTGAGCTGGAAGCAAATTACATCTGCTTTGCATTTTCCAGTGGGGTAACTTAAGTGCACACAATGTGGAGTGACATAGAATCTGGCCCTTAGGATTTCACTTAAGAAAAGTACTGTAGTAGTTGAATGTCTCCCGTCTTTTGCTTTTTCTTTTCACTTCTTTTATAGATCCTGTCCATTTGTGAAGTCTTAAATCCTTGCAGGAGTTGTAGTCCTAAACCACATCAGCTATTGTGCAGGGGGAGAAGACTCAAGCCTGTTTTGACTAATATTTCCAAGTACTGATTTCTTAAAGAATTTTGCAAACAAATACATTAAATTGATACATATACTGGAGTGGAAAATCAAATTTAAAAAATCACTTTAGATCTACAAATAGCCATCTTCAAGCCTATAGTAGCAAACCTCCTAGGCCCAGCTAAGGCCAAGATAAAGAACTCAAAACAAAGGGGGAAAAAAAGCTGGTGTTTGACATTGTAGCTTATGATAATGAGCTTAATAAATGATCTTATCTTTGTGTTCTCCAGTCTCTGCTATATTAGCGGTGTCCCTGAATCCATAAAAAATTCAGTTTATGGACATGGAAATCCCATTCAAATTTTCAAATGGCTTCAGTTCTCCTAATTTCAAAGCCTACCTATTTCTTGTGACTTTTGACACAAGCTGAACCAAATATCAGATATGAGAAGATAGCCACAAGCAGCTGAGTCTCTATAGTTAATTTCCATAGGTTTCCACTTGTCATTGAGCTGGAATGGCTTGGTGTATATGTATATGTCACCGAATCCATAGGTGGAACAAAAAAGCATCAGCTTAAAACATTGCAAAGGTCACAGTTGCCATTTTGTGTAAGTAGATTGAGATGAGGCTCGATAAAATAAAATATTTCTTTCTAGTACAAACCACCTCCATTATTTTAGCTAACACATTTTACTTCTCACTTGTAACAGACAAGGAACATTCATGGAAATAGCACAGCTTATCTGCCAGCTGGTAACTCCTTACGTCTCAGTGATTTGGTTGCTAGCAATAGCCCTGTTATATCCATAGTTTGGAAGAAGCAGGAGGCAGGCTTCCCAGAGACTGAGTGCTATGAAACCTTTCCAAAAAGAGAGAATGGGCATGAAGCATTTCTTGCTCTTTAATGTGACATGTCTTTCCAGCTCAGTGCTCTCACATAAGGGACTGAATCACATGCCAAGCAAGAGGGGTCAGCCAGCACCAACATGGCTTGATGACATGTAGCTTAATGCCATGAACAGGAAAGTATTCTGGTTTCTTTATTTATATATCAGTGAAGGTATGCTAGGTGGGTAATCAGAGCCAAATAAAACCTGCTGGTTTTATAGACTGTCATTCTGGCTGAAGCTTTCTCATTTTACTTCTAAACACTGAGGCAAGATAGATTTAGTGATGATTTCCACGCTACAATGCAAGCTATAAGATCTGTTACAAGCAGCAGTTGAAAAAATACACATTCTGCATTGAATAATTGCTATAAATGCCTCGAGGCTTAAAAATATTTTTTGAGATGTTGCAAATAATTTGGCTGAATTTAAGTGCAATTTGTTATGTCTGTTCTACTGGGGTTTTTTTGCACGTAGCCCTGCCCCAAGTGTCTTTGCAGGTCTGCTCTTCAGTCAATGTTAGCCACAAAAGCAACAGTACCTGCATGTACAATATACAAACATCTGGGTCAATCTCAGGTCAAAGCTCAACTAAAGGAGGCATTATGCAGTAAATATAAATGAAGTATATTACTATGATAAATAAAAGTGGGCTACATTAATGCAAACAAGCTTGACTGATAGCGAGTACATTTCCAAGACACAGGGTCAAGCTTGGTGCATCAGTAAGGCTGAGGAGCTGAATGAGATGTATGGCTGCAAGCAACTTACAGATAAAAATCCCCACATAGTCTATAATAGAGTCATCCTGTCAGTAGATGTTCTGTCCCTATTTTCAAATCTTAGCTGTCACTGTCAAAGACAGTGCTATTTCTTTCCCGCTACAACTTTTTTTCCACAAGCACCTGGAATTGGTAGGTTTTGTTAGGCTTCATCATTGAGGCTTGCTCTCCTATTTCATTCTTTCCTCTCTGCAATACTTACTGCCAGACAAATGATCTTTTAAAAAATACATGAGTTTCTTTAGCTATAGTATACCAATATTTGATGTTTTTATTTAGATGACACATACTTTGGAAAAATATAGCAAGAGTCATTTCTGATGGAACCTTGACTTTTTGAAGTTTTGTGTGTAGTTTGTATCCAGTGGTGGGCTGAGTGCTAAAAAGGACTAACTCCACATAGTGTAACTCTGTGCAGACAGGGAGCAGTTGATTCATGAACTTCCCTGCTGGGTAGGTTTTCAGTGAGGGTCCCTGGAGTACTGTGAAAACAGAGCCACTGGGCAAAATGTGGACATACTTTGTGCTTGAGCACTTAGGATATTGCTGAAGGACTCAACACTAACCTGAGTATCCAGAATTGCCCTCTGGGGGATTGCAGTGCAGAGAAGCATAGTCGGCAAAACTTGGACAAGACTAGAAAAAGAAAACAAACAAATAAACAAACCCAACAACAACAGCAAAAGGGGGGAAAAAACCCAAGAGGGACAAGTCAAAAAATTATGGATAAAGTCATACAGAAAGGAGTGGGAGACACAATTTGTACCACATCTGATTTCTTTTCCCATCATTTAATAGATGTCTGGAGAGTGAGGAAAGTGTGATGAAATGGTAAGCAGCAACACACAAGTCTTCTGTATTTGGAGTGCAAATGACTAGTGACATAGGATGTTCTGGTAAATGATGTCCATGAAAAGCAAGCACATGGTGAATCATTTATCCACTCAGGTTTGCAAAAAGACTGTTGCAGAACTCATCTCTGGGCTGATATCACTGCTATTTAATGTCATTTCTACGAAGCCATTGATCATATTTATGGCTACATCTAATCCTTTTTACTATGTCCTTTTTTCAAAAGTTCTCCTAGAGAAAGGCTGTTCCACAGCTTTATGAAGCTATGAACTGAAGAATAACACATGACCTAAAGCAAATGGAGGTGAATGATGCCCACATTATACTGGTTATCCAGACCTGTCAAAGAATGCCAGTGCATCAAGCACTATTGACCAACTTCGCCATGCCTACAGATTTTAGAATAAGTAGTAAAATGTAATTGAATGTGTGTGGACAAAGCTCCCTTCATGTTATCCTCACAAATATTCTCAGCAAATATGTATACTTGCATCGCTTTTTAAAAACAGAAGTCTCATCCTCATCTGTACATGAGTTCTTGGTTTTTCAGCAACAGAAAAGGAGCACTACCCAACCCTTCTGAATAACCATTTCTTCAGAGACCACACTTAAAGAAATTATTCAGAGCTTGTTAAGAATGTAGCTGGCTTTCAGAATACTAAGTGTCTTTCAATAATTTGGATTGTTGAATAAAATCCAAACACTGAGTAGCAGCTGCCGGACCACACACCACGTGAAAGAAAGAAAAAATGTTTTTGTTGAGAGATTTGTCAGGAGTTTCATACTGTGCAAATCCTTCTGCTTCAGCTAAATCCCTGGAGTATGTAAACCTGATATAGTTAAAGTGTTCTTGGATCATTTACTTCCCAAGAAGCTTACTTTGCTGCATGCTTGGTGTGCAATTAGTTATGAAGAAAGCCCTGTCCCTTTGCAAAAAAGAAAACAGCTTGTGGTATCCCAGCTGACACCTGATCTGCATTTCTTTTTTTAGAAGTAAAATTCATTGAAATATTACATAGATACTCTGAGGAGATAGGAAACATAACAAGAACTTCAGATTGCTTCTATTAGATCAGACTGAGTGTTCATTTCCCCCTGTATCTGGGATAAGCAGGAATATAACAGTAAGGGAAGAGTCCAGTGATGCTTTCTCAGACTGTCTTGGCTTTGGGAAAGAAAAAGCCACACAAGAATAGAGATGAAGACCTTGGCTGGAGGAAAGATCCTGGAAGGGGCTGAAGATCCAGGAGGCCAGGGAGATGGATGAAGATGAATACTAGAGGGACACAGAGACCTTGATGGGTGAATCCTGTGATCAGTGGTACAACAGGAATTGACAAAACTTTCTGCCCAACATTCCTGGGCCAGCAGTGTTCATCCTGTGGGGAAGGGAAATCAAGATTGAGTGAGTACAGTGCTGGGGGAGCCAGTGAGGCTGAGACAGTCAAGTAGGGCAAAAGCTTGAATCTTGCTAGTTCTTAGACAAATCCTACTATTCAGATCCATCAGTTTCTGCTTACTGTGTCTTGCCTGTGACAGACCAGCAGAGCTGTGAAGAGCCCATGGCTAGCAATCAGCAAGCAATTTGGTAGTATATACAACATACTTTCAAACTAATTCATGTAGAATAGGCTGCCTCTTATATTTTGTCTCTCTCTGGCTTCACCATGTACAGGTGAAGAGGATCACATTTCATTACACCACCCAGCACAGTTTCCTGCAGGTAGGTGTAATGAACAGAAGCCTGGTATATTGGGTTTCCATGGCCAGGTTTTAGTAGCAGGAGTGGGAGTGGGGAACTATAGGGGTGGCTTTTGTGAGGAGTTGCCAGCAACTTTCTCCATGTCCAGCAGAGTCAGTGTCAGCCGGTTCCAAGACAAATGTGCTGCTGGACAAGGTTGGGTCAATCAGAAATAAGGGTAATGCCTCTGTATAGCACATTTAAGAAGAAGAAAAAGGAGTTATTGCACAGTCGTAATTGCAGACAGAGAAGAGCAGAGTGAGAAAGTGCAAGAGAAACAATTCTGCTGACACCACAGTCAGTGGAGAAGGAGGGGGAGAAGGTGCTCCAGGCATTGGAGCTGAGATTCCTCTTTACCCTGGGATGCAGACCATGGTGAAGCAGCTGTGCCCCTGGAGCCCATGGAGGTCCACAGGGATGCAGAGATGCACCTGCAGACAGTGGAGGACCCAGAGCAGAGCAGGTGGGTGCTGGAGAGGAGGCTGTGAATCTATGGGAGGCCTGTGCTGGAACAGGCTCCTGGCAGGGACCTGCACACCCATGGAGAGAGGAGCCCATGCTGGAGGAGGTTTCCTGGTAGGACTTGTAACCTTGTGGGGGATCCACATTGGAGTAAGCTGTGCCTGAAGGATTGCACACCATGGAAGAGTCACCCACATTGCAGCAGTTTGTCAAGACCTGTTCATGGGGAAGACTCACGTTGGAGAAGCTTGAGGAGAACTGCCTCCCATGGGAGGAACTCCATGATGTACCAGGGCAAAGACTTTTCTCTCTGAGCAACAGGAGAAACAACATGTGATAACCTGATCATAACCCTCATTCCCTGTCTCCCTGAAATGCTGGGGTAAGAGGTGGAGCTGGGAAGGGGGACGGGGCAGAGGAAAAATGGTTTTGAGGTCTTCTTTTATTTTTCATTATCCTGCTCTGATTCTGTTGGTAATATGTCCAATTAATAGCTCTAATTTGAGTCTGTTTTGCCCCTGACGGTATTTGGCGGGTGGTCGCTCCCTCTCCTCCTCTCAACCCATAAACCCTTTGGTATATTTTCTCTCCCCTGTCTAGCTGCAGAGAGGAGTGATAGAGACGCTTTGGTGGGTGCCTGGCATTCAACCAGGGTCATCCCATCTGGTCTTTCTTTTCCAGTACACCTGGAGTGAGAACACAGCAGCTGATGCCATCTTCTCTTTCTCATGGGGACCTGCAACTCAGCCCAAGCTAGGCTGTGGGAGATTGAGCTAAACTCCTTCCTGCTGTGTCTTATTTAGACCTACAACTCCCTGCTCCTCAATGTCTACAGTAATCCCCCACTCTAGCATCCTTATGAAACTCCTCCATCAGCAAAAAAAGCCAAAACCAACCCAAACAAACAAAATAAAACAAAAAAAATCCCCAAACTAAACAAAAATAAATCCCCAAAACAAACAAAAACCCCCACCAAACAAACAAAAACCCAAACAAAAGAAACCAAGCAACCAAAAAAAAAAAAAAAAAAAAAAAGAAACAAAAAAAAAACTGGAAAAAAGATCCTTCACAATGTGGGAGCAAGGGAGAAAGATAAAATCCCCAAGTTTACTCAAGATGTGCTATGTGCCAGTCCTGGGCTCCAGTTCTTTATCTGTACTGCCCATCCATTTTTCCTAGTAGCTTGTCATAACTTGCACTTCCCACCAATCAAGTTAGCAAAGGAGCCTCCCACAATGCAGCTGTCCTGCCTTTCTGACTCCAGAATTTTTGCAGTCTTCACCAAATGATGTGATAGTTTAATCAATAGTTTGAATATACCTTTTACATATCCTACATTGGCTTGTTGGTGTTTAAGTGGTGCCTAAGAAACTAAATGAGAAATTACAGAATTGAGTCTTCTTATCTGGAAGACAGGGTACCTGCATCTCTCATCTTGATTGATGGAATTAATCCTGGTAGTGTTTTAAAGAGCAGCACTCTACCCTCCCACATCAGATGTCCTTCAAAAAGAAAAGGCTGCTGCCTTTTTGGTTTTTGTTTTGTCTAACCTGGGAAGGGGAGCAGAGGACACATAGTGAGCATTTTTACAATTTGTTAGTTGCTTAGGATGGAGGATGATATATTCTGAGCAGTGCTTTGGGATAGGCACATGAGAAAACCAAGGAGACTGTAAATTAAAAAACTTTATTATAACCTCACAGTTATTGAGGTAGCTCTAACTGTCTTTAAATCTGCCTTTCATGTTTTGTTCATAGTTTCATCTTTTCTGTATTACACCTCAGTTTGTTTTGGGGGTGGTCAACCCAATCATTATGTTAGTCAACATTTTGTCAGTGGTGGCATTTTAATTTACTTCTGTGCTAATGAATGACACAAGATTCTGTAAAACATCTACATTCACAGAAGATTATTGGTGCCAAGTTCCACAGGTCTGTCTATTAGCGTGACTTTAATCCATTTAATGCACTCTTCATTGATGTTGTGTGGTGGCATTAATTGTGGCAGGCAGTAATAAGACAAATGCCTTACAAAAGCCTGCTTAACCAGACCAACAAAATTAATTATTCCCACACATGTAGTTGAGATTATTAGAAAATAATATTTGTTGTCATAATTACCTGAAGCCTGTCTTGGTTTAGTGCTATTTTGTCTAGGTCTGATTGCCTAAACCTGTGCTAGAGACACCTGGATAATCTCACAACTCTTAACATCAGTTTGCTGGAGTTTTTAGGTATAAGTTACTCAGGCCTGCTGATTTGAAGCAATTATCACCCATACAAGTGTTGTTTTTTTTAAAATATCTTTCTCAGCTCTTAACTGAGTACTTCATCATCTTCATGTGAAAGAACTTCCTCTAGTTTAATTTCAAAAACAGAACAGGGATTTATTTATTGTACACTCCTGGATTTCCTGTCTCATTATTAATGGCACTATCATTTCTAGTTATGCGCTTGTATTATTGCTGGGATTTCATTTGTTCCTACTATACTTTTAAAAAGCTTCTCATTATATATTGCCCAGAGACATGATGTTATTAGCCTCTCTTATCAATTATGTTCACTTCACAAAATATATTGGCTATTATCTGTTTCTTTCTTTTCTCTTTTGTTCCATCCTGTTGGATTTCTCCCATTTGTGGTAGCTTCTTTCAATTCACACCTGCAAAAAAGCATCTAGGGACAAAGTTTCTTCTCTCTTGCCCATGAACTCATAGCTATCTTGCCATATATCAAACCTTCTTGAAGAAATCTAAACTGAGTTTTACAATTATATTTTTTTCCTCGTTGACTCTGCTGTCTTTTGACTCCTTCAAAAATACCTGATCTGTATGGTTCAGATTGCCCTACTTTTTGGCCAAAATAAATGTAATCATCACAATTTTGATCTCTATCCAAGCACTTTCTTCCAGCCCAGTGATTTATTTATCCTCACATCTCACAATAAAACTGAAAATTAATTCACTTTGCAATGTCTTCTGAATTAGAATATTTTAAATTTGGGAGTTTTAGTAACTTCAGTGATCTTGTACAACTGATAGAAGGAAACCCTTAGAGTCCATGTCCCCATGTTAGGAGTCTCTATCACCTACCAGCCTTCCTTATGCTGCTTCGATTTAATGCTCTCTTGGTTGTGCTGTGTAGTCCTTATATTAAAAAAACTTCCCTCACAGGTGTAGGATTCAAATTATTACATTAATCGTGGACAGTGATGGCGGAGCTGTAGTGCAGACAGAGGAACAAGCAATGCCACTGCAGCAGTGCCCTCTCCTCTGCCCTCATTCCCTGCCCAACCCTGCTCCTGGAAAGGCAGTGGGGTGCAGAGCTGCCTCTGAGGGGTGTTGGGTAAGTGGAGGGGTGTGGTATTGATAATTTCTGAATTTCTTACTAGGTTTCTGGATTTCCTAGTTGCAAGCTTACTAAAGTTTTTTCTTCCCAAGGGAAAGTTCACTTTCCTGGGAGAGATTTTATAAACACGTCTCTGAGCTGTGTCCTTCTCAAGGCCACAGGTGTTTTTCTGTTCTGCTCCCACAAACATAGAAAGATAGTTTTTCTCTCCCTTAACCAATGGTTAGAGAGAGCTGGTCCTGGTTACCAGCCAATCAATTTAGTATTGTAAGAGGTGTTCCACTTACATAGCTGTAAGCCTTCTGAAATAATAAACCTTTGTAACAAGCTATGAAATAAGCAATAAGCTTCAACCTTCTGATATCATGGAGCCTTCATAATTAAGCCTTCTGACAATAAAGAATTTTTAACCTTCTGATGATGGAGTCTTTGTAATCAATACTCTGCCTCGAGCTGCCATAAATGGTGACCCCTCGTGAAAGAACAGATAGAGGGGGGGAGCTTCAGTGTTCCCCATGAGCTTGTGTGCACACAGAATGGTGATCTCTGTAAATACAAAGCACTCTTAATGAGTAAATAATGCAATTAACCTAAAAACATTTAAAAATTGGGAGGTCTTATCTATTGCAAGGTCTGTGAACTCAATTATCTATGTTTGGTCTACCTTTACCTGAGGTCACTGTGTGTAGCTTCACAAGAAAGCTTTAGAAGATTTTTTAATGTCAAAATAATATGAAGTTTCCTTTTAAACAAGTGAGGCTTTATTTGCTGCATATAAGCAGGAAATAAATGCCATTCTGGCATATTTATTTGTTTTATGCCAGACCTTTGAGCAAAAGCTATTAGTGGTTTGGAACCAAGTGTTCTTTATCTTTGGCCTAAAGCAGGGGAACATGATGATCTTGAAGTCCAAAATTATATTTCTGTAATCTAAATCAGAATTTTGATGATGTTGAGTAAACAAATTACAACATGTAAGTTAAGATTAGTATGTAACAGTACTGGCAGTGATATGGGAATATAATCCATTAATTTTTCCCCTATAGCCCCATTGCTTGTAAAAATATGCCACACAGATATTCAGCTGGCTGTAATTTTGGATTTAATATGGTCCCGCATTTTTAAGTGTTGGCTGTTGCTAGAAACAATTTCATCTGGAAGCATTCCTGTAGAAGCAAGACAATGAAGACCATTCAGCCTTTGTTGTTTTAGCAGCTCTTCATGGATCCTGGACCTTGATTACAGCAAGTGGAGAGCAGGCATGGTCTTCCATAGAATCATAGAATACCAGCTTGGAAGGGACCTCAAGGATCATCTGGTGCAACCTTTCTTGGCAAAAATCACAGTCTGGTCAAGATGGCCCAACAGTCTGTTCAGCTGAATCTACCCCTTCCTTGGGGAGGTTATTCCAATGGCTGTTTATCCTCATCATGAAAAATGTTCCTCTTGTGCTGTTACAGTCCAGTTCTTAAAATTATTAGAAATGGCTCTGCCCAAACTAGGGTGCAAATGAGACCATAGCCAAAGTCAATAGTACAGATCTTATTTAATAGTAAATAATGAAAGAGAGAGAGCAAGAGAGAGAAAAAAGAAATAGAAAGAAATAGAAAAGAGTCAGGGGGAACAGAAAGATAGTGACAGATTAAAGAAAATATCACCACTCTGTGGATCCCACTGGCATCCTAATCCTCTCTAGCTGGTCTTCTTGGTGGTAAGGGTCCCCCAAAAAACACAGAATCCAATCGATTAATGTATGTTTAGGCCAGGAGGGAATGCCCAGGTACCTCCCCTGATAGGGGGGTGTAGGGAGGACAAGTTTGATAGAGTCTCTGGCAACAGTCTCTGGATCTGTTGCATCCTTTTGCATCACTGTGGAGCAGTCCTGTGGAGCAAGGCGTCAGGAATAAGTCTCGGGAACACTTCAGGGGGTGTTTGATGGATTATGACACCCCCTCATCTGCTTCTCATGGGACTGTCCCATGAATGTAGCCTTCCTGGGGTTGGAGGTTTCATAGATGAGCCAGTCTATGTAAGGGAGGATGGGTGTTAACCTGGCCTCTGTAGGCCATAGCCTACCGCACCACAAACCCAACCAGGGGTGATTTTCTGCTGGGTTTGGCTTTCTTGTGGATACATTCCTTTCCCTCAGCCTTGTTTATTTTTCTCTAGACAGATGATTGAACAATACTGTTCTCTTTATCTTATCTAGGCAGCTTCACTCACAATCAAAATTCCAGTCTTCAGGGAGGGTTGGGCCGTGGTGATTGTAGCCTCTTTATGCAGTTTTTGTTAAAATGGGCGAGAATCCTTTATAACAATATTTAAGGTGTGAACCATTACAGTCTCTGACATGTGCCCTATTGGAATCTCCCCAGAAGTAACACATTACCTCTCATCTTTTCCGTGTGATTCCTTGGAAAAACAGGGTCTCTATCTTTTCTATAGCCATCCTTTAAATACTGGAACATGGTGCTAAGATCTCCTTTAAGCCTTCTCGTGGCTGAACAAACCCAGTTCACCCAGCCTTTCCTCACACTGAGTTTGCAGTCCTTTTGCAGCCCTTCTCTGGATGGTCTCCAGCCTGTCCACATCCTCTTGTGTAGCACAGACCAAAACTGAACACAGTATTCCTGGTGTGGCCTGTAAAGCACTAAGTAGAGTGGGATAATGACTTTTTATAATGTCATAAGGGCTGGTGATGCCCTTGATGCAGCCCAGCATGCTGTTCACTTTCTCTGCCACAGCAGCCCAGTCTGCTCATATGGAGCTTGTTGTCCACCTGGATCCCCAGGACCCTTTTCATTGGGCTGCTCCTCAGCTGGGTAGATCCCAGTTTGTGCTGCACTCATGGATTATATTTTCCCAGGTGCAAGACCTTACACTTGTCCTTGTTGGACTTCATATGGTTTTTGTTAGGCCAGTCTTCCAGTCCATCCAGATCTTTCTGTAGGGTGACTCCCCTTTCTGAAGTGTCCACTTCCCCATTCAGTTTGGTATAATTGGAAACTCTGTACACTCGGTCCCATCACGCAGATCACACATGAAAATCTGGAACAGCATCAGGCGCAGTATCAATCCCTGGGGGAACCAACTTGTGGCAGGTTGCCATTTTGACATATTTACCACTGTCCTCTGGGTGCAGCCTGGCAGCCAGCTCCCCATCCACTGCACAGACCACTTATCTGGAGCCTCATGTATCAGTGTCTTAAGGAGGAGTCTGCAGGAAACAGTATCAAAGCATCTGAGAAATCCAGGTAGACATGTTCACTACTTGCTCCACATCAACCAAGCACGTTACTTTGTCCTAGAAGGCAAGCAGGTTTGTTAGGCATGATTTTCCCTTGGTGAATCCAAGCTGGCTTTTCCAAGTCACCTAACTCGTAATAGCACTCCATGCCTTGAACTATCTGCTGACACAAATATTACCATACTGATGAAAGTATTCCCATAAATCTCTTCAGGCCAATCGTATGTCAAACAGAGTCAAACCTTTCATCTCTTTTCCACCTGTAGCAAAATGTCAGATAATTATTGTCTTAAACTGTGTATTGTCTGTAACTCTTAACCCAGCTAAATCTGTCTCACACAATGATGTTATATCAAAATAAATAAAAGAGGGTACCTTGGGGTAGCTATGAGAAAAGAAAGGAATCATCCATGTCTCTAATGCTTATTCTTGTGGGATTTTCTTCTGCTCTGTCTTCACACTGTAACCTCAGAAATCCTCCTTTTGTTATCTTTAGGTATTGTATTAATTGCCACATTACATTAACTGTCACTTTAACCATGACCTTTCTCCTGTATCCATGTATGGATAAAATTTGATTGTCTGCTGTTTTCTGGCTTTGATAGGAATAAAACTGACCCATTAACTCATCATCATTTCAGTCCTCAAAACAGTCTTGTGAGATGCAGATAAGTTAAAGAGATACTCTCCAACACTGAAAGATGCATGTACAATTAAGTGTCTTCTTTATTCAATGGCTGTCTTCTTTTGTGTGGAATATAGCCTACTATCATTTATATGGGTATTTTATGTAGCTATACAGTTAGATGGAAGAATAAGTATCCCCTTCTTGCCTAGACTGTCTATGATATCCCTTGGTTGAAGTATTTTGAATACTAATTAGGTTTTCACTGCCCCTCTCTTTAGTGTCTGCTAGAAGTTAACTCCCATCCAGTAGCCACCTTGAAGTTACCATAGATCTTGCTAATTATCTGTTTCCCCATAATTCCAATGGGTAAGAACCTGTCCAATCTGTGACAAAGAGGCTTAAATTATGCAGTAAGTGCCCGGGATTCTCTGACTTTCTAACACAGCAAACTGCAAATACTGCAGCTTCAGGTGAATTTTAAAGAATGAGATTATTATTGCATTCAAATGCAATAATAAATGTATAAAATGAATAATCCATGAAAGAAATCCCTTGCATTATTTCCCACAGTAAATTAAGCTTGTTTTACCCTGCACCTGCATTTCTGCACTGCTTCTGAAATGTAAGGGAAATGAAGAGCTAAGAGCAAAAAAATTATCAGGCTCCATGACAGCAGTTATGCTGACTAGAAGATAATTTGAGATTTGGGGCATGAAGGAAGCCCTGGGAAATTATTTGAGACTCAGGATTCAGAACTTGCTGTGAATGCTTTGGCTTTAAAGACAAGCCGGTAAAAAGCTTATTTGTTTAGCATCTTAAATGGCATAAAAGAAGTGCAATTTCAGCCTGTCTGCAAATGGGAAAACAATGCTGAGCTGCTTGCACTTGTGCTAAAGATTTGGAAAAATTTCACTGTCCAGAAAGCAACACTGTCCAGAAAGTGTTACAGTCAGATCCACATGGGGACTGTAAATGTTGCATAGCCTCAATTTTAGGATGGAAGGATGTGTCTCAAGTAGTTAAGAGGAAAAACTGAAGAGAGAGTGTGTCTCAAAGGTGGCATTTTCCCTTACAGTGGCACAAGGACAGAGATGGATCAAGACATCTCCTGACCCCCAGGGCCAGCCAGTGCTTTTGCCTAGGGGACTGGGGTTCCCACCTCAACTGCTCTCCCAAAGTCACTGCTCCTGTCATTAGGCTGGTGGCAGCCTCAGGATGGAAAGGAGGAAGAAATACTGTCCTCTCTGGTGTAGCAGCACTTGGTGGCTGACTCCTGTCACAAAACTGTGAAGTTCTCTCTTTTCAGTCCACATCAAATATCTTTGTAGCTGAAACCAGCAGCCCACCACCCTTGCTGCCAGATGAAGTGAAATGCCTCTTCAGCTCTCCTCTTCCCATCATGCAGATGGGAACAATAAATATTCAGTTCATTAAGACAAGGGAAAAGGACAGGCATGTGTGAAGCACGAAGTACCCTCGCCACTAAAATATTTCTGGAGCCATGTGAGATCTATGGCTCCAAAATACACACGACAATAGGAACAGTGGTATCCAGGGAGAGCTCTTCATCCAAGGCAATGCTGCTTGCTTTTCTGCTTGTTTTTGTGAGTCCTGATAATTGGTGAGCTCATGAGCTCACTGGGTCAGACTGCAGGTGTGAGACGTGCTGTCTTCAGAGGTGCTGCATGGACACCTTGGCTTTGTGCCCATCTGCTTGCCAGGGTGCAGAAGAGCATGTTGCATTTTGGAGGTATGGTGGTGTCCCTGCTTGGAAAACGTTCCTCTTTTTACCGAATCTTAAATATTTGGTTTGTTGTTGTTTTGTGCTAGTCTTGATTTTATTGATTACATCCAAAATAGTCCAAACATTTCCATTCTGTTTTTTGGCCTGGCCTCCAGGACTCTGAGGAGATGTTTAGAGCCCAGCTGCATCCATACTTATTACTCTTTACTGGCACCAATGACATAAATAGAAAAAAGGACTGTCATGTTTAAGACTGCCTTCTAGCACTGTTATTCTGTTGAAATATTAGCTGATACAGGAACAGGTGTATAAATTGCCTGGGCTGTCTGGTACTGGGGTCTTTTCCACAGGGATGTGTTATGATCCAGCTGCACGCAGGTGCAGTGAGGATTTATGCTCCAAATACCTTTTGTTCTTCTTCTAAGTTCTGGTCTACATTAATTGCTTGACTTGAAGATGGCATACTCCTCTGCTTAAATGATAGCTAAAATGGAGGACTATAAGTCCTCTCCAAGTGAATAAGGAGAGAGAGTGGAAATGTCTGAAATAATACCCATGGTGAGAAGATTAATTTATTTCTTTCTAGCAGTTCATAGTAGTATTGGCTTGTTCCTTTGTATTAAATCTTTTCCACTTTTTTTCTGATATAGGAATGTTATTTACATCACATCTTTTTCCCAGAAGGCAGATGCTGGAAACTCCTTAGGAGCTGATTAAGATTTTTCTCAGTGAGTCACATTTGTCATGTAATGATTTGTGAGTAGCCTGACTTGTTTGAAATACTAATCCTAGAAGTTTGGCTTAATTGACTAAGCCCTGGATTTTCTATAAACTTCATTAATTCTTTCCTAATTTCTGTCATTACAGTGGCCTGCAAAGAAATGGGTCAGAAATCATCATTAAAATGTCATTTATATTCTGTGTAACTTCATTCTCCAGACCTGCTATACATTGTACCTGCAAGATGGAATTTTTGTGCTAACTTCTGCAAAAGTGACAAGAGAAAAGAAGTATATGCTGAAAACACAAAAAATTGTGGTTAACTTTGACTCTAGGCAAAGGAGCTTTATAATGGAATTATATTATAATGCAATGCCTATTGGTCTAATATTTGTGATGCTTTCCCATTATCCATGCAATCCAAGACTCTCCTCTAAATCACTTAATTGGGGTCCTTTTAAGACTTCCTTTACTTCACTGGACAATGGCATACCTTTCATACAATTGCACCTCTTCGTCTATTGCCTACTAATTAATGCCCTTGGAAACAGTTTCTCTGCTTTCCACTAACGAATCAGGCAGAGTCCAGCCTATTACCCAGTGAATTACCTTGGTGAATATCTCAACATCAATATAGAACAAGTAGACAGGGCTATGAGAGGCAAAATCAAATTTGTCTTTGTTAGGTTTCAAGTCAGTTAAAGATAGGCTTCTATTGATTTTGAAATTTGCTGGGATGCCAGGAAACTTAACAGAGCTGCAAGTCAACCCCTTGCTCTGTTTAATGCTTCCGTAAGGCTTTTCGTCCTGCTCTTTTTAGTCATCTACGATTTCCTCACATATTCCTTCACATTTATTTCTGTTAAACTTTCCTAACTGTTTTTCACCCAGGATCTCATCTACTTCAATATCAGCTGTTAATCTTAGTGTGCACTCTGAACTTTTAAAACTACTTTATCCACCAGTTTTGCCTAGATAGGAAAACTACTTGCAAATGAAATACACTTTGTTCTTAGACTTCTGTGGTATACCCTGTTTAACACCCATCAAAATACTCTTCTAATTGTAGGAAATTGTGATTTCTTCAATTTTGCTGAAGACTGAGGGTGGTAATGGAACTGTTAGGATCAAGGAAGGATTTTAAGCTGCTAAAATACAAAAATCTTCCTAAACCTAGGAAGAACTTACTGAAAACAACATGAAACAGCAATTCTAGTAGTCTCTGTGTAAGTATACCTTGGGTTAACTAAAGTATTTTTTAATTATTTACATTGGTGTAAATTGTTATTGGCATATAAACCAGATGTCTCACTGCCCAGACCCTTAAAAGCAGATATTCTCAGACAATGCCTGAAACACAGCATGTTTCACTAAAGAGAGAAGTTCGAAACCTTCTTTTCTGTCAGAAATGCAATAAGAGATCTTTGTGTGTATTGATCTAATGGCTATCACATTCTCATAGGAGGAGGGAAACCTGCACAACTTTTCCTTCTGTCCAAGGGGCTTCAGATATCCTTCAAATCTCAGGATTTACTGGGCCAGAGAAAAGGATGAAGAAGGAACACACCTGTATCCTAAAATTACCTGCATTTATTCAGGAGTGAAGATGCTAACATTTTAATCATTGTTCCTGGGACCATGACTTTTTAATAGAAAATTGAAAAGCAGTGCTGGGAATGGTGCTTCTGGGTTGGGAAAAGTGAGGTAGAAATACCTCAGGTGTCCTCATTTGTGGGCAGATATGGCTGGACACAATCTCTTCCTCTTTCTCTACTCTCAGCTGTTATACTTTTGCAGGAAGAAATGAGCCATGCTTGGTGCTATTGAAAAGAACAAGTGTGTCTCTGTCCTGAAGAGCTGGCTGTGGGCTCCCAGGTAAAACAGAGACAGGGAACTCATGGCCCAGTACTGCAGCATGACAGTCAGATCCCTCACCTTCCATGGCAAGCTTCAAGTTCAGTGTCTTGGCTCTTTGGACTTGCCACTTCATGTCACTTAAGTCCCTATGAGCTGAATGCTAGGCTTATTTAGGGTTCTCTCTTCACTCCTGGGCATCCTATTTATCTAATCAATATTTCCCCTCTTACTCTGCTGAACTCTGTGCTCATTTACCATAGAATCTAAGTGGGATTATGATTTTTCAGAGTTGAATCATTCCTGTTATCTTTTCACTGGTATGGTCTGGTATACAGCATAGTGCAAAAGCCAGGGCTACTAGAGCAAAAGCCCATTGTTCTCTACAATGTGTATGAGGCATCTCACCTACACATATCCAGAATCTCTCTCTCTTTTGCTCCAAAATTCCTTTTGCAGGAATTTAACACTTTTTTGAAGAGTTCCTCCTTCTTTAAGTCAGTCAGGTCTGGGATTTCTTTCAACCCAGTGTTATTTCTTCTTTCTCAGTTCTCCAAATTATCTATTTTTCAGGTCTTTACTTTCAAGATCCTGAAGTCTCTTATCTCTATCGGTAACTGTATCTGAATGCCTGTTTAAGCCTGCCTCAACTTCAGTCACTCTACCTTTTATTGTAATTCCCTGAAAGAGGCTTGCATCAAAGCTTCCATTGATGCTAGCTCAGACAGTAATTCTCTAACGTCTGCCAATCTTCCTCTGCTGTACTTTGTTTGCAGCACAACACTGGGCCTCTGGGACCTCCTGGGGTCCCAGTGCTTCTCTTTGGCTGCTTGCAAAGACATCATTAATACCAGAAGTGCACCTCTGTACAAGTGTGCTGGCATAAGGGATCACCAAATATTTTAGGAGGGGCTTTTGGGCAGTTTGCATTTTCTCAAAATAATTGAAAATTACATACTGATGGCTGCTTTGAATAACTGCTACAGCCTTCAAGACATGCGTATTGCTCTGAATAGCCTCTACTATTCACTTGTTCTCCTAGATTCCTAAACTTTTCAGACTTTAGCAAAGAGTATGATTAGCATCTCTGATCCAATTTGGCACACATCACTCACCTGACATTTTCACATGCAGATAATGTAGAATTACTTAGGAAAATGTATCATAAGTCCCAACCCCACTTATCATGTAAAAGTGGTTGCCCAGCCTCAGACCTCCAGGTTCAAGCTTCTTCTTTTGCCAAAAAGCAAATTCCTGTGATTAAGCATACTACTCATTGAGGCCTCTCCTGCCATATGAATATGGCAAAAGGCCTAAGCCTGAATTCTGCATTTATTTGAAGATGATCTGTACCTTCATCCTTCTTCCTAGTTGTCACGATGCTAATGCAGAGAAGAAGAAATGCCTTCTTCTTCCTCCCTCCCCTTTTTTGTTACACTGTGTTCTAACTAACTCTGCAAAAGTAATTTGTTATCTCCTTGAAGTAGTCACGCTCAGCCTGAAATTGTTCTCTTCTCAACTTCTTTTGCAGCCAATACCTGTCCAGATTGAAATCAAATACTCCATCCAGTGATGTGCTCTCCCTGGCCAAGTGAAAAAGTGTACATCTAGTTATCCAGTGCTGCAGTGCTCAGGAAAACATGCTGTAAAATGAGTAAATAGCAAATTCTGAGGAGACAGGTGAATCCTAAACACTATCTTCCTCTGGACCTCACATGTCTTTGTGTGAGCTACATAGAGCTCAGAGGGGATTAATTTCCCAAAACACTTATCTGGAAATAGATATCCACAGTGTGCAAGAGGTCACCACAGGACCTGCTGTTAAAACCGTGCTGAAAAATATCGCAGTTGTTATCTGCTATAAATTTGCCCTTTGGTAAACAGCACCCCTTGCACTGAAGCAACTCTGACACCAAGGATACAAAGCCCAGGAAGGGACCCAGGTAGGACAGAGAAATTTGTGACAGGAAGAGCCCCCCACGCTGTGCTTTGCGTAAGAGCCCAAACTCATGCACAGATCCCAGCTCATACAGCTTTTTGGGTGGCTTAACAGCTTAGCTGTGCTCACTAAAAACACAGTAAAGCAGACAACTGTCTAAGCAGTGTCTGCTGTAGCAGTTCACTTTGACCTGGTGGAAACACCATGTGCTTCATCCCAGCCCTGACTATTGCTGCGAAGGCCCTTGCTTTCCCCTGAGAGTGTGTTTATAAGAGTACTGCAATGAACCCTACAGCTGTTGTGTTCCCTGTCACAGGAACTGTAGACACAGCCTAAAGGAGAGAATTCTGCACACGTGATATTATTCCCCTCTAAATTAAAACATGGAAACCCCTTATCCCTTTCTCTGGAGATGAAGAAATCAATCAGCAATCCTCAACCTCCAAGAACAGAAATGTATGTTTCTTTGCTTTAAAGTACAGGGCATTTTGCTCTTGCTTTTTTTGTTCAGTTTTCTCCTGGTCCAAAATCTCATAACCCTGATTTAGGTGCTAATATGCTGCAGTGAGTTCCAATCCCCAGGCAGCTTCATCATCTCCAAGCTGTGCAAGCTTAAACCTGTCATAATACCATGATTAAGACCCATCATACATTTGAACAGTTTGAAAGCCCATGTCTGCTTCCTCACTTCCAGACACTCTCACTCTCCAGTGAAAGGCAAAATCAATTGCTCCCCACAGGAAACCGAGGGAAGCCAAGTGGGTATTTTCCATGGCCATTTACAGCATTATAGCCCAGCTCCCTGACCACGTTTATTCTAAATTCCTACTGTTCACAGCCTTGTTGGTCTTTGTGGATGAAACAGAATGGTAATCTCCTTCACACTGCTGATATTCCCAAGTAACTTTAAGTGACCATAAACTTACATTGGAGTATGAAATATGTCCTATGACTT
Organism: Leptocoma aspasia; assembly: GCA_013399835.1. Lineage (NCBI taxonomy): Eukaryota > Metazoa > Chordata > Aves > Passeriformes > Nectariniidae > Leptocoma > Leptocoma aspasia. The sequence continues at coordinate 1,038,820 of VXAX01000983.1, read as the reverse complement.
TTAAATCAAAATGTAGCACTTTGCACTACTTGTGTAAGATATAGGTCTTCCCAATGCATTATTTGTGATTTGAGTACTACTAAAACAGCCCTATTTCTAACAGTAATCATAAGGATTGAATAACTACATAGGGTCTAGTTTAAGAAGGTAAGTGTCCTCATGGGCCATGAGCCCATGAAATCTCACTGGGAGATTTATGGGTTATGGGTAGCATTGCCCTGCTCACAGAAAGGACTTCTTGCTTTGTGCCCTGCAGCCTCAGAGGGTGTATTCATATCTGTGTTACTTACCTCCTACTTCCCTTTAGAGTAGAATAAAAAAAGCTGAACTGGATGCTCAATGCCAGAAAACTGCTTAAATGAAATCAAAACAGGAAAGCCATGGTTCTGCACCTCTCCACAGATGGTAGATATGCTAAAGCAGAGTATTACAGCAGCCAAACAAAAATAATTTCATATGTAAAAAGCCTCTTTTTATTTCAGTTCACATATTAGTTCTATTTCTATCTTGCCTTCAGTGAACAGGAAGAAAAGAGCTCTTATTGTTTAGTGACATTTCCGAATATTTATAGTTGTCTGGTAGTAACCTTTTGTTTGGTAGATAGCAGAGTTTGCACAGTATGTTGAGTATGTCATTAAACATTTGCCTGAAGATTTGAGTGTTAGCATCAATGACAGAGTTTCCTAAACATGTCACATTTTCTTTGGCTGTCATGAAAAATTATAGCTACTGTGACTCACACTTTAATAGCAGCTATTTGTGATACTTTAACCTAATGTACAGCCCCAGAGGAGAAACAAGAGACACAATAAAGCATCTGCCACTGACTTGCTTGAATGGAGGGATTCCAAGCATTATTAGGATGCCAAATTAAAGAGAAAAGGCTCTTGTGTCAAATGTCAAAGGGTCTTGGTCTTTGTTAACTTTACTGTAATTTATGTTTTATCTCTGAAAGCATATAATGAAAAAATAAAAGAAATATTCCTTTGCTCTCTGGTGTTTCTTTCTCTGTACTTATCTGCATAGTTCTTGTGATAGAAAGCGTTAAATACTTTTTGAAAAACCCACATAATTAATTATTACACTTTTTAGCAATTAAATACATAATGGAAATATTTATTACCTTCTAGTGTATCTTATTTTTCCAATGTAAATTTTAAAAAGTTAAAAAAACCAATTGAACCATATGGGTGTTCTGGGTGCCAAATGGAAAAAAGACATTTGTGATGCATTTCTCCATATTTTCTCTTAAACATATTGCTCATTTCTGCAAGGGAAAGCCAAAAAAATGAATATTTCAGGTGTCTGTAACATAGAAACTGTTCTTTTCCTGTTTATCTGCAATCTTTCCCTATTTCTGTCAAAACTTCTTCTGCCATCCTTACACACATCAGGAAACTATTGATGTCATAATTAGCCCATGTGTAAATGAGAATAGAAACACTTGCCTACTTCTAAGTTAAATTCAGCCTTATTTGGAAATGCTTTAAGAACTCGAAGAGAAGATAAAATAGGGCACAAGTGCACAAATTGGTTTCTATAAATTCAGAGATTTAACCCATATGATTAGGATGACAATGCCAAAAGCTGAGCCCCAGAGGAAACACAAACAATTGTCACTGATAGCAGCCAGTTAACAGATTTTCCCATGATGGAGCTATTGAAATCCATTCTAAGAGCAAAGATTAATACATCATTCTGCACCAATATCATCTGGCACCTAGAAATCTTCATCCTGGAGTAAAGGAACCCTTTAGGCTTTATAACAAAGGACACAACTCTGCAATCCTGTGTGTGGCTTCACTGTATATCATTTTATTACCTCACAGGAAAAAAAAAAATCCCTGAAAAAAATCCATGAAATGTGATATTGTTTTTGCTTGTCCTCATGGACATTCAGTAAATCAGGCCACCATACAGCAGCTATGTTCACATTTCAACAGAAAACCCTGATATCACCTAAGCAGCTTTGTGAAATATGTACTCAATGAACAGGACTGAAAAGTGGAGCTGTTATATGAATCAAAGAACAAAACATTCTTAAGGAAACTTGGATTCCCTTTTCAGACTTTATCATACAATATATTGTACCTGTTAGGCTCAAACCTGCAACTTTATAAAATTTTATCAGAAATTTGTCGATTGCACCATTTGAGCAAGGCAAACCTAATCATGATTTTCAGGAAACCAGAAGTCTGACTGACATCATCTTTCTAAATTTCCAGAGACTGCATTTTTTTATTTTCATTGACTGCACTGACCCCTCTGAAACAAGTCTCATGTTTCTATCAGATGTATTAGCACAAGGACATCCATCACCATGGGCTTTGCACTGTGATGCAGCCCTAGATCCTCCCTCACAGAAACACCTGTTGGAATCCAGGGCACAGGGAATATTTCCCTGCCTGTATTAGGGAGCCCTGACCCCCAGTCAGACACTGTTTTTAGCCTTTGTCCCAGGGAAAAAATTGCTAAGGCTTTGGGATGAGTTGGAGAACACAGGTGTGAACTAGGTATGTAGCAGTAGTGGTAGGAATCTATCATAGGGTGAAGGATTTAGGATTTTTGGGATTTTGTATGAGAGTGAATGGAAGGCAAGATGGAGGATTTGGGGTGTGGTTTCCTTTCCTTCTTGTTCCTTCTTCTTCTTCATTTTCTGTAGCATTGGTGGCACAAAGTCATTGGTTAGGGATGGTAGCAGCATAATTGTTACGTGTGTAAATCAGTAGGAGTCATTGGTAGTAAAGTAAAAACAATATACGTGTTAAAAGGTAATTGGGTCAAATATCTTTAAAAGGCTTTGATTTTGGGAACTCAAGGCTCCATTTTGTGCCTTGCTTCTGTGGTGCTGAGTTTGGTGTGGACAGTATATCAACCTCAAGATAAGAAAAGAATAAACAATAGACCGAAGACAGAGAAAATCCAGAGTCTTGCTCGTTTTTCATCCCTGGCAAAGAACTCACAGAGGGAACCTCCTTCAAGGGCCCTGGGGGCCTGGGTTCCCAACAGTGTGTGGGGGAAACAGCAAAAGCCTCCCACAAACACCAACCTGTATTTTTGACCAATAACGCATAGCTGGGTGGGAGCTATCATACACTACTTTCTGTAAGAGGATTATGAAGACAGAGCAAAAGTTTTTTATTATAGTTTGACGCCAAGGAACATGCGTGAGTGTCGCATTTCACTCCTCAAAATTTAAATGAAACCGCTTACTAGAGCAGAAGGATTGCAGCTGTCACGCATGGTTAAAAAATCAGAGACAGAACTAAGACTTGGAACCCCACTAAGATTATCCTTTCAAATGAAGATTGCAAAAAAGGTAAGAGCATAATCTTCATGACAATTCTCTTCAAAATAGGTTTTTCAATGCTTTGTAAAAGGATGAGGAACAGGAATTCAACACCTAATCCTAATGAACACAAATTGAACATGCAGCCCAGAAAAACAGAAGCTGTCCTTGTGTAAGACCCCACTTTTTGTCCCAGTCCCATGAGAAGTCGTATTAACAGTTACATCTGCAATGCAATCTTTCACTGGTTATGCCTTAGACTAGGATGCTATCCATGACAAAGTCTACAAAGTTCCTCAGAGGACACCATCAGTGTGGTCTTGCACTCACTCAGCAGTGCATCCACCTCACTGGGATTCAGACAGTTTAGAAATAAAAATCATCCAGCTTTTGTCTGTAGACCAGCAGCAAAGCAAAATTTCAATGTTATTATTGGTCAAAAATTTCCCCTGAATTGGACATTTTCCTGTCTAGAATGAAGAGAGACTGAGCACAACACTCAGAACATTCTATAAACTATGCTTCTGCTTTTATAACACATTCAGATGTTGTGAGAAGGTATATGTGGAGGTAAGCTAAATTGTTACTGAAGGACAGAGGAAGGGGGAGAAGGAGGGAGGGAGGTTACAGAAGGAAAAGCAATCTACAAGGTGGAAGGAAACATAAACCATCCTGATTTATACTTTTTCTCCACCCCTTCTGTTGATTGCTTTTCCTTCTAGAGACACATCTTTTCTCTTCTTCTACAAGGTGGGATGTGAACTGATTTACACTGCCTTTCCAACAGATGGTTAACCCACCCTTCTATTAAAAAAAAAAACATTAAAAAATTAATAAAGTGAACCATGTTCAGCTAGCGTTATTTGTCTTCACTGGCTGTTGTTTTTTTTTTCAATTTCATGAAAATCAGCCATGTTAGTAATATATAAAACACAACCTAAATTGTTACTTTAACTAGTAATAATAATAATAAGTATGCCATATTGGCTTAAGTGAACCATTCAGCAGTAGGTCCTTGGAAAACATCGGATGTAAACGAGCCTTGGATTATTCTGAGTATCCACTGTCTAATGGGTAAGTATGTATAGCACACAGAGGTCAATTTATAACCTGTTTAGCAACTCTAATGATATAAATTGCTATTCTTTCTTGCAGAAGCTGCTCAATGAGTGGAGTAGTCATTAAGAAGCAAACTGGTCTCACAAAGTTGCCCTATTCTTGCTCCCACATGGTGTTAGGATGAGTCTGAAGGCGGCTATATGGGAAACCCCACAACCTTACAGGAACAGTTGAGTTCTCCTCTCAAAAGAGCTGAAGCCACCCCTGGGATCCACAGTGCAGTCAGGTGGGCAGGGGAAGAGCCCAGGTGGTCATGGCCTGGATGTAGAATGAACCAAAAGGAGGTAATTTTTTCAAGTGTGAGGTTCACTCTTATGTTTGAAACACTGTTTTTTGTTGCACAGGCAGTTTAAATAACACTTCATGCAAACATTTCAACAGTACAAGTAATAACTGCTTGTGACTTACCTGAGAAGGAAGCTCCCAAACATAAAGACAAAACGTTGTCTTTCCACAAGGATCATATCTGGAAAATTATGCAAAGTAGGACAAAAAAACCCCCATTGTTATCTTTTCAACCAAACTTTTCTGAAGAATTCTCCAGTTGCATATTAACTTTTCAATACAGCACCAACATTTGAGAAGCCCAGGTATTATGCAAGGCAAACCACAGGGAGTCAGTGTTTCCAGTAGTGAATTACCAGCAGGGTCAGTTTCCCCACTGGCTCCTCTGAGGTTTCAGATCTGACAGTAGATGTGAAGCATAGGATATGAACCTGCAGCTCCTGTTTTTATGGTACTGGAAACAGCAGTTTCCCCTTAGCACTGATGAGGCTGCCAGCTTGATGTATCTTTTAGCAGGAACCTGGAGCCCTACTGCTCCATGTAGTGATGCAGTGGCTTTCCAGACTTAGCTGCCTGATTGCAGCCCACCTACATTGGACCTTGCCAATTTTTTGATCTGCTAAGGCCTCGTGTGTTTATATCAGAGCCTCTGCCTGCTGCTGTTGGTAGAAGAAGAAAGCATCTAGACAGGTCTTATTTCAGTCACTGTAAGTACAGCAGCATTTTTTCACATCACCTCCTATGTCCCGTTGGCCTTCTAATGTGAGGTCCTTTTGGGAAGTGGTCTTTGTTACAGAAATTTAATAAAGCACCTGGTTGACAGAGCTGCACTGCCTGCTGGGGGCCTCCAGGAATACTAAAGTTTAAGAGCACATGGAAACAAAGACAGCTTTCCAAAGGTCTCTCTCTAAAGCCTCAGCCAAAGTGACCTGTCAGGGCTTCATCTCAACCTGACATTTTGACAGTGCTCTTCAAGTAAGAACTGAGAAGACTGGATTTTGTCAGAACTTGACTTGAAAGGATTTTCAACAGTTCCATTTCTTATTTATTCCCTTCTGGCAAGAAAAGTTTTACATGTGAGGATCTCATGAAGCAGAAAATCCAGCTTTTAAATGGCATTCCCTCTTGGTTACAGAGTATACTAGAGTGACTAAGTTTGTATCATAGCCTCAACATGATTTGTGGCTGCTCACACTCCCTGCAGGAAAGTTGTATAATTTATCAGGCTTTTATCTAGATGACATACTCCAAAAAAAGTTGCATTCTGAGTCTGCATAAAACTTCCACCATCACCTTCTAGCACAAGCAGCATATTTTTAATACAAAACAGACCCCTCAGCTGGGGTCTGAGGTAAGTGATACGGTATGAAGTAAATAATGTAATATTTCTTTTGTATTCTACATTATAGAACAAGATATTAGAAACTATACTCTGCCACAGTAGTGCTGACACCTTTGAAAATGGTTTTGTGCTGGCTCACTCACCATATTTGCCTTCCATGGAAGAAAAATATTGTGAAGCTACTTAGGAGAAAATGAGTTCTGGAGATAGTTAATCACTACCTGTGCAAGTGCAAGGTGTGGAATGCAAGATAGGATTCACAGGCAGCAAACAGCAGGCACGACACTGAGAGAATGTATATTCCGAGTGCCATTAATTTGCATTGAGTACATGGGGCTAGAAGAAGTGGTCTGGTTAATTAAACCACATCACTGAAATGGATTCAAAACAGTTTTAGTTTAGCATTAAAATCAGCTTTAGCCTGCATTCCACATGGGTTACATTGAGATAATTTATTCTGTATCTGATGAAGTTCAGATATAAACTGTGCAGTAACACTGGCTTTGTGGGGCAGAATTACTTGTGAAAACACTCCTCAATATCTGTATGCCATTCCTCTCACTTCACTCATTTGAAAATATCAGTACAGACAAAAAATTAAAGGATGAGATTCATGGAAGGCTGACTGATAGAAGAGACAAAAGTGGCCTGCTTTTCGCCTCTAAGTATCTGTAACGAAAACCACTGGAGTTTGATACTGTCTATTTACTCCTTTGTGTTCACCCAGTAAATCACAATGCAAGCCAGTAGGACTAGCTCAGACTTAAAATATTAGCATGTCTGTGTTGATGAACACTGATGAGACAGATAGAAGGAATCAGGCTAAAATAACATCTGTTTGATCAACACCTGCCTCTATTCACTTTTATTATCTTCATCACATTCCCCAAACAATAAAATGGGTGTTATTTGCGTAGATAATACATAAGGGAAAGGAGTCCACTATATTCACAGATGGTAGTCCTTCATCTCAAATTAAAATTATCATCTTTTGGTAGCCCAAAATTTGTTTAAATGAAAGCAATGAAGCCCACAAGAGTGCAAGGAACAACCATATTGTAGTGTGTATGCCCTATTTTCTAGAAAATGAAAGATTATCTTTCATTTAAATATTTTTTAAAATTTAATTTCATCTGAAGTTTTACCATCTGTGTGTCTACTGAACTCCTCCCTGTGCTCTTAGTAAGGTTCTCAGTTTCTCGACTTGGGATCTAGAAATAAGGCAGGCTGGAAGGATGTTCCACAGAGCTTATCAAAATTGACTTTAAAAGAAAATTTTAATACCTGTAAACTTACAGAGCTATTCAATGTGAAGTATATGCACTCACATTTTCTATTTTCTGAAATATTCCATTAAAGAAGAATGAATAACAGAAGTACACTAGAAAACTTGTCAATGAGTCCAAGAATTTTTAAAGAAGAGTATGGCTCACTGAAAGCACTACTGATTATCTAAAAGCTTGAGCTTACAGTCAGATCTATGATCAAGGGAATGATCATCTTTACAGTCCTCAGAACAGTTCTGCTTCTGTGACCTGGAAGCATTCAGGGCAATAAGATTAATCTTGTAAGGCTTTGTAGGACCAGCTCCTGAGAAACCGTGGTCATAGAAGAAACCACACAATGCAAAGACAGTTAATTTTATACTTAAGTAAAACCCCTGTATGAATGTGTTTTCTCATTTCTATTACCCAGGGTGTGAGGCAGTACAGGGACAAGAAGGAATTAGGTATTGGTATTGAAAGTGCCTGTTGCAGACAAGTTGCTTTGTGTCCTATTCCTAAGCAAAAGAGCTGCAAGCACAGAGAGCAATGGACAGCCAGAAACTCTAACAAAATTGAAGTCTGAGAATATTTTGTAATCATATCAAATGTTTATCACACCCTCCACATTTCCTGCCACCTAGTCTTTCAGCTTACTTCATTTTCACCAGTTATAATCCTAAATCCTTTGTGATCAACACGGTGTACAAATTATAAGCTATGGTATCAACATGTGAAACAAGGTTCCTTAAACAGGACATGACAAAACAATTAGTGAAAATAGAATATATATGTGAAAGAAATGGACATTCAGATCAGAGATCAAAAAGAGGTGATTTATAAAACATTGACTTAAAATAAATATTTTAAATTTCTATCTAGCAACCTCTCCCAAAAGCATGCATTGCTTTTCAATATGCAGTTCCAAAATGCAATTTCAAAGCACATAAAATTCCTAATAAGAAGCCATATACTAATAAGAGACAAGTAAATTCAGATGCAAGCTAGCTGACAGGCCACAAAATGCAGAACACCAAGAAAATAAGCATGTATTTTGTCTCTCTTTGTAATGTCTCCTTCATTTGTAATAACTGGTTTTAGTATCCTGCAACAGACAGTAAAATAGATACCTACAAAACTGACTGCAAATAGGTGAAGTATCATTAATTAAGAGATAATACCCCTTGAAACCAGACATTGCCAGCAGTTTTCAGTTATGGTCCATTAATATTTTAACTAGCAAGTCATTAATAGTGGTAATAACCAATTCTAAAGAGATTATTGCTTGAATAAACTATTTTTAATGATTTTGAATATTCTGAAAAGCTTAGTCTGTTTTAACTTTAAATTTTGATCCTTTTTAATGCCTCCATAGGAAAAGCTATTTCTATTCACACTGAAATAGAAGCATTTCTTTGAGTACATAACACAATCTCATGTGGAATTCGTTCACAAGGTGTACAGCAAAAGGTCTCTCCTGCCTCTATTGTTATATCTGTGATGTTGATAGTCAGTCATGCCTTCTGTCATATGCCTTCTTTCTTTTCTGATAACTGCTGTATAGCTTGCCTTGATCAGGGAGGCCTGAAATACTTCAGTCATAGCCTCTAATCCAATCTCTTGCATCAAACTGTGGCTCTCTTTTGATTTAGCTGGGTATGTACAATTACTCTCAGATGAGCTTCTGAGGGGCAAAGAGATATAGTTTACTCCAGGCAACATTATTTTTGTGCCTGTACGCAGAGTAAGCCTAATATTTAGGCTCTGTCCCTCTGTATCCATTAAAATACTGGAATTTATTTTACAGGTATCTCCCCAACAAGGTTAAATCATATAACTCTGGAGAAATAAGTTGACACAAAAATGTATATTTCATGAGAATGGTCCCAGACTTATATCATGTTCATACAAATACAGCTAGAGATAGGAAAGACAGATAAGAAAGATAAGACATAAAGAGCCTCTTACCCCTCTGGAAAGCAGAGATCACTTTCCCGCAGGAGACAGTATTTCCCAACTTTGATCCTATCAGGCTAGCCAGGAAGGAAATGGTATCTGTTTTATGACACTCCCAAGTTCCCCTCTCTAAACCTCTACTGGAAATACAGCTTTTTAAGCAGTCAACCCTTTCTTTGACTCAACAAAGGTATCAAAAAAACTACAGACAAAAATCTTGGCCTCTCTAATTGTCTTATAGGCAAGAGGAACAGGGTCTAACACTGTCCAGAAGGCAGACCCAGGAGCAGGCAGATAAGATCAATGCAAAGAATATCAGATTTTCTCATATTTTCCTATTTTCATTTTCTCACCCTCATTAAATAATAGTCTGGCTTTATAAATGGCCATTTTATCCAAGATATATACAGAAGTTAAGTCTTTGTAGCAGTTTTCTGTTTCTAGAGACATAACAATGCCTCCTTTCTGATTTGACAATTATTTTCCATTGTCAAGAACAATAAATCTTCTGGTGGGCAGGTGTTCTATTGAGGCTCCATCCCACAATGTTTCAGCAATAGATGTCTCCTGTGTTGAGCCTGGCAGTTCCTGAGGGTAGAAATGCTGTCAAACACAACCCAGCAGCCCTGTGAGAGGAACTCTGCTGAGGAATCAGTCAAATAATCTCAGTCACTTTAGCACCTCATAGGGGATGGTTTCACACAAAAATGTGAGAATGCATGAGGTCTCTTCCACAAATAATGAATATACAATCAACTGGCACCATCTGCCCCTCAAAGCAACGCTTGTGTGCATTATGAATACACTGTCCAAGAAAATAAAAGCATGAATGAACCAGTATATTTGATCTTTTGAGACAGAATTGACATTGAACACAAGCAATACAAATATCTCCACCCCTTTTCATGATCTCTCAGAAGCCCAGGTAATTGCAATGTCTGCCAGAAAATCCACAACTTTATTGCATCCCGTCTTTGATGCTTTGCTTCTTCCTAAATATACCTCAGTAACACAGAGGTTCAAACTGGTCCTAACGTCTCCATTTGTTCCCAATTACCATAGTATGCCTCTCTCCGATTCCTTCTCTAGCTTCCTTTTTAAGAAAGCTTTTTTGCAAAGATTGAAAAGTTGTCTTGGCAGTTTAGTTGGACAAAACAATCCTTTTCCAGCCAGAGAACCAAGGACACCATTGCAGGTTCAGGCCCAAAAAGTACAAACAACAGTGAATTGAGGGGAGCGATCTGGGAGGATGGGACTTCATAACCTGAAGCTGTAATTGGACAATTAACTCCAATATGTAAATGGACCAAAACTTATAAAAGTGTGAAAACTCATGACCCATTACCACCCATCATGGTGTAACCATGGCCAGGCTCTTGTACTGCCCAAGGTGTATCCTCTGAAGACCTTTTAATAAATACCTACTTTATTCCTTTACGACTGTCTAGCCTCTGTTCTAGGTAGCCTCTCAAGGCATCAAGATAATAGTTCCATTTTCATACAGAAAAAAAGTCATTCATAGAACGACATTCACAGATAACAGACAATGTATGAGAGGTTTATAAATTAGCTGATAGCAGTCTGGTAATTATTACACTGGGGGAGGGGAAGGGTGGTTTAAGACACTGGTAATATGACAAGAAATCTCACTCCAAGTCTGTTAGTTATGATTCTTCCAAGTCAATAGAGACTGAAGGGTATTACCTTGTCCTGTTTGGACAAGCTGTTTGGTGGCCTGTGAGGAAGTGTTGACAGGCAGTCAGTGGCAGACTTACACACACAGAAGTGGAAAAAAATAGAGGAGAATTTCTTCATTCTTCTCTCTTCTGCTAGGAAATACCAAAGCTCAACCCATTCACATGCATCTAGTTTTCTGCTTTTTAAAAGGAAATACTTAATGGCAAAAAGCCTTTGCTTTCAAACCTAGGAACTTTTTCACTGAGAAGAAGCCATGGTTTCTTGATGAATAAGTAGAAGTCTGGGCTTGACACTTCTCATAGGACAGGCCACAGTTTCACCTCGTGGTCCTGTGTATGTCTCATTGAAATGCTAATCCAAGACTGAGAAAGCTATCATCATATAAAATACAGATGGCAACGCAGCAAACACAACAAAATGCAGCCTGGGGAAGCCTCACTGCTAGAGTTCATTCCTCCAGGTCATGGTGAAGCTGGAAATATATGGGGAAATGTGTTAGGCTCCAAAAGCAGTTGTACTAAACTTAAACTTGTTGCACTGGGGAGGACAGAAACCAGCAAAGTGAGGCCAGGGTGAAAGTGAAGTTGGCTTCTCTCCTTTCCCTGTTTTTGCTGGGTAGAAGAGGATTCTAGTTGCCATGGCTGCCAAGAGCCAGTGATGCAAATCACTGAAAATAACTCTCACTGCTCAGAAAGATACAGATCTTACGAATCGGGCAAAAATGAAGTCATTCTTTCTGTTATTTACTCGCTTTCTGCCTCCTCCTCCAGGAATACTCCCAAAATGGAAGCAGGACGTTAAAGCAACAGATACTTTTATGATTATTTAAACCTGACCTCCATCAGACACACCCTTAGATTTGCAGTCTCCCATGCACAGACCCCTGGAAACAGGACACAACTCTGTGACAAATACTTGCAACCCACTCTGAGGTCTAGCCTCCAGAAGTCATTTTCAACTCACTGTATACATTAAGCTTAGTCAGAAAAACCATTACATGTTCGATGGGAAAGGATCAGAACTTACCTCAGGAATAGAAAGGGTGATAAGTAGGGATGAATAAGAAACAAGGTTTGAAATGCATGTGTGATACAGTGAATATTGTCCTGTCTCAATCTGCTCAAGGCCACCTTTGCACAGCAACACAACAGCAACGCTAAACACCAGCTGTCCCTGCAAGGTATGTTGAGATCTGCAGAGAAAAGACCTGTCTGTTGGTGCAGCATGTTCTCATTGTAGCTTCTCTGTGAGACTGCAAAGCTGGGGCACTCAGTGCATAGTTGTGAAGTAAGCAGTGTTTCCAATTTTCTTTTTAGCTCATCTTTACAATGATGCTGTCAACTGGAAATGAAGAAGGAAGGAGGCAATGAAGCAAGAATATTCAGCCACAGATGAGAACAGAAAAGCTGGGGTAAATGCCAGCTACAGGTACACAGGAAAATAAAAGAACATTTATAAATATGTCAATGAGGAAAAAAAAAAAAAAAAAGGAGGGAAGAAAGCAAGACAGAAAAAGATGTTTTAAAAATAACCAGGCAAAAAATGTCTAGAGACTGAAATATACTGCTGAGGTTTAATCTATTTTTCACAACAGAATAATAGCTAGGAAAGCTGAAGAGCTACACAAGCATAAAATTATGCAGGCTTTTTATACTTTCTACCAGTCATGAGTATTTGGTTGATGCAGAAGTCTGCACCACAGTTAAAGGGTGACTGTGGGACTGAATATTTTGGGGATAGTACATAGAAACCTATCTGCATAATTTTAATGTAATCTCTGAGTAAATTGCCTTTCTTAAAACTTTACTTACTAACAAAAGGAAGACATTAGTTACTAAATACTTGAGCTATGCTTACCTTTAGAAGAACTTACAGATAGCTTCAAGTTAAAACTACTGCCTGTTCGTGTTGCTATCTGCAGACCTCTAATTAGTCTGTGATTATGAACAACCTGATCTGGTGGGTGGCATCCCCCACAGTGGGGCAGATTGGGACTAGATGGTATCTTCAAGGTCCCTTCCAGTCCATGATTCTATGATTTTATGATTTTGTGACATAGATCCATTTTGTAGAGGAGATTGTGTGATGTGCAGAGGGCATGGGTGTAGGCTGAGGCTTTGCAGAAAACTGGATATACTTTGCCGAAGATGTAAACTGATGACCCATCTTCTAGATCACCTGGCCTTTTTTCTGGCTTCCATCCCAATTTCTGCTTTCTTTTGTGCTTTCCACAGCTTTAAAATTGTGTGATCCTACTACTGGTAGCTGGAGCAGAAGCAGCTCTCATTGCTGATAAGTACTTGTATCACTATGTATTTATTACTCATTCATTCTTTTCCTTCTATTATTGGCCTAAATATCTGGTATATATTTGCTGAGATAAAAAGTTGCTAAGTACCTATTAACCTTGCATAAAGCCTTCTTTGAAAGAAACAGCTTATGTAAAAGGAAAAAAAACCAAAAGAACATTTTCCCCTTCAGTCTTTTGCCATAACCTCTATGAACTCTCTGAAGACAATGTCTGTAAAAACAGTTTATTCTGCCAGTGAATTTCCATGTATGCTTGGATTCTGTGCTGTTTAGTTAGATGACTTTTCAGTCATGGTAGCAAAACTTGTAAGCAAAGTCACACAAACAAGGTATTTCTACTGGCTGTTCACCTCTTGCTGTGGAGCAATATCAAGATGCCTGTTCTGGAAGAATGAGTGTGCAAATGATGTGGGGTACCCTTAACATGATCTACTTGAATCCACACTAAAATCCAAACTAAAAACTGAGGAAAATACCTCACATGCTTATCAAAACCAATAAGAAGTCAAAACTTGGTTAATTGCCACTGGTTTCAAGACAAGAGGTGCACTACTGTGTTCTAATGCAAGTATTACATGAGAGCTGGGTAGAAAACCTATGCAATTTAACTCATCACTGCATTCTGTGATGTTTCCTAAATCTCTGGATATCTGAGGTACAGGCTACATCACAGATACAGATTTTGCTGAACCCTTTATATAGCAAATTAACATACAGACTAGATTTATGTGGAAGTCCACAACGGAGAGAGTACTGCCAGCCACTGCAATCCAGAGAGTTTGAGGGGCAGGGGAATGAGGCATGGATGTGAAGGGAGAAGTGCAGAGCCACAGAGACCTAAAGTAGGACCAATATTTACTTTACCACCTTTATTGACAGTCATGAAGATTGAAAAATAAAACCACATTCATTAAATTTGCAGGTGATGCTAAATTGGGAGACATTATACACATCAAGATCAAGAACGCAGCATAAAGCAGCCCAGAGAAATACAGGCTGAGAATACCAAAATGAGATTCAGCTTGTAAAAAAGCAAGCTAATGCATGCCACAAGGGAAGAATAACTTGGTCTGGGGGAAGCCACAAATTCAATAGAAGGCAAAAGCCTCAAGGTAACAGTGGGCAACAAATTACACAGGAGCATTCCCGACAGGATGGGTGCAAAGGGTAGCACAGTTGTGGGCTGCAGATGCAGAGGCACTGGCTCATAATCAGAGAGATTCAAGCCATCAGGTTTTATGAGGGGTACCAATTTAGCTTCAAGACAAATATACGTGACAACCCCCTAACCCAGATGTATTTGTGAGGTGAAATTTCTACAGATAGCTACTGGTGTGTAAATTGTCTCTGGCAGCTGGGATACGGAATCTGAAGGCAGGTAAAGTGGAATGAGCTCAGAGACAACAACAATGATTCAAGGATGGTAGAAAATGACAAAGGACACTTCCGTGACCTAACTATGTATGACACAGCAAAGGAAAGTCCTACAAATTCCTGAAAAAGAAAAAGAGCAATTAAATCCTGCAAAAGAATCACATGTTGTCCTGTTGTCATCTTTATTAAGATACAAGAACAAAAAAATTAATATTTACTAGCACAAACTAGTCATAATATTTGGAAGATCTTACCTGTGGAATGTTTTTTTGAGTAGACGTGACAGGCAAGATAACTTTGGAGAAGCAGCCCTGCATTGATAGGATAGTGATGACAGAAAAAACTTTTTCCTTCTTTGATACCTATATTAAGTTTAGAAGATCTGTGTCACAGCTGTGTGTTCTGATATTTACTTCTGTGAAGTAAACAGGGATTCAGGAAAATAAAAACAAAAGCAATAAAAGAAGAAGAAACTTCTAAGGAATCAGCATCAAAGTACAGGAGCAATGTTTAAAAGAATAAAAAAACACTAAACTAAAAAAAACCTTTTAGACCTCATGTTGTTAAGTAAAACTAAAGTGAACTGATCATAATAATAAAAATAAAGATGTTAAATTGCTTCAGAGTTCATTCTGGATGAAAATCAGGAAGCTGTGGGGAGGAAACACAGGGGAATGTAATCAAAGATGGATTTATATCCGACATGCCCAAAGGTTGCATATGCTGTCTCACAATAGATACAGCAAGAGTGAAAATGGCCACTGGGGACAAAAGGAAATTACTAAAACAGAAGGACATTCAGAATTATAAATTATGCTGTATGAAAAACTGTATGACAAAATCTGGAAGACACTCTAATAGATGTTCAGTTCAACAATATGGGTTCCTACAGAATGCTAAATACAAAAATAAGCAAGAATGTTTATGAAATCCTTTGGTTTCTAACCAAGTTAATCAGGTGCATGACAAAACAGTAAGATTTTTTTTCCTGGGCTTTCAATTTTACTCAGGTTAAGAGTTTCAGTGAAGTTGAACAAGTAGTGTGAAAAAAATTGTATCCATGAGTGAGTGTTTTCTTGATTTGTCTGACATTATTTATGCCTTGCTTAGCTATTTCTGCATTCAGAAGCAAATGGAAACACATCCCATGTTATGAAAAATATGTCCCCAAGCAAACATCAGCTAGTAAAATTTATAAGCATTTTGTCTCCAACAATCTTGGATGGTAGATTTGAAATTTTAATTTGAAAATCCAAGCCACTAGCATATCTGTGCTCAGTGGAACAGGTATGTGAACCCTGCGGTTGATTCTGTGTTATGCATGCACTTTATGCCTGACAAGTGGTCCCTTTGCCTTCAGCCCAAAAGGGAGCTCACTGGAGCTCCTGGCAGTGGGTGGAACAGAGCTGAGGAAACTTCTCTGTCAGGTCAGAGTAGGTCCCAGCCCCGCAGTGAGACCATGCTGGCCCTCCCTGTCCTCAGGCACACTTCACAGTAGGGTAGGGCCTTTCCAAATGCAGTTCATGATCAAAAGCTGCCCCTGGGGGAGGACAAATCAAGCTTTTATGTATTTTTCAGATAGTTAGAAGCAGTTCAGACTTGTTAAACAACAGAAAGAATTCCTACAGAATTCATCAAATATGAAATACATTGCACGATAATGAAAATATAACTGATTTCTAGAGCTTACTTCATTTTCCCTACTGCTTTCTCTACAGAATAAGGCAGGAAAGAGCTGCAAGCTACTATACCTTTTGTATATCCTCAGTGAATTATTTGCTAAGCTCAGGCAGAAAACCACTGACATTAAGGAAACTGCAGGGATGTCAATGAGAGCACAATTATAAGTCAGTGTGTTACACAGTCATCTCAGGGGGACTAATTTGGCCTGCAGGTCTTTATTGCTGCTGATGGTAGGCAAAATGGGGGGAAGCTAAGGTTGACAGTAAAAGCCCACGGTGACTTTGCAGGAATGGTAGATACAAAATCCATCTTTTTGTTTGTAACCTATGCCTGTTTGATGAAAAGACAATAAACATAGAGCTATTTTTACAAAGTCACTTTTTTTTTCCAGAACAGAGGTGAATTTAACTATACCTCACAGAAACTCCTGGCAAAATCTCCCAGTTTTCTGTTCCTGCAGGGAATCTTTCTGAAGCCAGGCTGTAACTCTGATCTTTCTTGTTATAGCCATGAATTAGGGTCAGTTATAACTAAGAGCTTTAGAGACCCCNTATAATTAATATATAAATCCTGATTGTTCATCTAGGAGTTATGGTATAGAGACTTTGAGAGCTCAGATCCTACAGTACTGAAGCCCAGCGTGCTCCCTTAGCTGTGTGCAAACCTGAACCCAGACTCGGCACAGATCTCTTACCTATCTCTCTTTCTCTGCTCAGGACTCCCCTGAGAAGAACACTGAAGTGTTTGCTTTGCCTCACATCAGCTGATATGGTATTTGGAAATAGGCAGGAGAAAGACAGAAGGTCACAGGAGGAGTCTACTTGGCATATAAGTGTGCCCTTGGGTAGTTATGAAGTACAATTTATGGATGTTCCTAGGCATTTCAGAAGAGTGGTTATAGAGTCAGAATCAAAGTTATTTCAGCAGCAAAGTCGTAAGGTTTGAAAGATGATCTTGGGCCAGCCATACCCTGGTTCAGAAAGATATCCCTTTAAAAACTGGAGGACTTGGAAACTATAACTTGGCAGACTTCCTAGCTAACCCCATCTTCTTTTCCATAATAAGGAATGGGCAAAGAATCCCACAGGCAAGCACAATTCAGAGCCTTCAACAACAGAAAGAGAGGTTCTCCTTAGCTTCAGGAGAATCAAGTGCTTCAATACAGTCTGACGTTACTAAGAGTTCTCTTTATCATTCCAATCTTATGGATAAATCTATGCACAAATCTCCAATTCAAGTGCAATTAATCATGCCATGTAAATATAACCTCTATGCATTAATATAATTCAGTGAGGGACAAGTCCTAAGGAAGAAGGATGTGATAATGTTTTTTCAATAGTTTAAATTACTATTTCTTTTGCTTTCCCTGTTAAAATTACGAAGATTACTTTTTTTTATTGATACTCCTTATTTTATGTATTTGGAAACAGGAAAAATTAATGTCATGCTCTCCATGTAAAAGTGCAGAGGAGTTACTGGAAATAATGACAAAAAAGTGTTTCTGTTTCTTGGGTGTTTTCCTATGGCAATACTGGGACACACTGGATTGCACTTGAACCTATAAAAGTAGCTTATGAAGTAAGATAATCCATTAAAACAGGGACAGCAGGAGGGAGAAGATGAGAGAGAAAATCCTGTTCATTCAAATTTGAAAGTTACTTCTTTCTTTTTACAGGATGACACGTCAGAATGAAGATCAATCACACCCTTTTTTACGGGTGGTTTTCCACCTTAATGAAGTGGGTTCATCATGACTTGTTATGACAATACTTCATTTTTACCCACTGTTCTACTCCTTTTTTGACTTTTCTGATTAAAAGGATTGTTCTGCAGTGTCCCACGTGACGACTGTATTAGTTAGGGTAAGTAGCTGATCTATTACCACAGGATAATACACTTTGAAGGCAGTTTAATAGGGGCTGGCAGATTTCAATATTATTAGAGGGTCATAGAGTGTCTGACATTTCAATTTGTTACCAGACCTCTCATATCACTAGGGCAATCATTAAACATAGACTCTAATAAGGTTTCTGCTTTGTAGGGTCATTCATTATTGACAAGGAGAAAAGAAATAAATACCTTCCCAGGGGCAGACTCAATATGTAATACAGTAAAGATATCTGAGTCTGGAACCATCTTTTCTAGACTTGTTGGCAAATCAAGCATTACGTTTTGCAACTAAACAAAATTAAGGACTACGGATAAAAACATGAGTGCCTAAATTCTGTCTTTACATCCTGTAAGAACACTCATTATAATCACATATATATATATATATAAAATTTATAATTAGGTCAAGTTGGCTTATTTTACCACTGTGATGGGAGCTAATAATGCACTTGTGTTGTCTTCAGCTTTATGAGGTCTGTACACCTGGGACAAACTTTGCATATTATAATTAATCATCATATATCAGATAGCTCCAATAGCTATTTAACAGATGAGCCATCTTCGCCTTTCAGCTAGATAGGCCTGTGATTTAGCTTGGAAATGAAAGGAATACATTCTTCATAAAGGCTTATTAATATTTTCCTCCTTAGATTAATGTTTGGTTTATTCGGGTTATGCTTTAAAGTTTGTTTTTAATTTCAGATTTTCCCTGAATGACCTTCAGTTCACATTCTTTTCCCACATCTTTTAAAAATTAACTGTTGCACTGTAAACGCAAATTAAGAAGAAGAGAAAAAATAGGAAGAAGGTGAAAGGTATCATCAAAACTACAGCTAAAAGGATTTGGACAGAGCTATTTAATTCTGGAAATTTCATTTGGAGAAAAATTAATTTGTGTGATTTTTTTTCTCAGTTTCTTGGGAATAAGTATAAATTATGCAGAAAATAGGTTTGTTAGGATGTGTTACAGCATTTGGTGAAGAAGGAACAGTATTGCACCAATGGATACAAGCCAGAAAGGGACTAATCCTGCAAGTGAATACTGTCTTAAGTAGTCCCACTAGCCTGATCAGGATCCATTCAGAACAACAGAACTTTTAACCTGATTTTTGAATAAGACTGACTGGGCCCAAAAGAGCAGTTCAAGAGAGAATCAAGCTCAAGAAGAAATATTTTCATTTACTAATAAAACAGATGAACTGCAGCATCCGTGGTGGTAGTGAATTAGTTTATAAAATTTCTTCCGGATTTAATAAGGTGTTATTAATAGCTCAGGTAAAAAAAGTCTCTCACAATTCAGTAAGGTGATCCTTTCTTTTAAATTCATGACAAGAGCCTTAATTGGCTCAGAAGAGCAACCAGCAGACAAATAAACTGACAATATAATTTAATTCAGCCAGTGTAGTGAGAAAGAATTTTTACTGCCATTTGTTTATTCATTCATGGGTACCAGCTTAGTCAACTCCAACATGACAGCTTCTCTCCAGCTCATTTTTGGAAGTCCCCTAAAAATAACATTTAAATCTTAACAGTGCAGTACCTTGGCTCAGTGGAGCAAGTTGTTCTCATCACATTTCCCAGCTCCCTGATCAGGGAAAGTAATGTCCATGAAGTCAGGCAAGAGATGCTGAACTAAGAAACTGTTCTGCCTACAAGCTGTCACAAGATATTGCAGGAGAGGCAGAAAGGGATGACTGAAGCCAAGGTGGCTTGAACATATGTAGAAGGACTCTATGTTGAAGTGTAAATGAGTAAGAGAGACTTCCTGGAATGAATGGTGTAAAGAAATTTGGTTATACAGAGAGAAGCTTAAAGACTTATCAACAACATCTGAGATTGTCCAACTTAAAAGCTGATAATCCTAACAGCATTCAGATATGCTGAGGTACTTACTTAAAATGTGACAATGTTGTTAAATATGCCACTGTCTTCTACACCCAGTCTATCACAAGCATGCCTTATATTAGGCTTATACTTCTACAGAACATTGTACATTCTATCAGAGATTCCTGCAATATCAGAAAATGAAGCTTTATGCTATTTATCATAATGTAAATAAGGTATTTATTTGGAACCATGATTCATATGTTCATTTAGTCATTGTTTTCTTCAAAATAATTTACCATATGTCTAACAACTAGGTAACCATAGTTATATTTTTGTCTAGTGGAAAAAAGTTGTCTTCTGGTATGCAGCCCAGAATACCCTTACCCTTCCTTGCTGCAAGATTATATTGCTGGCTTACATTCAAACTGGTGTCCACCAGACCCCCAGGTGCTTTTTGGTCAATCTATTTTCCAGTCAGTCTGCTCCCAGCCAGTCTGTATTGGCAGCTGGGGTTATTCCTCACCACATGCAAGACTTGGCATTTCTCTTTTCTGTACTTCAGGAGATTCCTGTTGTCACATTTCTCTAGCCTGTCCATGGCCCTCTGAATGTCAGCACAGACATCTGGTCTATCTACCACTCCTCTGAGCTTTGTTTCACCTGTAACATATTGAAGGGGCACTCTGCTCCATCATCCAGATCATCAATGGAGCTGTTAAACAGTACTGATCCCAATAGCCACCCCTAGGGATTCAGGGCTAGTGACTGGCCTCCAGCTGGACATGTACACCTGAACACAGTACTTGGAGCATGGCAGTTCAGCCAGTTTTCAACCCAGCTCACTGTCCATTTATCCTGTTTTTCTGGAAAGATGTTATGGCAGACAGTGCAGAAAGCTTTACTAAAGTCAAGATAAACAACTAAGCAAGTAATCTCATAACAGAAATCTATCAGGTTAATCAGGCATGATTTCTCCTTCATAAATTCATGCTGATTATTCACAATCAGCTTCTAGCCCTTCATACATTTGAAAACAGTTTCTGGGATTATTTTTTCCATCACTTTAGTACAAGAAACTCTAAAAGATAAAAGATACATACCCACTTGAAAATTACTTGGAAAATGGAAAAATGTATTTACAAAAACAGAGAAGTGCAAAAACAGTATTGTTAGTAGATTTGTTGTCCCTTTAGTGGCTGAGAGACCTATAAACAAGTTTGAGAGCAAAGCCTAAAAAGTGATTTTGGGACACTCCCTGACTGGACCCAGTCTGAAGGGATCTGTTGCAGGCACAGGAGACATAAAAGTTTCTTTCTAGACAGAAGAGGTAGCATAAGTATAGTCAAATGAGTTCCCACTTCTCTTTGTGGCACAGAAAGAAGGGATGGATGAGACAAAGGCAGAGAGCAGGAGTTAATTTAAATTCAAAATCATCAGGATTCCATTGATTTTTCTAGAGGCAGGATCAGGCCCATGAGGTTTAATTGTCTTGTGCTCCTTTACAGAAATGTACAAAATGTGCAATTGTTTTTGCAGTTAGATTATCTTGCTTTTCCCATTTGGCTAGCCAAGAAATGATAATACAGAGCATTATCTGTTGAAGTGTGAATGTAGTTTCTATGAACACAGACAACCTAACAGTAGCAGCCCCCACTCACTGGAGGGAAAACAGTAATCCAAAGGCACCATGAAAGCGATAGATGTCAGATCTCAACAGCAAAAAATAGCCCAGCTTGTGCATTTTAGAAAGAGGACAGAATTCTGTAGAAAAATTAATATAAATTGATGTGCCTAATTTAATTTACACAAATCAGAAGGAGAAAGAACAAGCAGTTAACATCTTGGCATTACCTGTCATCTGCAGCACAATTACTGTTACAAAACATAAAGAGTATTGGAGACCATAAAAGTTTTTACATTAGCAGCTACTAATTTACCAGCAAAAGCAACCTGCTTCAGAGTTGCTAGCTTCAGCTGAAAATAGCATCTCCTCATGCTTGTTGAAGTTGAATTTATTTGTTTATATGTTTCAGAAAGAGAATAGCTATTTTTATTCATACAGTTATAAAACATTTCCATAGTAGCAGCAGTTCTAAATTCCTAGAATCCAAACAATAGCCAAACTAATTAACATCAATATCACTGCAATATTGTAACTGTCTTAGTATTATGCTCCATCCTACATAATCTTCTGTAGCCTGACCCATTGCACTCACTTCTCTTGGCCTTTCTCTTCCTGTGCCTTTGCCTCCATTACACCCCAGAACCTCTATCAATAGCCGGGATGCTGCTGCCTGTAAGTTTCTGGTCCATCGCTGCGGAAAGCAAAGGACTGGGAGTGGATTATGTCTGGTTTCCTGGGGTTATTTCCTCCAGCCAAGGTAACTCTATTGCATTTGCAATACCATGAGGGAGAAGAGCAGCACTACCCCCCAGCTATGATCCATATGATGTAGAGGTCTAAGAAAAATGGATGAGAAAAATCAGTGCTGGGACAAATGGTGATCTGAGTGTTCTAACACAACATCCTCCACTGTAAGATGAGTTCTCTCACAGTAGTGTGTTTGTAAAGGGATAGAACTGCCCCACGGTAGACCAAAATATCTTAACAGAGTCAAGATGCTTGAAGGCTTTGTGATCCTTCTTGATGTCTGTTTGTGTCTTAAATTCTGACAGAATAATCTGCTTGGGTTTTATCCATTTAAGTGTAAATATCTCTAGGAGTACTCTAATCTTCTTATAGTAATCATAGAAAAAATATTCTATGGTGCATACTTCACAAGAGAATGAGGCTAGAACAGTCTGTAAGATAACAGTAACATGGTAACATAGCCATAGCAGTTCAAGTGGTTAATCTTTTCTGATGTAAACAGACAGTCATCAGAGACATTCTCATGTGAAACCCCAGCAGACACTTCAAACAGAGAAATGGGCCAAGCTGATCTAAGGGATATCCAGCCTGGGAGAGGAATCTAGACGTGTGCAGGTAATGACTAGGATGTCTGCACAGGCTCAGTGCCTGAATTCAGCACTGTCTGGGCACTTAACGAACGCAAGTCAGTTTCCTCTACTTCACTGCCAAAATGGATCAAACTAAATTAAATTAGAGCTGTTTTAATGTTGAATGAGAATGTCTATAATGAGGATCAATGCAGTTTAACAAACCCATTTTAACCAATACTATTATTTCATTCATATGCACTTTTCTAGCTCTTCCCACACAGAAGAGCTCTCAGGGAATGGTACATCCTGAAAATACATTTTAGACACCATCAGTGCCTAAAGGGTGGCTACATACAAAACTCTTCCAGATGAGTGGTGCACGTCAAAGTCTGTTACATAACACATATTACTGTCTATAACATATACATTACTGTCTATAACACATATTTCATTGGATATGAAAAGCAGTCCTTTGATATTTGAGAGGAACAAATTTGTGTAGGAGATTACTATGCAATATAAACCTTCCATCACATTCATTGCAGTGCCACAGCTAGCTGTGGTTGCTGGAGCTGGGATAAAAACAGTAACAACTACTCTTCAGGGTTTCTTCAGTTTCCTTCCCTCATGCCAACACAGACAAAGGCAGCTTCTTGTTGTACAAAGTCTGTCACATCTGAGAGAATGTGCAATTTTTTGCTGTAGCAGTACAGTAGCTGTTGATGAGGACATGAAGCTGGCTTAAGAACCATGCCTCTCATCCCCTTTCAAAGATCTACCTTATGTCTTTCTGGTTCTTGCCCAAAGATGTGAACAGGAACAATTCAGAAATGTGGAGAACTTGGAAGGATCATGTATTGAGCATTAACATTAAAAAAAAAAAAAAAAAAAAAACCAAAAAAAAAAACCAAATACAACTACACACACACACACAAAAATGTACTATAGATAGAAATCAGTGGACCTTTTTTATTCACAAGCAGAAGAGTCATTTTGGAGATACCAAAACAATACCAAAATAACATTGGAGTCAGTTTAATTTTTTTCTCCCCAAACAGCATTGACACTTCTTGATTCTCCACATCAGCTCAGAAGTTAAGTATCCCAAAGAAATGTGGTTAAATGGATACTCTTACAAAAGTCTCTGTAGGGGTCAAGTGGGAGATCTGAATTCTGTTGGGGATACATGAGAAGAAATATGTTGAGTGGTATGCAGAAGCCACCATGACAATGAAAAAGACCTTTCAATGAACTACAGCTATTCAGTACCCCACATGACATTCACCTGTGCAGCCCATCCACTGGGAGCTCTAATGCACACACATCTATTTAGCAGTCTTCTGCTAGTAAAAATGGATGTGTTTTTCCACTCATTTAATCACCAACCACCTTCCCATAACTAACTCTTTACTTATGAGCATGTTAACTAGGGCTGATCAGAGCCGTGAGCAGGAAATGTAATTTTGTTCTCCAATTGCTCTATTCATTATCCTCCTCAGCATTTACATTCTGCACATTAGGATGCTGCATATAATGTGATCATTTACTATGTGGCTGTGACTGCCAAATACAATGAACAAAATAGACTCTTCTGAGAGAGTAATTCTACATACAGGAAAAACACAGCTTGTTTTAATGGGATCTAAAAGTGATCAAGTATAGAGCAATGTTTCTATAATACACAGTCTTTGTTATCAGTCTTCTTTTATATATAGAATAAAGTTGGTTAATATGTATATAAGTCAAATTATTTATGAAGCAATATATCACTTCTCAGACCAGTGCAGGTCAGGATGTAGCATGTAGCAAATTGCTCTGTTTTTAATAGATCCAGGGATGGGTGAAAAGAAGAGGACATTTTTCCTCTCCTATTCAGACGATTTTAGATATAAAAATATTATCAGACTCTAGGGACAAAACTATTGTGCTCCCCTCCCACCCCCACCAAAAGGCTGCTTTGATCTAGCCCAGGCAGAAGAGTGAAGAAAATATTTATCCAGTCTTGAAGCAAGATTTCAGAGGAGCTCTGGCTTAACAAGATTGTTCCTGCCATTCCTTCTCTTTTCTCTTCCTCCCTCCCTGCCTCCCTCTTTGCAAGAGTTGGTGCCAAGCTCTAGAAACTTTAAAACTCAATAGTGACTGATGCAATATATTTTTCCAAAATGTATTTTTTTTCTGAAGAGATCCTTTCATGCAGAAGAGACATGGGACTATGGAAATAAAACCCAGGTTAGAAAAGGTATTTTCAAAAGAGTCTGTATATTTCCTTGAACAGCTGCATTTTTTTCTGCAGTGTTCACCTGCATAGCTGAAATTATACAGAGGAATTAATTATTTTCATGGGGAAAAGAATAACAATTAAGTTGCTTTTTGTGGAAAGTATTTTCCCACTAAACAGTAGATATTAAATCAGCAGTGTCATATAAATGGTATAAGACATATGAGAAATGTAGTTTTCACAGCGTAGTCAGAAGCACTCAATTCTGTACATCATGTACACCTGAATTATTCATCCATTACCTGGCCTTTCATCTGGGGTTTTTTATGCTTGGAAACAGTCCTTGTATAGATCTCCTGCACAGTTCTTTTACATGTAGGAGAGGTTAAATCTAGTGTCTGCAGCTCATAAGCAAACAGAGCCTGCTTTGACACTGGCACTGCTCTACTCCAGTAAAACCTATGCTTCTAACTTGAATACAAATTCATGCAGGAAACTTTGAAATGTGCACATTTTAATTAAAAATTACTGGGCATTTTTTGGAAAGAGCACTGTCAAGGACTAATGTGCTAACTTCTGACAGAAAATTTTAATTTGTGTGGCTGCCTATGGACCTATAGACTACTGTAAAGCATATAATGTTGTATTGCCTATATAATCCCTGCACTGATGATCTAACCATTTTGAAACACTTTGGATTATCATGGGTATGAGATGTGCCTTGTGGTAAACATAACTTGCAAATCTTACGTTGTTGCAAAACACCAAGTGCAAATCAGGTCACAGGTTAGTCACTACTCAAAACAAAATTGCTGTTAATAATAAACAATACAGAGTTTCTGTGCACTGCTTTCAGGGGAAATAATAATAAACAATAACATTTCCATGTGTATCTTCTTTCAATAAGGAGAAAAGACTAACCATGGGAAAGGGAAACTGGTTCCTGTGGAGACGTATAATGGAATATTCTATAAAAATGTGCTGTGATGGGTCAGTAACCAAGGTCTTGTCTATGTAGAGTATGTTTTTTTCATACAGACCGAGAGAAGGCCTCAATGTGATGTTGTGCTACTAGAACAAATCCTCTCATCACTTGTTTGGACACACAGACAGTCTTACTCTGGCACACTAAGAGGAGAGCTGAGTCCTGGGTTAGGGAAACTGTAGTGAGTGCAGTACTTCTACCAGGTACTGAGAGAGGTGAATGAAATATGTTCCACCTCTCAGGCCATCAAAGGCAGGTCCTGCCTTCATCATTTATTCTCCATATTGGCTGGCAAATCTATTTTTGTTATTTTGATAGCGAATGGGGCTTATCTCATTTAGCTATACATAAAGATTTAGGTATGTTGATATAGATGATAGAGATCTAGGCATAGACATAGATAATAGATATCTGAATACATATAGAAATTAGAATAGACAAATACACATATAGACATAGATGCAGAGTCAGATGCAGGCATAAGCACAGCTCTGCTTTGTTTACCCTCTGCTCCCTTCCCCAGCACCCTGACACAACACCAGCATTGGCAACTAGATTAGCACCTCAAGCTAACAGGTGGGTCCAATTCTGGGAGCAATAAAGGGAAAAATAAAGCAGAAGGTGATTAACCACTACAGCTAAGTTGGGCATAAGTCTGTTTGGGCACTTGGAGAAGCAGAAAACTGTGGATCAGAGAATCAGGAAAATACTGAAACTGCTGTTCTTTCAATTCACCTCTCCCATGTTTTCTTTCCAAGTTTTCAGCCTCCCTTTTCTCTTTTGCTCTGTGCTGGTGTGACTTCATGTTCTGCAGTGAAAGAGCAGGCTGCAGATGTACCTTGAGAGAAGCAGCACAGGCTTCTTTTTTGAAATGATAAAGACAGAGTGAGACTCTCTGAAGCATAGGGAACAAATGCCACTCCTGTTTTTTTTAGTGTGTGTTTACACACTAAAAAAATGTAAGTTTGACTGCAGCTTTCTCTATTATCAATCTTGTGATCTTTTTCCAATGACTTTATCTCTCCTTTTCTCTCCTGTACCTTCTGCCTCTTGGAAGAGATTTATTGGCAGATTAAACTTGCATTATAAATATATTTGGAAAATTAAATTATTGTTGTATCAAAGGTTAGGAGTTCTCCTTTAAATATTGCATGAATTTGTATGTGGTGAGAAATAGATAAAGAGATAGCAGGACTCTTTAACATTGCATGCAAGTAGCACCTTAGCCCAATCTAATTGCTTTCCTTTATCTTGCTCACTCCATTTGCTCTCCAAACACACACACAGAACGTGGAACAGATTGCAAAGTCTGCTTTTGGGGAGAAAAAGGTCTAGCTAGAGTTTCCCAGGCCTTGCGAGGGATTTAGGGACTTAGGCTCACGGCCATGCCTAACCACATAAACATCTCAGTCCACTGCATCTAGTGACAGGAGCATCACAGGGGCTCTCCAGAGTCCAACATGTGGGAACACTTCAGGCCAGTTTGTTCACAGCTGTCCCCACAGCCTCAGTCTGCCACCGGCTCTCTGCTTGGGACAGGTTGCCAGTATCATTCTCCTGCCCCCCTTGGCACAGGCAGGCAGCTTGGGGCTAGTACATCTAATTCAGTATCAGCTTTAACCACTGCCCTTCAAACAGTGGGGTTTAGGAGTTTTTCTCTTACGTGGAAGTAAATTTAAAGTCACAAATTGCGTCTTGGTGATTTCACATAAAACTGAGGAACATGCACCAGTAAAGCTTTTCTCAAATAAGGGAAGAGATTGGCTCCAGCACCAAGCAGCAGTACGACATTAAACAAGGCAAATGGCCAAGCCACTTCCCCAAGTTCACAGGATTTGCCCTTCTCCTCTCTTTAAAAGAGAGCACTTCAAGTCCTGAACCTTCATGGAAAATCAGTGCTGGGAGCTCTGAAGAGACCAGTTCAAGCCCTTGTCCTCCAAAACCACAGACAAAGGCTCTGAGATCACTACAGACAATCAAGTTCCTTTTGCCTAACCAGGTGCTGTGTGTCTGATGAGAAATGATACATGACTGGATGCACACTGTTAGGCCACTTCATCTGCAATGTAAGATGCATGAGCTTAAAATCCCCACAAAATGAAATGGTGAAGTCAAACCTCGTAATTTCAAAATTTTCCCACACAAAAAGGAAACACAAGAAATGGATGAGTTGTCATGGAGTGTTTCAGTGGGAATGGAACTGATCTCTGTGAAAATACTGTTCATCAACCTGTTTTTGTCCAGTTCTGTCAAAGCAGGCTTTGGCAGAAAATGTTCTGTGGTTTTTGTTTTTTTTTACCCAGAGGCAAATGAAAGAGACAAATCTATAGTGTTCTGGCAGTGGTGTCTGTCAGATAACTTCTAATGATTTTTTTTCTCCATGTGGCAAGAACTTAAAAGGCTTATTATGTGATGGCAACTTAAATCTAGTGATATTCTTAACATTCTCTGTCATTTAAAGTTAGTCCATTACAGCAGAATCTTCTGCCGTATGACCAAATTCCAAGAGAAATATGAGATATGGAATAAGTAATCTGAAAAAATTAGGAGGCAAGAAATTACAACTTTGAAAAATAAAAGGAAGAAAGTTTTTAATACTTCATCATTTATTTAATTAGCCCTTAAATTTTTGGGGAACTAGAAAAAATGGTATCTGGGCTTATTTTTTACCTTTACCTTTCAAAGAGTAAGAACATGTCATCCTAGAAGAAGGAAACATTTCCCAATACAATACAACTTTCATTCTTCAATATTGGAAATAATAACAAAAAAACATTTATTTTTTTAAAGAACACAAACCAATGACAGTTCTGTGCTGAACAAAAAAGCACTATAAAATCTCAAAAGGGAAACTTGGCTCCATAATCAAATACCAAAATGATTTGAAAGATCTAATAATCTGCCATATCCCAGCAATAAATAATATATCCTGCAAACACAAACTTAGGAGGAAAAATGCCTTTAATCACAGTAATAGTTCTCCTGCTGCCCAGTATATCAAATTACCTTTTCCTTTTCAAAACAATACATCTTCCCAATCCCATTTATTCCTATAGCCTCTGGGCCAGGTTCTGATCTCAGATACACTGTTCAAATCCAGAGTAACTAAACTGAAATCATTCCTTTCAATTGGGACATTTTCTCTGGGTTAAACAGAAATTATTGACCAATGGAGCTGCACAAACAGATTACACAGAGGTCAGTTTCATGTTTCAATCCATGGACTCTCTTTACTGAACACACCCCATAGCATTGGCTTAACTGAGCATTTGCCTAGCCAGACCAATTGCTACACTATTTTAAATGCTGTCCTTCTTTGTGTGGAATACAATTTTTTTCCTGTTTTGGTTTCAATACTATTTAAATACAAGGAAGTGAGACTGCAAGGAAGAGTCCTGTGAAAAAATAAACCCTCTGCAAGCTTTCCCATCCTTCCTAGAAAAATACATCTCTGAATCATCCGATAGCTTTCAAAACCCCACCTGATCTGAATGATCCCCATAAGCCCATGACTATCCTTCCTACCACTAGTCACACTGGCCTGGGATGTGTGTCTCCAGTTGGCCTGGGAGGCATTGGTGGTCCCCTCCTGCCTGCTGAGGGCTGTGCTAAGGTACTGGTTCATAATTCTGCTCTCTTACAGTACTAGGAGGCAGGGTGTGGAAATTTCATGGTGTCTCCAGGTGATGTATTCAGTGCTGCGATGCTCTCCTGATGTTTTTCCCAATGTCCAGACTAGACCTTGTGAGCTGTGATTTGTGGCCACTGCCCCATATTGCATCATTAACCATTTCATGAGGAAATCATCACCATCTCTGAAACTGGCTTTAAGTATTTGCAGGGCAGCTCTTGGGTTGTCCCAGCACCCCACCAGGCTTGACCAGCCCAGCAGAGCCTCCCAGGGCAGAGCTAAGAAGGCACGATGGGGTAGCAGTAGCTGAAAAGATGGAGTAGGCATCACGCAGTGTTTAGAAATAGGAAGCTCTGGGGAGTAAAAACTGTGCAATGTTCTCTACAGTACAAGTACATTAAATACATTAATGCTTATGGTGCAAAAGAAAACTGATGTTTAGTCTAAGAATGCACCCCTTGCTGCTGCCAGGCTTCTTCCTCAGGCACCTTCAAAGGAGTTCTCTGCTCCTTGAAGACTTCAGGTTTAAAAATGAAACAAAGAGGGAGGCTAGAATATGTGGAAGAGGGGGAAGGGAGTTTGTTAAATGAATTGAAGGCAGCATCCAAACCTAGTTCTGATTACAAGCGTCAAGCCTTTACTGAAATATCTCAGAAGAGTGGAAGGTTGGACAGATTTATGGGTATGCATACTCCACTGGTTTTTATTTTGCAGGTGTATATATATGAGCAAAGATTAAAAGCCAAAACAAATGTTTAAATCATTGTATATTGGCGGTACAGTGGAATAAATATAGCATAGACCTCAACACTCTAAGTAATGCTGATTGTAAAAGATAATTTCATCTTTGCATTCACCTCACCAAGACACAGAAAAAAATGCCATAAGAATTATGAGAACAATTTCGTAAGTACTACTACCTCCTCTCAGTTCTTAAAGTGTTCATTTTCTATTTTGATGTGGATCCCATTAAAAAGAGAATGCATTATAGACTTGAGAGTAGTTTTATTTAATATAACATACCAACAGAAGATGATCATATTGCATGTGAAAAGTCAGAACTTTCTGAAATGGTAATACCACTCCCCTAAAGAAACCTGAACAATTATAAAAATACTACCTTTTGTTATTGAAGTACCTCCGATCTGACAGGTCTCAAACTGCTACATGTACAGAAATCTTCTGATTATTATTAAAATATTTGGGACAGCTGTAACAAAAATATTGCCATAGAATTTTTTTAAGGAGAATGTTGGGAAATAATTTAGAAAACTGTGATCATGAAAGGTAAAGTTAAGGCAGGCCACTTGTAAAGCCAAGGAGAAACTTACATCAGCAGATTTATAAAAAATGGTCCTTTAGTGACCACAAATAGTGGGGATCATATTTTACATCTACTCCAATTGACATAGGTTGGATTCCTGCATATAAAAAATATCCGATGTCTAAGGCATCCCTTGTATGAATTATAGACATAAATAAAATCAGCCAATATCATCCTTCTATACAGAGAATTAACCCTATAAAATCTGACTTTTTAATTTATTCCTTGCCAAGAAACAAAGATTTAGTGTGCCCATTTTGAGTTACTTGGTCAACAAACACATATACCCACATGTGAGGGAAGTACCAGTATGAATTTGGCTGGATTTTGTATAGCTTCATGACACAACAAAAACACAAAAAAAAGATGGTTCTGCAGCTAATCAATATCTAGAGGCAATGTCTGTGATTATATTTGTGACTGCACTAGGATCTCAACAAATATTCCTGAACTTTACAACAATCCTGAGAAAATGCCAAGTATCAATAACATCCAATTTATGAGTTTAGAATTTGCCATCAGGGCTTGTTTCCTTTAATCTGGCAGGCACTGTATATCCTTTACAAATAACAGTTTTATCTGACTAATCTCCACGTGATCAGCACAAAAGGACCAGGGGGGTCTGGTCGACAGCAGCTGAACGTGAGCCAGCAAAGTGCCCAGGTGGCCAAGAAGGCCAGTGACACCTGGCCTGTACCAAAATGATGTGGCCAGCAGGACCAGGGGAGTCCCTCTGTACTTGGCACTGGTGAGGCCACGCCTCAAGTGCTGTGTCCAGTTCTGGGCCCCTCACTAAAAGAAGGACATTGAGGGGCTGGAGCATGTCCAGAGAAGGGGAACAGAGCTGGTGAAGGGCCTAGAGAGCGAGCCATATTAGGAGTGGCTGGAGGTGCTGAGGTTATGTAGCCTGGAGAAGAGGAAACTCAGGGGAGACCACATCACCTCTACAACTCCCTGAAAGGAGCTTGCAACCAAGTGGGGGTCAGCCTCTTCTTCCAAGTAAGTAGCAACAGGACAAGAGGAAATGGCCTCAAACTGTGACAGGGAGGGTTCAAACTGGACATCAGGCAGAAAATCTTGACTAAAAGGGCTGTCAAGCATTGGAACTGGCTGCCCAAGGAAATGGTGGAGTCACCATCCCTGCAAGTATTTAAGGATTGACTGGACATGGCACTTAGTGCTATGGTTTAATTGACATGGTGTTGTTTGGTCACAGCCTGGACTTGATGATCTTGGATGTCTTTTCCAACCTTAATAATTCTATGATGATTCTGTGGCTGTGTCAAAGCAGTTCTGACCTGATCCCATGCCTGGCCATGCACAACTGAAATATTCAAACCAGTCCTTTCTTGTAGACCATGATGCCTATATCACAAGGTCTGTGAGAATCTTTAGACCTTAGCATTCTCTCTCCATATAACTGAAGTTTGAATAAAAGATTTTTAAAGCTCCTGGAGTTTATTTAGTCCCTCAAAAGTGCCCAGTAGATCTATCCATTAAGAACACTCCCTTATTTCCTATAATATCGCTAACATGTCTGTAAAACCAGTGGAATTATATTAGCAAATGCCTGATGTGAGAGGCTTGAAAAGCATGTACAAAGGAGATTTGGATTTGGTTCTTCTAATCCTGCTTCAGACTGGGGAGCTTGAAAACATGATGTGACCAAATTTTAAGCATTAGCAGTATTTTCTAGATCTGATGCATTTCTGACTTCTCAGAAAAGTACAGGCCCTTGCATCAACACAAGAGGACATCCGTGGAGTCCATGTTTATATAATTTTTTTATTTAGATTCTTTATTATTTAAAAGTGATCTCAGCCAAAGAGAACTATTTTGCTTGTTTGATCAAGAATTTCATGCAAGTAGATATGGTAAGCAGAAAGTTTTCTCCTTAGGAGTATAATGTCTCCCAATGCTGATTATAGAACATAAAAGACATATTCTACCTACATTTCTTAGGATTATAAACCACTAAACTGTAAGCTTCACTTTTCTTACAAATTTTGATAACAACATGAATAGAATTGGGAGCTTATCTGCCTCAGCAGGAGATTGTTAAAAACAGAAGCTTCAGCAACATGAAAAAGATTTTAAAAAGATGGAAAGACATCTGTTTTTACAGCCAAACCTGATTGTATTTCTTATGTGTGATGTAAGGCAGTAATTGTGGTTTTCTCTTGTTCTGCAAGATTATACAAACCTTTTTAAAACAATGGAAGAAATTCTACCCATTATGGTATGCTTGTTTGGGTTTCATGCATAATTAAAGCTGGACAAAGGCAGCCTCTGATTAGACACTAACAAGCAGAATCGAAAAAGTCCAGCAGCAACCTGGTGCTGATAAACAGGAATTCTGAAGGGCTGATAAGCAGAGAGCCATTGTTATCCAGGAGAGGATTTACTAGCCTCTGTTTGGTTTGTTTGCAGGCTTCAGGGCAGAATCATCTTCTGTAAAAAATATTGAGCTTTAATTGCTCTTCAGTATGTCCAGGTTCAATGAGCCTTGAAGCCAGTCAGATTTCTATCAGTTTCAGTGGGACTGAGATCACACTTGAGATGTGAGAAATACCTTATATCTTTTCTCTTTCCATCCCTACCTTTGTGCAACCTTCAAGTGAATTTGAAATGTGTTCCAAATTTATCCTTGCATTGCTTTTTCACCCCTGCCCTTAAAAAAGCAATAAATTTGAATTTTACCACTTCCGTGCAAAACCACAATGTGGTATGCAGTAGTCTCTGAAGCTGTCAAAAAGCGTGGATAAAATGGCTACTCTCAGTCTGGCTATATGAAACCAAAGTATGAAGCTCCAACAAAAATAACTCATGCTGGCTCTGTATGTTGAAGCGTGAGGAAGTTAATGAGGAAGGTGACATTTTCCCCAGGCTGCACAGAAGCAGCAGATATTCTGGAAGTGTTACAGTATCTCAGACAGCTGATGTGCATCTCCTGACAGCATAGGGAGCAGGTAGATCAGCATTGCTAAGGGTGCCATCCCACCTCTAGACAATGTCCTTTTTCTTAGTAAGCAACAGTATTGTTGAATGAAGAACCTGCACATTGCACATGCATATTTCTAGTACCCAGAATGTTCCTGCAGCCTTCCCAACTGGCTTCAGCCTAAGACAGACATCACCTTCTGGCACCTGGAACAGGGAGGAGAGTAGAACTAGGCACATTAAGTAATAGTAAGGTTATTGCTGATGTTGCTCATAAGACTCTCAGTGCTGGATGTGGAACTGGATGTGGAAGAATTGAAGCCATGAAGGACAAATTGCCGTATAAGATATTTGCACCTAATAGGTATTGATGGACCAATTTGTACATCTAAACTGAGTGCAGAAATACTATGCTTTCGAAGTAAAACTGTGCCATTTCTAAGTATCCCCTGCTTGACTTAACTTGATCTCCTTTTATGATCCACCTAGTGAATGAGAGAAAAGCTGTGGATGTTGTCTACCTGAACTTCAGTAAAGCTTTTGACACTGTCTCCCATATCATTCCCTTGGAGAAGCTGACAGCCTGTGGCTTAGGACAGTGTTGTACCTTTGCTGGGTAAAATACTGACTGGATGGCCAGGCCCAGAGAGTGGTGGTGAGTGGAGTTACATCCAGCTGGCAGCCAGTCACCAGTGGGGTTCCCCAGGGATCAGTACAGTTTAATATCTTTAACAATGATGTGGATAACAAGACGAGTGCACCCTCAGCAAGTTCACAGATGGCACCAAGTGGGGTGGGAGCGTTGATCTGTTGGAGGACAGGAAGACTGCAGAGGGATCTGGACAGGCTGGATTGATGAGCCAAGGCCAATTGTATAAGATTCAACAAGGCAAAGCATCAGGCCCAGCTCGTGTGTGGGTCACAACAATTCCTTGCAGTGCTACAGACTTGGGGAAGAGTGGCTGGAAAACTGCTCAACAGAAAAGGTTCTAGGGATGCTGACTGACATCCAGCTGAACATGAGCCAGCAGAGTGCCCAGGTGACCAAGGGCTAATGGACTATGAGGAGTGTCTGAGGGAACTCAGGTTGTTTAGTCTGGAGAAAAGGAAGCTCAGGGGAGACCTTACTCTCTACAACCACCTGTCACGAATGAGTTTTTAGGTTGCTCAAAGAATCACTAGCAAAAGTATCGGCAAAAGCAAGCTTAATATAAAAGTGAAAGTGTGACAAGGTTTGTTGGCAAGGTTCACTCTTCTAATTACTAGATGGTCAAAGCTACAGAGAAAAATTGGACTAGAATCTAAAACTAAAATCAATCAAAAATTATATACCTGGAGGCTGGGGATGGAAAAGTATACGGATGTGAAAAGAGTAAGGATAAAAAGGAATAAGGGAGACCCTCCTGTTGCATCACAAGATTCAGAGTGAACCTTCTTGCCAAGATTATCCTTGGACTTGACAGGGTTTAACAGCACTTAAACTTAACATTTTATCAACAGCCTAATTTAAATTTAACTAAAGTTTCTATAGAATTTACTATAAGCACAACAGTTACACAGTTACAGGCCTAACAAACTCACAAATCTCATGTATGTATGTCTGTGAGGACACAGGAAGTTGTACCACCATGTTACCTGAAAGGATGTTGTGGTAAGGTGGGGCTCAGTCTCCCAGACAACAAGCAATAGGACAAGAGGCAATGACCTCAAGGTGCACCAAGGGAGACTCAGTTTAGATATTAGGAAAAATTTCTGCAGTGAAATAGTGGTTAAGAATTAAGTGGAACAGGCTGCCTAGTAAAGTGGTGGAGTCACCATTCCTGAAAGTGTTTAAAAACTGAGTAGATGTGGTAGTTTAGTGGGCATGGTGGTCAAAGGTTGGACTTCATGATCTCGGTGGTTTTCTCCAACCTTAATGGTTCTACGATCTCAAAAAAGTACACTATAAGTGGTCAAATGAGCAAAGAGCAGGTTCTGGGGAAAGGCATGAGGAGCATTTGTTTGTGCCCTGGGCATGTAAATTCCCTTTGAAATCCCTGGAGATCTAGCCAGGAGACCCTGGGAGTCTGGAGGCCAATTCAGTTTGCTCTAGACACCCAATAGGTTCAGGGACTGCTTGACAGAAACCCAACCCAAGAGAGCCTCTCTAGTTCCCTTCCTTGTGCTGATGAGGGCTGTCTGAGTCACCTGTCCATAGTGTCTGGTGGTGCCTGAGATGGCCTGGGCTATCCCTGCTCCCCAGAAGTGTGTGTCCCCAGCAGGCACTCTGTCACAGGTGCCACCTTGAGCAAATGCCTGCAGCACCCCAGGGCGTCTCAAATAGATGTCTGTGATCACTCGATTAAATTCACTCATGCTTTAGAGGACTCCCAGGGAAAAAAAAAAGAAACCAAACACAGAAGCAGCATCTCATAGGGGCTTTTATTCAGTGCTAGACTCAAGTACACAAAGGACTTTGTGCAACTAACATTGTCTCTGTAGGGGCAGCAGTGGTCAGATCACAAACCCAGCTCATTTACAAAAACTGACTTAGTGAAATCCCTTGGGATATCACCTCACAACTGGATGGAGTGGGGAAAGCCTGAAAACCAGACATCTGCCAGACCCTGGAGGCCTCAAAGTCTTGACCTTACCAAAGGTACTATCTGTCCTCAAGTCAAACATCTGAAAGAAAGGAAGAAAAGACCTCTGAACGTTAGTTCCTCTGAATGGAGTTAGGACAAGACTTGCATACCATAGGTTCCTTCAGAAGAGTGGGGGATTGCCAAGGCAAAGGTTGAAGTTAGTTATCTTTTAAGTGATTTTAATTTAAGTGTCTTTGTCTAGGGGATCTGGCTCTCTGGAAGATTAATAAAAGCCTGATTGATCACTCTTGCCATCTGTGATTTCAAAATTTCTACAAGTTTTAAATCAACCTGGGGTAACAAGGGCTTGGAATTTTAATAGAAAAATGAAAAATAAAATCAATTTTTTAACTTGCTGCAAAGACATGTGGATAAATCTAAAAGAACTATGATAATTCATAAACTACAGGAGGTAACTGTAGTTTATGTAAATAAATTCAGTATTTATTCTGAATTCAGTAAATATTCCTAAGTATTAACATTTGAAACAACAGGATGCAACATATAGGGATACCTAATCTCTGGTTGTCATCATAGGGTGTATGAGTAGTTACAATGCAAGCCCAATTTATGCACTACACTCCCCTGTGTTAGATTTATCCAGAAAAAAAATATTTTTAAATAGTTTTCTGCTTCTCTTTGTAGTCGTTGAATGTTAATGTCTGGATGAAAATCAAAACTTAGAATTAAAACATTACACCAAAATAAATTTCAAATGTTTTAGTCTGTGTTCTGAAATATTTTCTCTTTTCCTTAATCATTAAAAATACTTCCTGGAGCTAATTTCACACAGCTCACAGTTCTGAAAACTTCATTCTGGTTTGCTAAAATACAAATTCCCAGTCTATGGAGTGAAATCTTATAATCTGCCTTAGAAGCTTTTCTTCAGCTTGAGGACTCATGTGAGTAAAGCAAGAAGGATTTGGCAATATTTTTATTTTGAAGTAAGCCTACTTGCAGGAAATTTGTTTCTAATCTAGCTTTATTTCTGAATTGTCAACTATCCAATTTAGATTTCTTAAATAGCACTTGTTATCTTTGTCATTGTATATTTTTATTCTATTAAT
The DNA here is from genome assembly GCA_013399835.1 of Leptocoma aspasia. NCBI lineage: Eukaryota > Metazoa > Chordata > Aves > Passeriformes > Nectariniidae > Leptocoma > Leptocoma aspasia. Next base: position 1,001,053 of record VXAX01000983.1, on the reverse strand, counting down.
GCCTCAAGACCTTTATGAGGTTTGAAATTCTATTGTAGTAGATGGTGAATAAATAGGAAAATAAAGAGATAATGTGTTCCCTGGAGGCCTCACAGTTGATAAATATTTGCTTAGTTGTTTAAATAAATAATATTCTGCACATGGCTTGTTTGAAGCTATTTATTTCAGCTGTCCACTGCAAGGGTTACCCTGCATCCTGCCTCACAGCCCACTCATTTTGTTCCCTAACATGACAAACCTTTTAAGCAATAGAAAGATGAATGGTGAACAGTAAATAGTACATTTCCTAGAGGAATTTTTGGGCAAATGACCACCTGTGCTAAAAGCAGCGAAACACTGAGGACTCATAAATATTCACGAAAACATTTGACAGTTCTCCAAATGTTTGCAAATTAGCAACATGACTCCACAAATAAAGATGACACCATACATTTCTGGAAAAAATTAGAATATATAGATACACTGTTCAATTTCACATGTGTCCAGGTGCTCTCTGTTAACAAACCTTTTCCCTTTTGAATGATTTTTTCATCTCACTCCTTAAAATAAATACTACTACATATGCCACTGTCAAACACTTTCCTGAAAACAGCAGCAGCACTCTTGGCTTGAGACAAGAGTTTTCCAGTGACACCATACATTTCAAAGAGAGTACCAAGCACAAGAAATATGGCCATGGCAGCATCTTTATAGAGATCTCCAACAGAGGTGGTCTGGAATGGAAATTATTCTCAGGAGGGCAATAATTCCAGGAATATTGTTGTAAACCTGCTGACATCCATTCCTATTAAGGGGAAACATGCATTAAAATTCTTTCCCCTTCTGGAAGCATCTGTACACAGACACCCATTTTTTTCTCAACATGTCCAGAAAACAGCAGTAGCCAACACAGACCCTTGTGTATCCAAGCAATTAAACCCACTGCAATTAGAAATAGGCCATTTAAGATAATAGCATTTTCAAGAGATGAAGAAAAGCCACAGGTGGTAAATCATACACTGAAAAGATTTGCTAAACACACCAGAAGACCAGAAATATGTAATTGCATACTTTGTTGATTGAACAATGGGGATATAAGCACATCTTCTTCAAAAGAACTTAACAAAAAGGCAAAGAATAATCTGAGATGGTAGTATAACACAAACCCCTCTCTGAATGGAGTGATTCAGCCAAAGTTATAAACAGTACAAACAAAAGAGGAAATAACTTGTGTGATTACAACAATATATTACTAATAATAACAAAGCAGAAATAGTTCAGTGAAAAGAAACTTCTGAAATGTTTCTAAAAACAGAAGAAAAAAAGTTGAAATGCAGAATGTTAACACTTCTTAAATTTACTTCCCACTCAGAGCAGAAAGACTGCACACTTTATATGACACCACAAAAGTGCATGGCTTTTTTTCTGTGATATATAAGCAATTTTGGACCTTAAAGAACTCACACTCTAAGCATCAGATTTCTCAAATGATACCATCAGTCACAAAGTTTAGTATCCTGAGTACTCCTTTTCTGAAACTAATCTTTAACTCACCTACTGCTCCTGTTCTGTTAGTGTTCATGGAAAAAGATGACATACAGACCATTCTCAGATTGATGCTATGATTTCACAATGGACACCACTCTATGCTAGAATTTGAATAATCAGTACTGTTCCCCAATTAGAAGTGAAATTGGCACAACAGGTTGTTAAAACATAACAATCAAACTATAGACTAAAATATCAATTGCTTATCTAATGACCCCTTCGGTAACATTTATTTTTTAAATGTACTAGAAGAGGTTTTTTCTCCCCTTACATATTACTGGGAGCTTCTTAGGACTTTGTAGCCCTGGTCTTAACAGAGTGAAAAAACCACTGGTGTATTTCTGATACAAAACCCTAATGAAAGTTGCCAAACAGAGAGCCATCTCTCCTGTGCTTTACACAAAAAGGAAATGGAATTTTCCAACGTAGTAACAACCTAGAACATTCCAGTTCACACTTTTATCTGCATCAGAGGATGCTGGAAACTTGAAAAATGAGTAGGATGAACAAAGACAGAAATCAGTAGAAATTTTTACTTGTGTAAAAAAATCAAATTAACTGGATGTTGCAGTCAGTCAGATATCACTTGAGTTTTATAGATGAATGTGACACCAAAAGTTAATTTACTGTATAGAAGGGAAGAGTTGCATTTGCAGCCTTTGACTGACTATCACACCCTGTCTTCCCAGGGCTCTTTAGTGTTTTTTCTACTGCTATTCATTCTTTCCTTATCTGCATTTCATTTTCTTCTTTTTTTTTTTTTTTTTTCCCAAATGAAGTTTCACATAATTTTGTCTTTGAGAAAGCCCAGCAACTGGCTTTTTAAGGAAGAACCATTCATGGACATGAGGACATGTACCCCAGGGGAGCTGAAAAACAAGTCACCTGAACAAGGATTTGAATTCAGTTCACTTATGAAGAAATGCTGATACTATCTACTTCTTGAAAAGACTCTTCATTGCAGACTAGAAAGTGGAGGAAGTAGGAGGCTTTCTGACTACTAAATGTTTCCCATTTATCGTGGTTTCTGTGATATCCTGGCAGAGATTGATTTTGTAAAGCCAGTGGTCCTTGGTAGTTGCTAGGAAACAGTGCTCTGCACTCCATCTGCACACGAGGGGATGTGCAGCTAGAAACTGTGGTTTCTAATGGAGTAATTCTTCTGACTTCAACCTTGCACAGGGAAATATCATTGCATGGTTTCCCCAGAACAACACAAGCAAGTTTTAGTCCTGTGTGGATATATTGTGGCTAAAACCAAGCAAAACTAAATGGAGCACTTAATAACTTTTTCCCCCAGGTCAAATGACCTGGTGCAGATTCCAAGTACAAAATTTATTCATTACAGGAATTTAGAAAATCCAGAGATAAGCTGGGAGGGAATTCTTGGGTCATATATCCAGTCCTTTGATATTTCTGGCTACCTACATATTCACGTCCTTGTATTTATCAAGCTCCATTAGAAAAAAAAAAATTGTTTTTTGCACTACAAATTCCCCTGGTAAATAGTAGCCCTCTTTCAATGTGTAGCATAAATTTATTTATGGATTTTTTGGGGGGCTGGGTGTTGTGAACATTTTTGTTTCAGCTAAACAGCTTTCTTGTCCTTTTTTTACCACATCCATGCATTTTTAGGCAGTGCTCTTGTCACCGCTAACTCTGCTTTTGTTTGACTAACCAAACCCAACAAAAGCCCCTTACTCCTGTGTTGAGAGTTCTTTTTTCCTGTTGTGTTGTGATGCAGCACTTTTCTCTACTTCTTTCTTTGAATTTCTCTTTCTTTAATGTTGGTGAACATATATGTGCATAGTGATTCCAAGTAACCCATGATAGTGCATGAGTGCTTTCCCCTCTCTACTGGAAATTCTTCTCCTGATACTGCCTAGTATATGATTTTTTTTTTTTTTTTTTGTCACACCAGTGGCTCAGAGACATCCTGTGGCTGAAAAATACAAACTCATCTATTTTTTCTTTTTTCCTACCCATTCTCAGTGGGTAGCAACCAATCTTGTTATTCCTTCTTTAAAGAATCACCTTGGTTTTTGTTCTAGTTCATCTAATTCCAGTCTATAATTGCTGGCATCAAGTTAACCAGATTTCTACTGAATTTGCCCTGTTGATACGCTTTGTACCTTCAACAAATTTAATTATTGCACATTGACTTCTTGATCACTAATAAAAGTAATTAAGGAACATCTTTTGGAATCTTGTTTTAGAGTGCTAGCTTCTCTTTCAGCATAATCCATCACTGTCTGCCCTTTGAGGAGTTCTTTGTACTAATTCTCATGTCAAGGAATACCTACCCACTATATGAAATATTTTACAGAAGAACATGTAGGCTACAGCTACTCTGTTGCTATTTTTTCCTTGGAAAAAAAAACTAAATCAGTTATTAAGGAAGCCTAAAACTTGATCCGCTTTAGTAAGCTGATATTGTATTTTAGGAAATTGTCTATTACTCGCCATGGCTTTCATTTTCCCTAAAATATTGCACACCAGAATAGTTGGTCTGTGGCTGCTAAGTTTGCCCTTTAGCATGTTTTTGCAACTGACTTTTGCTGGCCTCTGTTCAGATGGGCATATCAACTTGGTGAGTTCTGAGCCAACATTTGTGGAGCTGTTTCCACTTTCTATTATCCTGTTTCCCATAAACAGTCCTGCTGTCACACTTCCGTTCCACCTGCTTGTCTTCAGAGATAGAGAAAAAGTATTATTTGTTTGGGGATCATCCCTACACTAGCCTTAGATAGTGTCCTTACTTTTTTTTTCCTAGCTCTTTATTTATTATGACTGGAGAATCTTTAACTCTTACTTCTGATTTCTCAAGGTCTAAATTATCCCTGCAGTCCACAGTTCACAGTCTGGTCTTTCACTTTCAATCCACCAAGTTCTGGTTTCTTTTTCTGAGCCAATCTCTTCTGACTCTGATCTCAAACATCTTTTGACAAATTTCTATAGCCTATTTAGTAGAATTATTTTTCTACAGAGGTCTGGAGTTCTATTGCCTAAGAATACAAATTTCAGACCAACACTCTACCCCAGTTCAGAGTCTTTGCTGTTCAGAGTGAATTGCTATGATGTAGTCCTCCCCTTTACAGCCTAACACCACAACTACCAACTTGTCTTTGTAAATACTGCTGTTTCATTTAAATTGGAATTGGATCAGTACTGTCATGCACTACCTGATAGTGCAATAATTTCTCTATTACTTTCTGTATAATAACTTTGCAACTGGCCCATCACCAATTTAAAATACTATAAACTCTTAGCAGTTCCATTAGTTTCTTCAAATAGGAGGTTTTTAATCTCCGCTCTGAAAAATTACTAGATTCTTCTGTGGATGTAACACCTGTTCTTCAGTCTAAAAATGTGGAATTTAAACTCTCCCATAATGATACAATCACCAGGTAGCTTTATTTCTCTCATGATGCTAAAGTAACCCAAAGTTCAACATTCGTTGTAGAATCTGTTCCCTTTCACACTACAGAACTCTTTCCCAACACATTTTGACATAAGCTGATCCTGTCTTATCCATACTATTAATTAACATTTCTTTACTGCCAGCCGTATTGTTAATATTTAATGCTACTACATTATCTTTACAATTCCTTCTGCATTCCTTTCACAGTGTGCACCCTGTAGTACTTGCACTCCAGTTGCAATTAGTATTCTATCATGTTTCTGTTATCCCTCTAATTTCCTGTTTCATGTCATGCATCAATAAGCCTTACTTCTTCCATCTTTGTGTTCAGGTAGCTTTGTTGCATCTGTTACTGCCATCTCCCTTCACCTGGTTTTGTAGCTTCCCTACTCAGAGCACTGGAAAGAGCTCCCCAGCCTATTGTGTACTGTTTTGGAGGTGTCAGCCAGGAGCAAGTGCAGATCATAATCAGGGGAACAAAAAGCCAAAAGTGTGTCTGTTAATCCTGGGAAAATACAAGCTGTCAGAGGATGTAATCCCTCTCTGGAAACACATCCAATATATAAGCACCAGGGAAAGGAAGAGCTCTTTAGTCTAGAAGCTAATGCTGGCACAATTACAATTAGACCCAGACTGGCTATGAATACATTTTTACTGGGCATTTTAAGAAAATGTCCAATCCCCAGAGCAGTGAGTGTCTGAAACAGACACTGAGAAGGCTGTTTGAATGAAAACCTCTGAGTCTCTTCAAGCTGAAATCAGTCCATTTATTAACAGTGATAAAACATCACTGTTCAAGAGAACAAAACTCGACTTGTGTCCCACAAGGTTGGTTCCAGTCCTATGTTTCTTCCTAAATAATAATACCTATTAATAAATCAACATTTTCTCTTCAAAAACTGATTACTTAAACAACCTGTCAACTAGTGCTATGATTTCTTCTTAGAAGAGGGTATGCTGTGGTGAGGAGCTTGATCAGATCATAACATAAACGTGTTATGATGAAAAAAAATTTACAAGCATCATTGACTTATATTTAGAAGTATCTGTATAACAACAACCATATGCTTGTAACCCCTTGAAAGTATTCTGAACAAAGAGAAGCATATGTTTACACAGCCTTTAGTGTGTAAACTCTTCAGGGCAAGGAGACTGCCTGTACATTTATCTTTTTTTTAAGCAAAGTACACATCTATACAAGAAACCACAATTTTAGATTACTACTGTTGATGGCCAGTTGGGAGTTACTTTATTAACCTCAGATGTGCAAGAGATTACTAGCAGGTACTCAGACCTTTTTCAGCAGTGAGAAATCTGAAATACTGCACACTGGGCCTATTTCTTACAGCTGCAGCAGGGGTGTAAATATTCACAGTCATTTGAGCATCACTTAAGCAACAGCAATAAAGACCCTGGGCATTTTGTGAGAATTAACAACTGCTGACAGCGTTAATAGCCTGAGGTGGAACTTTGGGCCATTAAACCCAACTGGCCATTAAACTTCAAGAGGGGTCCAAGGCTGAGGTCATTATGACAGTTACAAATTCTAGGGGGGAAGGCTTTTTTATATATGCTGATTGAACAGTATTTAATCTGTACTTTTGTAGATCAAAGCTACAGATTGGGTAGGGTAAAGAAACTACAGGTCTCTAGGTGCTGGTGAAAACCAACAACCCTTCCTTCATCTCAATGGAAAAGACTGAAAATGTCAACATATCAGAAAATTCACAGCCAGGTTGAAAATGTGTTCAGCATATGTAAAACAGTCACAAAATCAGGGAGGTACTTCTAAAATTATCATTAAATAAACCCTTGAGACTCAATCCAGATTCCTCCCTTAGAATCACAGACCTTTGTATTTATTAGCCCAGATACAAGGCAGGAGAAGGAATGTGAGGTGCACATAGACACTAAAAGGGGTGAAATTCACCCAGATCCAGCATCCAGCTCTTCTTGAAGTCCCAGATGTATTTTGATGGTACTGAATACACAAGCCACCTGCCAGCTTCTAGACCCATATGTGGTTTACACACCATGCATTTCTGGCAGTGCATAGCTCTGCCACACACATGAGAGACAGGATGAGAACTCTTGAGTGCTGGCAAGGGGCAGCACTCACTCCAGCTCAGGAGCTGCCCACCACATGCAGGGTTGTGGGTCAGAAGAGACCTGAGAGGAGCAAGGCACCCAGAGCACAGACCTCGGGTCTCAGGTGCCCAGTTTAAAAAGGATACATAGCTAAGGACATCCAGATACTCCTTATACAAATGAGTTGAGAGAAGTGAAAATGCCTTTATTTGTCATATTGCAGGGTGCTGCTTCATGTGTCAATGGAGCTGCCATAATGCCTAGGTGCCTCTCAGAGAGCATCCTAATACTCCACTTACTTACTCTCCAACTCCTGATTTCATGTCTTGCACTTTTTAGATGCCTCTATAAGACCATTCAGCTCACTAAACTGACAGAAGCCTGGAGGGCAGGGGGTATTGTCTCTTTTCTGGGCTATTTATTTGGGAATCCATAGGAGAGCACACTCTGCGACCAGGAAATGGGGATGGAGAGACACCAACATTTAGATCAGCTCACCCTAAATGATATACCATTTCACATAGCAAGAAAGAAGTATTAAGCTACAGTGATTTGAAAAGCTTATCAAACAGGGCAGAAAAGTCCCATGGAGAAATCTGTCTCCATGAAAGACAACGACAGAATTCCTACCAGCTTCACTGGAGATGGGAGCTGCCAGATGTTCTTTGCCACATCTTGAGAAAGATTTCCTGCTAATTTCTAGGGGAGAACAGAATAGTACTAAAAAGCTTTAGAAAGACAAATAAAAATTAAAAAAAGAGCTAAGTAAACATATTACTCTCACTTATTTGGAACAATTAAAATGTAGAGACAAGTGGCATTTCAGAAACACACATGCCCACTAAAGAGAAAAACTGCTCACAATATATCTAATTCCCCAACTGTTTTAGCCATAGCAGTATTAGAAACTAGGCATGAAGTAGACTGTTGGCAAGGAGCCAGAGCATTCCTGGATCACACATATGTTAGATGTGCCTGGCATTTACTACAGCAGTGCAAGTCAAGGGTCAGTGAGTATTTCCATATAAACAAAGAAGTCAAGGCTCTAATAGCTTTCTTGTTTTAGAAGTCTAAGTAAAAAATGCAAAAAACCAGATGTGTAGAGAAAAGCTTGACAAAGAATGCTATCAGACAATTTTAGTTCAGAGATCTTCCACTCTCAATTTTTTCAGAGCCTGGGAAAAAAAATAGCCTGTAATAATTGTTTTTAAAGCTTTTAGTTTGCTGGCAGTTCTGGAGGTAGCACACTTTTTACCATCTGTGTGTTCAATCCATGAAAAGTTGTGGCATCCTTACACTCTCTGCCCTTGGTTCTCATCTTATACAGAAATCACAAAGCACAGCTGCACATTTAGAGCAGGAGGTTATGGCTCACGCTTTCTGGAAAGGACTAGGAAAGGTTAATGCACCTGTCAGACACACCCTGATAGACAAATTGTATTTTGGCTTCACAGGTCAATGAGCTACCTTCCTATCAACAGCATGTTACACTGAGATTCTGCAATGCCCACACAGCCATGGGCACACAGATATTTATGTCCTGGGTTGCTTCTAATAAAATCAGCATACGCTGAGTGAGCCACCGTGGCCTCAGGCCCATGCCAGCACGTCAGACCCTGTGCCAGGATCTCCCCCCCAGCTGGAGCTCTGGGTGTTAGGTGACCTCCAGTGTGTGCTGTGCCAAAGCCTGCTAGGAGTGGGGCTTGCAAAGCACAACTAGTTGTTCATGATAAAAGAATGATTATTGGTGTGTGCCACTTGCACCAAAGGTAACAGGTAACTCGGATTATGCCTGTGACTTGATTTTAGTGAGAGCAGTTGGTTCTTGACATCTAAAAACTGAATAAGGAAGAACCTAACAGTATTCATGACTGTGGTGGTGACTTTGAAATTGCTGTGACAGCTGCCTGTTTGAAGTAACAAAGCAGGGTTTTATCATTTATATTCCTTCTTTCTCACAAAGCATTAATCGAAATTGTAACTAGGAACAGAAACAATACCATCACTCTGCTAATAGGCTCTTGTAGATCCAGCATCATGCCACTCAAAAAGCCACGCTTTCTGGGATATTTATGAACAGATCTAAAGTACTGGCACACCCACTGTAGATGGGAACTCATATTTTAAAAAATGAGGCAAATACTAAAGCATTCACTTTTTCAAGGAAAGGACAGGATCTGAACAGTTGCTGTGCAGCCTCTTCTGTTAGCAAGAGTATCTCCCAGTTCCACCTGTGTTAAGGGGCATTGCTTTCAGAAGGGTTTCAGAAGGTTTTTAGAACATGTCACATAGGTATACTAAGCAAGAACCATTAGCATGCCCTTAAATTCTAGCTGAGACACTGCAAACACCTGCTCTCCGAGGACATGTCATGGCCAGAGGAGAAGGAATGGATTCAAAAGTTCCCCATCTGCCCTCAACATGAAGAAAAGCTATAGATAATGGCCTGTGGTTTGCAGTTATCCACTCCTAGTTCTGTACAATCAGGGGGATGCCACATATGCCACAAGCTGAGTGCAAGATGAGGCAATTAAAGCAGATACTTAAAAGCAGCCTAAGTACACTTTGCTTGGAGCCATCCATTACAACAAGCAATATATCAGACACCCTTCATTATCAGGAATCTGTCCTGCAGGTACTGGAATTTCTCCTGCTTGCTTTATATTGGGCAAGAAGGCAGATTTTTCCCTATAGTCCCATACAAAGGATCTTACACCAGTTCCCACTGAGACTCATAAGCATCCACTGAGAGACCAGGATCTGAACTTTGAGTAAGATTTATGGATATGTTCAGGCACTCTAGCTAAGTGTAATGGTGAGTGACCTCATGTAGATAACTAACTACTGCTTACAGCAACTCTCCCACTCCTGTTAGTATTGGTATCAACTTCTGGCTACCTTTTACTTGGACACTATTTTAAATACCATTTCACTGCATAACATATGCATAACATTGTAAGAAGCCACCACTGTGGTAAGTGGTATTTAAATTATGTTTGCTTTACTTAGATCTGCCCTCATTGCCTCTGATGCAGCCCTCACCTTCATTTTATGGTGGAGTCTCTGGACCAAAATAAGGTGTCAGAGGCTAAGGCTGTGACAATTTCTTTGGAGAGTCAGTTTGATTTTCTTCTCTGTGTCCTCTCTGTGGTGCAATAAATTTAGAGATTCAGAATCTAAATCAGAGGAAATACCATTGTTCCAGGAATAAAGCTGGGAAAGTTCAAAACATTGAGTGATCTGTAGTTTGGGGACTTTTTTGGTAGATTGTTCAAGGAGAACAAGTATTTGCCATGAAAATGCTACTCCTTACCCCCTCTTGTGTGTTTTGTGTCTAGGAGTAAGTTGTCCCTGAGGAGATTTATATTCATGCACTAAAAAACATCTATTTTCCTTAACAACTGTAAATCTCATCATTACCTTGCATAATTTCAAGATGCTGCTCAGTCCATTTCTTATTGAACGCTCCTTGGTTTTCCCTCCCTGTGCTGCTGAAAGTACAGGAAGGTCTTGTGCAAAATCCAAGTTGGCACCTTTGGGAGGGCTTTGGATTGAAAGAAATTGAAGTGCCTTTACTTTCCTCTCTTCCTTGGTGTTAAAAATTATCCTTTCCATGACAGTTCCCATCCTTAAATCTGGGTTATCTTGGTTCTTTGGAGGTGACTCTAGTCCTTAATATCCCTTCCAAAACGAAGCATGGGTGGGAGTGTGTGTGTTCCTGTCTAATTGAGGAAGATGTCCCTGTGAGAGCACCATTGTGGAGCTGGAGTGCACACACAACCAACTCTTTAGTGTTGGCTCCCCACACACCCCCACCTCAGGAGCACATCCTTCAAGGATGAGCTTCAGCAATATAGAGTGAAAGTTTTTCTGCTTTGGAGATGAAAGTTAAAGTTCACGTGTGGTGCCCAGTCTGTGCACTGCTGATTGTTGCTTAGCAATGAAATGTGCAGCACACAGTGATGGTGCAAAGATACCAGAGCATTTTTTTTTTTGAAAAGGAAAAAGGAAAGGGATAAAAAGGTCACACTAATAATCATGAGAGAAATGGGAGCATTATCAGATGCAGCAGCTAGCGAGGAGGTCATACTCCCCAGCCTGTCTGTGAAATATTCTTTCCTCATTTACCTCCAACTCTGAGGGACAAAAGCAGAGGCAAATTCAAAGTGTTTTGTTCCCACTCCTGCCTTACTGTTAGCAATCCCATTTTAGCACACTGTACTAGGATCTCCTTTGTGTTTTTTTCAATGTAGGCTTGCTCCTCGGTTAAAGTGAAAAGGCAGAGAATCTGCCACATTACACTGAAATAATGGCTTTAGAAAGAAAAACATTTACTAGTATAGATGAAAACACAAATACTATTTTCAGGGTAGAGCAACACATCCCATTAATAATGGTCTAGCAAGGATCCCAGAGGCAGCTAAATAAAACAGGAAGGCCAGACTGAGCCAGGCAAGCAGCTTATGATCACAGCTATACTCCAGCCCCAGTAGAAAAAAATTAAAGAAAGAGAACTGACATCCTTCACAAAGCAGAGTACAGAATAAATGTGACTTGTGGCCTTTTGTTAATACAGCATCAACTTTAATTGAACCTTCAGGCTTTGATTCAAGTCAATATATCCGAAGCTTCCTCGAACAATAAATCTTGATGTTAACCACAGTAGAGGTCAATCTCTGTCTAATATATGTTTTGCAATGCATTTAAAGTGGACTATAGTATGTAGATGGTGAATTATTCATACACACAAACTGTTAATGAATAAGTCAATATACAGATAAGATTTGGGGCCCTTAATATCACCAAGAGGAATTAACTCTGCAAGAACACAGGTTTCCAAAGACAGTCTGATGCCATGACTCACCTGTGCACTCATTCTATTTGATTTCACCTTACTTATTTTTATGTCATCTGAGTCCATTTTTAGACTGAAAATTTGCATTCTGAGACTTGGAACCTGGGAATGTGCCTTTCCCATGTCTGACACAACCTCTGGGGAAGAGACTGAGAGCTACCCATGGCTTGGAGGAACATGTGGTTTCCAGAGCTGCCCTGCCTGGGGAGACAATGCATTCCTGACAAGGCTCCACCTCACCCAACCTCCCCACACCTCTCTTTGTCTCTGTGGCAACATCAGCAAACTCTGGTGCTTCTTGCATTCCTCCACCACCCCAGGCAGATGGATGAAGGACTGGAGCTGAAGCTGCAAAGTCTTTCCTCCTGCCCGCCAGCTGTGGGAGGGAAGAAGGCAGGCCCCAAGGACCACAGGCACTGCAGCCACCAGAGAGGAGGCTCATTTCATATCCTGAAGCTTACCTAGGCCTACTGGACTCAAAATTCAAACCATACATCATGGTACTGATGGTCATGACTGCTTGGCTCATCTGGTCTGAGAGTGGGTGAGAGATTACAGTCTGCCTCAGATAGGAGACAGGGCTATGTGATGCTGGGCACAGGTAGGTCTCCCATGAATGAGTTGCCATTTTATCATGTAGCCTGGTGTCTCAGCATAGCAAACCATTAGCCTCAAAATTAAAGGTTGTGTAAAAAAGCAAGGCTGCAATCAAACCTTTTGAAAGCAAAGAAAGCCACCTCCAGTTCCTCTGTGACACATGGTCCAGTCAATCCCTGCTCATACAAACTGCTAAAGAATATTACACAGTAATCTTTGAGACACCCTCATGAAAAGAAAGGGCACTGAAGCCATTTTATGAAACTGAATTAGTAATGTTTAACCTATGGTGCAGGAGAAGAATAAGCAAGGAAACCTAGTGAGATACCACTTCAGGCAACATGTTACCTGAGAAACCCAGTCACAGTTTGTCAATACAGAAGACAGCCCAGACATGGGCCTGTGGCTCTTGGCTGCAAGGTGAAATGTGTTAGAATACATGCAGCAAGAATGGGGGTTCTGCCTTAAATGAGTTATGTCTTTTTTCATTCCTCAGTGAGCATATATCTTTTCCAATAACATTCAAGGAAGTTAGTAAGCACATCAATAAGAGAATGTGTCAGTGTTTGCCAAGTGTCATTCAGATGTGAGAGAGATTTAACCATTTAGCACAACTCACCTGTCCCATTCAATCATTGGACTTGCTTGTTACAGCTGACAGGTTCTGAACAAATGTCTTGACAGAAGGATCCCCACTGCTGCCAAGTCAGTGAGAGTGCCTTATCAAAGGAGAAAAAAAATTAGGGATGCAAACTTCATTTCTCAGACAGCAAGAACTTGCTGTGGTGAATAACAGCTGCAAAGCTCTACCTGGGCCTTTGCTAGATTTAAACAATCTATAGTAATTTCACTCAAATACAAAGATGTGATTTTTGTAATGTAATCTGATTTTCCGGTAATGCAATTTAACCCACTTTCTCTGTGAAAAGTGCAGAGATCAAACAGAGGAGAAATCACCACTTTGATTTCTTGGAAAAAGTATTTTTTCAAATCCTAGCACTGCTCTTTGGTGTGTTGGACCACTGAAGTGGCAGCAATGGGTGGCCGACATCTTTCTGCAAATGTCTGTCTGTAATCCTTGGCTCATGGAAAGCAACTTTCAAACAGAGGAGCTTTGCTCTTCTTCTCTTCCCTCTGCAATATGTTTCTGTCAAAAGCTCCCACCACCTATGGCTTGCAGGATTTGTCTGGATACTTGCAAGGATCATTTCTGTAGTTTTTTGTTCATGACAGCATCTTATATCTTTCTGTGTAAAAAATACAGTATCACAGTTGTCTAGAAGAGTAAACTATGTAGAAAGATCTGGAAAACATCAATAAAATAAAAATCTGGGTTTTCTGCCAATCCTACTCCCTTCAGCTGAATTCTAGACTCAGATTTTATATTCTGATTTAACCATTGTTCCTGAACACCCCAAGGGACAAAAACACTGCTGTGTATCAGCAACCAGACTTCTCTGTCTGGTTCAGAGAAGTGGGAAGAGGAAGGGCGGGCACTGATCTCTGCTCTGTGGTGACCAGTGACAGGACCCAAAGGAATGGCCTGAAGTTGTGTCAGGGGAGGTTTAGGTTGGATATCAGGAAAAGGTTCTTCACCCAGAGGGTGGTTGGGCACTGGAACAGGCTCCCCAGGGGAGTGGTCACAGCACCAGCCTGACAGAGTTCAAGACATATTTGGACAACATTCCCAGGCAACATGGTGTGATTCTTGGGGATGGTCCTGTGCTGGACCTGGAGTTGGACTCAATCATCCTTGTGGATCCCTTCCATCTCAGCTTAATCTGTGATTCTGCAAATGTGACTTCTTAACATATGTAGCTACAGTGAAGAGCAACATAACTTTTCAAGCAATTCAACACATTTAATATTTGAACTTCTCATTTCAAAAATTTACTATTCTTAATTTTGTGTTAGAGAAAAGAAGGAAGAGGATGAGCATTGTGTAGCTATGAGCTGTGACACAACACAGACCACTTTCCACGCCACTTACACACCAACGGCCCTACTCAGTAACCCTAAAGCTGACTGCCAGTGCCAGCTTCCCACTTCCTAATTTTTCACTATCATCTTCAACACTACGGATAGTTCTATGGAAGAAAAAAACCATCTTCATTCACATTCCTTTTCTTATTCTTTAAAAATACTTTTATCAATAATTCTTGACAAAGCAGTCATTATCAGCAGTCTAGTGTCTTTTCTCAAGATATTTAGAGCTATCAAGATTTGCCACAGCTTGGTAATGATCTCATAGCTAGCCATTACCCAGACTAACCACCAGCTTCATGGTTAGAATTGTTACTGAAATGTGGAACTTGAACTTTTAGCCATTTGACTTATAAGACTGGTGTATTTGATAAATTCATAATTCACAGAGTAAAATGAGAGGGACAAGAAGTGTTTGCTGTTTCAGGCATGAAGCAGATGTTTAAAAGCTTCGTGCAGTTACAGGAATACTGGAACATAGGTCTGCAAATATCACACAGATCATTGAGTCAAGTTCCCAGCAATCAAGGACAATATGGAATAACTGTTTAGTCCATAGAACAAATGTATAGGATTATAGAAAGCTTCTAGTCCTTCTAGGTCTGCTGTCCCTGGAATATCTGTCTCACAAAGTCCTGCTCACCAGAGACAACAAATTATTTCTCAGTACTCTGTGTCAAACTAAAACTCTGTAATCAAACTAAAGAATAAAAGACCAGAGGTATGCGAATGCACCAAAGGTAAATACAAGGGAAGACCACTGATAAAAATATCCAAAGTCCCAAATGGAAGCCCCTAAAAATGCTGTGGAGTAGATTGGAAACAATAAGCAGAAGAGTGTGCAAAACACAAGCAAGACAAATTGCTTGATATTACAACAAAGCTGGTAAATTTTTTTCTGAATGCTCTCAACCTAATGACAACTCCACGTCAAAATTCCATCTCAACAGCTTTCAGGAGTAAACTATAAATGGATTTTCCTTTGAAGTTTAGGAACACTGTAATCTTGAGGGATTTGGAAAGCCACTCCTTATTAGAATTATATAGAATTAGGGACCCTACCCTCTGGAAAGCTTTGAAACATTTACATTGAAAATCCTCAGCTCCCTCTTTAATCAGTATGCCCAAGCAAATCACATACCATCACAGCCTGACTTCTGCATCTCTCCCTGGGTTGAGTCAGGGTCTGGCAGATGAGGATAACACTGCCTCAGATGGAGGGATGCTTCATCTACTGGATGAAGTAGGATGCTGACCCTGTACTATTAGCTCTTGATTTATTTGTGCATGCTTATCCATATGAGAGTATGGTTATACATATAATGCCCACCAGAGCAATAAGAACAAGGGTCATCTTGAGGAGTGCAAAAGCATTTGAACTTAAGTTCAGTAGTTAGAATATAATCAAATTTGTTAGTTATTGAAAATCGCTGATGTGCAATGGCTGCACTGTGGCCTCCTGGTATGTGAAATGACCTGATTGTTCCCCAGCCTAAATTCTCCTGGTGAGGGTTGTGGATCCCTGGAAGTAGCTTTGCCTTTGTCAAAGTCTGTCTGCTCAGTCTGACCTGCTCAGAGTCAGTAGAGGTCTGAAAATTACTAATGTCTCCTTCTTCGACTCACTCTGTAAAAATAGATATGTTAGCTGGGTCTTTCAGGGAAAAATTATTTTCTCCTAAAGCTAGCTGCAATATCATGTGAATGGGTTTGCAGAGCAATGCTTCCAGATGCAAGTGATGCTGCAAACGTGTGTTTGTGTGCTAGGGACAACTCAGGGTTTTGAAAGGACACTGCAAGCTCCCAAGCTCAGTTTGTTTCTCTGAGAAATGAGTAGGAGGCCAGCTCTGGCACCCTAGATGCACATGGCACATTAGAGCCTGCTGGTGCCTTCCTCCATGTCCCTTGCACTTTATGCAGCAGCTTCTGCTGAACACTTCCCCAGGCTGAGCTGACAGAACTCGGGTTGCTTGCTCTCAGCTGGATACAATGACTGAAGAAAATGGTGAAGATTTTTCTAGGCACTGCAGACAGGCTCTCACTCTGCTTGGCATTTTATTTGACTGTGTCACGCAGTCCCTCACAGCACTCCCACCTCTCCCATTGCAGTGAAGATTTAGTTTCCTGGCTGACTGTGCCAAGCAGCCTGCTGATAGACACAGGTCAGTGGGTGAGATAACTAGCTACCCCTTGCTGAGACAGAGGCAAAGAGAAAGACCTGATGAGCTATACATATGTATCTACATGCCAGGCATATTATGCCACACTGCAGGTTTCCTACTCTAGCCTCTGAACCTCTCTTTTCCATTTTGCTGGCACCTGCCTCTGTTGTTTCCATAGATCTTGCCTGGAGGTTTTCTGTATGAATCTTTTCACAAATGAATTGTTAAAAATTATACAATTAATTGAATATTACAAAGCTTTGTTATAGATATGTTTTCTACCTCTTGACAAGAAGACCCTTGGATTCCCACATCTCTGAAAAAGGATGCACTATCTCCTTTTGCTCCTCTCCACATTCCTCCTTTAGTGTAATTCCTCCCAATAACTACAACCTTACTTTTCATAATTTGATCTTGTTCTGAACTTTCCTTTCTTGGATGCATGGTAACTGGAACAGCATTTCTGCCACCCTCAGAGAGCAGGCACCAGTCCAGTTTCACTGGCCTCACAGGTTCAAGTTTTTCCTGCTTCCAGAGCAGTAACACAGTCTCCCTTTCCTACCTCAATCCTTACTATTATCTATACTACATGAGTGTTCAGCCTATGATGGGATTAATTACCCTCCAAGCTGAAAACAGAATCCCTTAACATAAAATACATAATAACATAAAATCCCTCAACATAAAGTACCTTCATTACCAAACATAGTTAGCTCCGCCAGTGATTGAGAGACCCCTAGGAGTTTGTGCCCAGCTTCTGAAGAGTTTGGAAAAGGTGATTAAGAAAAGCTAAACCCTACATACTGTAGAAGGGGCTGTATATGAGGAATGTTTACAGAGGTTCACACATCTGGTTGGTTTGCACCTCTAAAGAGTTGACAACCACCACAAAATGAAAACCATGATGTGCAAAAGATGCCTGTTCACAGACCTTTTCCATATCTCCAGTCTCAAGGATTAATTTCCAATCATAGTCCATCCAGGCTTTAACAATGAAAATTAACTATTCAGTGCCATCTCACAGATTTCCACCTAGGATTAAATTCCTTTTTAAATATTAAAAAGACCAAAGCAGAGAATCTGCGGAGCAATCCTGAAGTTGCCATCCTCAGATATCACTCAAGCCACCAACTCAGTCAGTACACAGTTAAGTCACCTTTGAGCAAAGCCTACACTACTGTTGATTCTTTACTAATGAAACCTTTCTGATGGTGGCAAACTATTTCTGAAGACAGTTACCTGCAAATAACCAACTGCTGAGTGCATTAACAGTGATCAACAAGGAGCTGCTGAACTGTTCTGTTCTGTTCAGGCTGAAGAGAACTCTTGAAATTCTACAGGTTTTTGCCATATGATTACTCTGGATCGTGAAAAAATGGTTCCACCTTTAATATAAGAACAATGAACTTAGAGTAACAGTAAAGTTATTAATTCTTTGGGGGGGTTGTTGTTGTTGCTGCTGTTACTTTCACTGTAGTAAGTCATGTGGTAATACCTTTGCTATTATAAACCAAAAACTGGAAATTTGATATCTAGTTTAGAAGATAGGCAGAACCTAAAATGATCCTGACAACACAGGTGAATGATGCAAAAACTTCTTCATCATCTCCTTCATCCTCAAACCAGACTGCCCACAAAGTACTTCTGGTTTTGGGGGCCTCCAGATTCTTAAAAGCTTCTGGGTACTCAAAACGTTTCAGTGGTAAAATGTCCACTGTTGCCTTGATTAAGAGGAAGACTATATATTTCCTAACAGATACATGGCTAGAACTGACAATTTATGCATGGGCCTCATGTTTTTGTTGAGCACTTTGCTTGACTGAAAGTAGCTCAATTTGTTAATATCATCTGCTTAGAAGTTTATATGTTAAACTCTTAGATATTGTGTGTTATTTTCAAGACAGATTACACAGAGCTATTCAGAGAGTATTCAGAAATTATAAGCTTTAATGCCAAATGAGAAATTATTTATTAAAAAGATGGACACTAATATGAGATTTCTACATTGCATAGCTAATTAGCAGAAGGAGAGATGATCCTCTTTGTAATGGAAAAATTAAATCCTGGGCTGGAGGGATTTTTATGCATGAACAAGGTACAGGGGAAAAAAAAGAGGTACACTGCTAAAATTTGCTGAGGCATTCTTTGCAGAAAAGATCCAGAGTGGAGTGTCATATAGGGGCTGTGTAACCTTGAAGACTTCAGTAATAGAGAGAATTTAATAAAAGACATGAAAGGTCATGCCTGTAAAGATATTCTATGACAGAAAAAGTTTCTGTTAAAAGCTGGGATCACCCCTATCAGAAATAAGAGAAAAGAGAGAAACTTGGATATACTAGGTGAGTACATGGTGACTGTCAAGTGCCAGTATATTATGGCAATATAAAGACCCCAGAGGAATCTGAGGATATACCAGTATTTCCAGCAGGGTCAAGCTCCAGTAAGGAAAAGTCATCCTGGAATTACCAGTGCCAGACCTTTTTTCCACAGACACAAGGCAGACCAGGATTAAATGGGTATATACTTACCTGAACAAACCTCATGCAGAAATTAAAAGGCTTCTAACTGTGAGGGGAGTGGATTTCTGGTATCACCTCTGAGTGAAAGTAGGGGAAAACAGTTATTTTTAAGATTCAATGATCAGTTCTACAGCAGGATTACTCAGAGCTCTGTAAGGTCAGCGTTAATAGGGGATTAGGCTCAATACCAAATACCAAATGTTCATCTGTATCTTCTACCCCTTGGCCTATACATCACCACATCTACTGAAAATTGCTGCCTCCTGCTGCCTTCAGTCCTGTTGCACTTGGAGCACTCTGCAGAAGTGATCCTGTCCTCAAATTCAAGGCTGAGATAGTTTCATCAGCACTCATTTTCCACAACACCAGTGTTCCACCAGAGACAGGAGGACACTGAGAAAAAGAACCATCAGAGCTACACAAGAAATTAACATTGGTAGGACTGGATCAGGAGCATGGGATTCACTTGATGCATATCCTCTGATATTAGCTCAGTTTGTCAGAACATGTCAATAACACCGAGGCTGTGGGTTTGATCCCTGTATGGGCCACTCGCTTAAGAGTTGGACTTGATGATTCTTGTGGGTCTCTTCCAGCTCAGAATATTCTGTGGTTCTGTGATCTCTGTTAGTGTTTAGCATGGATCAGTAACACATCTATGAAGCAAACCTCCTGATTGCACCAATTTAGAGGTGTTTGACTGCGTGCAGACCCATACAGGCATGAACTGGATTCATTTCAGATAAAATTAAACCAGAGGATGCAATCTAGAAGTACATGGATCTTCTTCCATCATAACCACTGTTGAGTCCTTGAGACCAGAAGAGGCTGGTACAAACTAATCTGCAGCAAATCTCCAAAATCCTGGATTCACAGCACCAACTGATTTGCTTTATAGATTTATTTCTGTTGCATCACAGTATTGCTTATGTAGATCAACCTGCTTATTCTTATCAACAGAAATTACCACGTCCCTTGTAACACAAAATCTACGTGAAACTGATTTTTTTAGTCCTTTCTTAGCAGTTCTTTACTATGCCTACTACAAATATCCTGCACAGTGTTATCAAAGTACTTACTATCAAGTCTATTGAAAATTGTTCTTTTTCATTTTATTTTGTGAGAAGAGTTTAGATAAGAAAGCCTGATGGACCATGCAAATAGGGATTCCATGGGAACAGACTTTTCTCAAATGCATTTCAAAACCCTCCTCTGGAAACCTCAATATGTGAATTTCAGATCAGTTTGCAGTCTTACCAGAGCTTTTGTTCACAGATCTGATGTTTAGATCTACAAATCTAAATCACTGTTATATCAGACAGTGTTTTCTGACTTCTGCTGTTTCCTATTTCTGCTTCTAACCAGCCTCCTTTTGGAACTGAAAAGTCAAGAACAAAACAACAACAACAAAAAATCTATTTTAAACACTGTTGGCTTTGGAAATTCAGAGGTATTCTTCCCCGTATCAGACAGTCTCTGACTGCAGGCTCTGATCTTCCAGTTGATAGGGTATAAAATTAGGGTGAATTCCATAATGCTCAAAATGGGCAAACATATTTACCCTGGGTCATTTGTTATTTCTGCCTGATGCTGTGGAATCACCAGGAGATGACTGCACAGTATGCCTTGCTGAATTATGCAGATAATACATGAATTTAGGGGAGGGGCTGCCTTAAGCAAACACTATCTTGCTGTTGTGAATTTAATATTACAACTATTTTAGCACTTTTCTGTCTTTCATCTGCTTACTTTAAAAGCAGCAGTATTTGTTTGCACTGACATTGTAATACCCTCATAATCTTAAACCATAATGCCAATAAACCACCACTGACGGTGTAATGATTCACATTACCATATCATTATAGATGTAAAAGTCAGTCCCACATACTTCCTACAACATCAGTATTGGTGAGGCAGCCATTAAGATGTCAGTGGTAGAGCAGAGAATCACCATTACAAGCTTAGTCAAGATAATAAAACATTACTAAAGGTAGCTACAGGGCCATGCTCAGCAGCTGTTTTCAAATATAAACCTCACAGCAGTTTAAAAATAAATTTTAAATTAGTCAAATGCTTGAATCCACATTAAGAACTGATGTTTATGTCAGCAAAAAGAAAAAAGTCCTATTTAAGACTGTCAGAGCTTGGGGATTTCTTTAATGTCTATTGTGAAAAGGGGTATTCAAAAAAAAAGTATTTCTGAATATTTTAAATGAGTGAAAAATTGAGGGACAAGAATTTTACTCGCTTCAACTGTAAGCATCTTGCCCTTTGTTGACAGCAATGGAAAAGCTGTGTTTAAAATGAGAATGCACCCAGGTTGTATATAAGTTACTCTAGCTGAATCCAGTGGTGAAATATTTACACATAGGGATTTATATTCTGGAGCATACACAATATATTCAGACCTTTTGTGGCCATTAGTATAATTCAAAGTCATATTGGATTAATCTTTTACATGAGTTTTTTTAAAGCAATATAATACCATGCAGACTAATGATAAGTAATTAATAAAGATTCTGGCAAAAAGAAGAAGTTACTTTAATTTGGAAAGCATAGAGGATGGAGATTGGCAGGCTCAAATGAGAGTAAGGAAATAGAAAACACACAGCAACAGAAATACACTAAAATAAGAGCATTTACTTCAACAGCAGCTTACATTTATGGATATTGCCTTTGTGAACGTGTTTATATTATGTTATACAAACATAATTGTATTGCTACATTTCTTTATATCCTGTACATAAAAATAAGAGGTCACTCTTCTTAAGTGTATTTTAACCATCAGAGATGGTGTGCAAAACCAGCACATTATAATAAAATTCAGATAACACAGAAGATACACAGCTTTCTCTTGTTTCCTCTCTGTTTTTTATCTAGTCTTCAGGACTAGATCATGGAGCTCTCGTCCTTATTGCTCAGCCTGTAGTGAAGCAGGAAGCACCCTGGTTTCACTTATATTTCTTAGATGGGTAAGTACTTGATAGGGCAAAGAAGTTCTTCAAATTGGCCCTTCAGCTGGCAGCATGCAATAAGGTCAGCATGAAGCACCATTAACA
Source organism: Leptocoma aspasia (assembly GCA_013399835.1). Classification (NCBI taxonomy): domain Eukaryota; kingdom Metazoa; phylum Chordata; class Aves; order Passeriformes; family Nectariniidae; genus Leptocoma; species Leptocoma aspasia. Next base: position 978,845 of record VXAX01000983.1, on the reverse strand, counting down.
CATAACACTCAGGGCTCCACTTTTACAAAAGATTTTGTTGTCCAATGGGGAGTTTGACAAAGCCAAATTTTTAACTGTCTTTGAAAAATCTTCATAAAAAATAGAAACGCTATTAGAAATATTTTTTCAAATTATTTTTCTAACACCCACAGTGAAACTGGAGTGACTAATTTTCAAATGCTTCATGGATTGGTCAGTTTGCCAATGAGGGTAGAGGAGATAACAGAAGTAATTTTGACCCTGTATCTTAGATGATACAATTTTTGTGCTTTATTAAAACGTGTTGTAACTATTGTTTTCAAAACATGATCTAAATTCTGCACTGGAGCATATAGTCCTCTCTTTAGATGCATGATAGTTCTGACCTTGACTCAGGATATAAGAATGGAAGACGGTTGTCCTTGATCATATCTGAACACACACTTGTGTATGTGACCATCTGTACTGTCATATATGCTGCTGAATGCATATTTAGGAAGAAAGGCAAAAAAGACATCAGGTTAAATGATTTATCTATAAGAAGCAGAAAAGTTGTATTGGTCAGACATTTATATGCACTACTTTATTTTTGTTATCTTGGAAATAATACCTAAATTGCCATTAACATACAGTGCTCAAAGAAACATCCATGTAGGTTACTCTTTTTCAACTCCAAGCATCTAAACTTTTACAGTTTGAGCTAGTATTGAACTGACAAGTTTCTCAGTTCAATTGCTGCCACCATTGGAGGGATTGCAGCATTTGCCTTCCTCCTTGCAATGGGCTGGGTGCAAAGTGACTGCCAAAAGTGCTTTCACTCCCCTCCTCAGCTGGACCAGGGAGAGAAAACAATGAAAGGTTAGTGGACCAGGATAAGGAAATTGAGGGATCACTCAGCAACTGGCATCACAGGCAAAACAGACTTGACCTTGGGAAATTAATTTAATTTATTGCCTATCAAATCAGAATAGAATAATGAGAAATAAAACCAAATCTTAAAATATCTCCCCCACACCAATCCTTTCTTCTTGGGGTTATCTTCACTCCCAAATGCTCTCCCTTCTCAGTGGTGTAAGGGGACAGGGAATGAGGGCTGAGATCAGTTCATCAGACCTTGTCTCTGCTGCTCCTCGACTCCTCACACTCCCTGCTTCAGCATGAGGTCCCTACCACAGGAGACAGCCTTCCACAAACCCTGCCAGAAAACCTGCTTCAGCATGGGCTCCTCTCTCCACACAGCCACAGGTCCTGCCAGGAGCCTGCTCCTGTGTAGGCTTCCCAGGGGGTCACAGCCTCTGCAGGGCACCACCTGCTCTAGTGTGGGGCCCCCAAGGGCTGCAGGTGGATCACTACTCTCCCATGGTCCTCCATAGGCTGCGGAAGGACAGCCTGACTCACCATGGTCTTCTCCTTGGGCTGCAGGGGAATCTCTGCTCTGACACTTGGAGTATCTCCTCCCCCTCCTTCTCCACTGACCTTGGTGTCTGCACAGTTGTTTCTCTGAAATATTCTCAGCGCTCTCTTTGGGTGCAATTACTCTTGTGCAGGANTGTTTTTGGAAGAGATGAGGAAAACTGTCTAACTGATAAAAGATATCTGTCCCACCTTTAACAGATGGCAAGTGGAATATGTGCCTATTTTGAGAGCCAGGACAACATTTCTCCCCTTCCTAAATCTGTTATCCCAGTGGCACTACCACCTTGGCTGATGGGCTCAGTCTTGGTCATCAGTGGATCTGTTTGGAGCCGACTGCCATTGGCTCTCTCTGACATGGGGGAAGCTTCTGGCAGCTCCTCACAGAAGCCACCCCATAACCCACACACACAAACACACATCAAAACCTGGCTAAGCAAAACCAACACACCCCTTCAGTCAGAGATCATTTAGCCACAAAGGGCTTCAGACACTGCATTGTGAAGGGCAATTAACCACTGAAGGTCAAACAGATTCAAATACAGGGTCCAACTCTTCCATGCTATCCTTCCAAGAGATAAAATATTTAAACACTTTTCACAAGTGTTTTGCAAATTATGTTAGACTTAACAGCATGAAGTCCAGGTTTCTGCAGATACCAGGCATATAAATGGTATTTATAAATTGTATTATCTGATGGATGACCTTAGGAAAGTCAGCCTTTCATTTAAGAATTCATAACATTTGAGACAACTGAAAAATATGAAGAAGGGTCTTTACATCTTTGACAGGTGGAATATGTGTATCTTGGAAAGAGATTCCTTTTTAATGTATTACTAAATTTTATGTATGAATCTAATAAACTACCTGGTATCTGTTAGAAAGTTCTGGCAGGACTTTTTATCTATTTTTCATTAGATGTCTGAATGCTCAGGAAATATACCACAAAGTTCTAACACTCGGATAACTCTGATCATGTCCTAAAGTAGTAGTTCAAAGAATTTAGTACCTTTCAGGAGACATTGTGATGAAGTGGTACTAGATATTGGAGAAGGTGCTTATGAGCTATCCCTACCCTGCCAGCTCTGGGGCAGCATAGTATCTTCCTGTTTGTGAAGTCTGAGGATGATGAAGGTTTCTATAGGTCAGCAGTGAATATGAGAGAGTTAGTTAATATGAGATAACAAATGGATGTTGAAAGAAAAATCAGTGTAGCTGAGTAAGGCTATAGCAACAACAGGGAGCACCAAGTTCATCTGTACTTCTGTTGCTGGCACTCATCCTGTAATGGCAAAGTGTCCCCTTCCCTTCCCAGATGTCTTCATAGCTATTTTTTCAACTAGGCAGGATTTTATCAGCTTTTCCACTCTTTGAACATTGTCAGTTAGTGCCAGCCAGACTTCACAGTTAATTGTATTCTAATCTACCCAATTAGGCCCCTATTCCCACAAAGACTTACACATGTGGTTAATTTAAAGTTTCATGCAAGTGTGAAACTCTTCTGTGCCTGAGCCTGCCTGCTTCTAATGAGTGCAAAAGCAAATGCTTTTCTTTCTGAAATCCCTCCTCAAGAGCCACAGCTTTCTCTTGGCCTTTCATCATTAATCTCAGCTTTAGTGTTATGCACTATCTCACCCATGCCTCATCATTAAACCTAATAAAACAAAGTGAAAAACAAATCCAAAATAAAAGCCAAATGGAATCAAATTACCTGATGGTCATGCTTTGTAAATAATGAGTATTTCATGAAACAAATTCCCTTTCTTTTGCTTTCTGTTGTTTCCTTTCCCTTTTCACCCCCACTGTGACTCTTCTTATCCAATGTAATTTATTGTGTTGTCTGTTTTGTAAGCATCCTAGGGCAGGGATCTTGTAATCTCTACGGTCTGCACAGCATCATGCACCTCAGAGGAGTGTGTAAATATTAACCAACACACATTCACATTCAATGAAATCAAAAGCCCTAATTTTATGAATCAATAACACTGTCTCACTGGGTATGAAACAGTAGTAACCCATGAGCACGAAATTTAATCCTTTTGAAAAGTGGTTTCAAATGGAACTTTCATGAACAGTATGAAAAATACATGCAAACAAACAAAGATACAGACATCTAGTAAAACACTGGTTTGCTATATGAGCAGTGTTTATTGATTTTCACCCAGAAAAAAAAAATGCCGTCAACTGCTGGCCCTCAACTGCTCCCAAAGATGTTAAATTCTGTTTGGAAAAGTTTTCCTAAATGACCTTTCCAAACTTTTGGATACTCTTAGTCTATCATTTCTCCCCTTCTCTGCCATTCCCTTAGTGGTGTTAAAGCATTAGAAAAATGTTAACAAAAAAAATTTGTAGAAATTAGAAAACAAGAGATTTATGATATTTCTGTGCAACCTCACTTTATCCTTCCTCCTGCCTGTGCTTCATGCTGCAAGCTTCAATTGCAAGACCTTGCTCTGTGATTTTTTCCAACTCCTGGAAGCCAAGAGGAGTTTTACAGATCAATCAACCAGTGAGTGCAGACAAGGTGTTGAAGCTGATGGTGAGGATCATACCTGCATTACAGGATGTCTAGCATGACCAGACTAACAAATGAACTACAACCCTTTCAGGCAAAATGTATATTCTTTCTTGCCTTGATTCACTATTATCCTCTGCACTGCATGGACTCAGGGCCTTCTGGAAAAAAACCCTGCCACTGACTGTGTCATTGTTAGCCTAAGCTGTTAGCAAGTTTTCAAGGGTTTGGTGGATTATTTCTCTTAAGAGCAGAAGAAATTAAAGAGGGAAAAAGATATTTGTCTGTCTAAGTCTCTCTAACAAGAAGAAAAAAAAAATACTTTTGTCCTATTTTGTCCTATGCATGACCAAATATATATTCCAGGCCACTTTTCACCCCTAAATATCGCTGCTAATTTTATACCAGAGTCATATAATGTTTCACTGGCTGACTCTAACTTGTCTTTTTTTCTTTGTGGGGGCATTCCTTAAGCTAGGCATAGTGGGGTCCATCCATTCCTACTCCTGATGCAGCCTTGTCCCTGGCACTGAGCAGGGACAACTCTGACTGCAGCCCACAGGAGCTGGAAGTACATGACATCTCCACATCAGTCCTCTGCAGGACTTTCCAGCTTCTCCCAAAGTTACTTAGACAGGCACAAGGGATCCCAGGGAGGAAAAGCAGTACATAAGAGAAAAGGAGAAATTCCCAATGCTCGTGAGCTCAGGCTGGTGAAGTGTGTGATGAGAATTTTTTGTACAATTGTGTGCTCCCACTCTTCTTTATGCTAATGCTGAATGGAACAGATCTTTCATATCAACCACCAAGTCAGATAAACGTGCAACAGAGCTGCTATGCTCTGGTGTGTCCAGGCAGTAGGTGCTAGGAGAGGTTTCACTACTTAAGCTTACAAAGACAACCATAGAGCACCTGCAAAGCAGCACACAAGAGAAAATTAGAAGGCTTTACACAAGCTTATTGACGTATTTTCTGGTTTTGAACATGCACAAAATTAGTATCCTTTTCTTAATTTTATCTTTGCAGTGAGCAATATGTCCTGTTCTTATTTTGTACCATATTGTTCTCTCAAGCCTACATTATGCACACTCAGCATTCACCAAAGTCTGCTACAAAAATTTCTGTTGAGAATACTGGGCACATCAACTAAAAAACACTGGAGTAAACACTGTTTCTAGGTATAAAGCACATATTTTTTTCACCTGTCCCTGAAACTGTAAACTGTAAAACAGAAAATGCTCTTGAAAGTGTGGTACCATATATCAGATTGTTGGCTGTATTTGGTTATTTTCAGGAAATTTTAGCTGGGAAAAATTTGAGGAAGGAAAGAGATTGTTGCATTTGTTGGACTTCCAGATACGTGGCAACTTATGGGAATACCTACACAGTAGCTTCATTTGACTAGCCAGAAATCTGGCAGGCCCAGAGTCTACCAAATTAATGACATGTGTGGTACACAGATGGCTCATGTACATACAGTAAGTATGATGTGAACTGAAAGTGTCAGAGTAACGATGCACAGATTTAGTCCATGAAATCCCTCAGACACAGAGCAGCCACATTTGAGATCCTCTGGCTCAATGTCTGCCAGATTTGAAGGTAGCATTGAGCTCTGGGGTACAACACTGTCCTCTATTTATTCCACAAAAGAACAGATCAAACTTTCTAATTTTTTTTTCTGAATTAATAAGGCTTTAGTAAGGCTTTTCTCACTCCCAGCATAATACAATTAAACATCATGTCATACTGTAACAGGTCTGCCCCAAGGGAAGTTAACTTTCTTCTTAGCCTGTATGGTGCTAAGCTTCGGATTTGTAGTTAAGAAAATGTCCAGAACTCACCAATGTTTAGACTATTATTGAGGAGTGCTTGCACAGCATCAAGGCCTTCTCTCTTTCCTGCTCTGCCCTCTCATTACCCTGCAGTGGGTAGGCTGGGGATGGACAAAACTTTGAAGGGACATGACTGTGACAGCTGACCCAAACTGGCCAAAGGGCTACTCCATGCCACATAAGGTCATGCTCAGCAATGGGTTAGAGTAAAAAAAGACAGGGAAGGGCTTTGGCTTCCAAGGCTGTTGCTCAGAGGCTCTAGTTTGCTAGGAGATTCCTACTGAAGCTTTTTGTTTAGTAGCACTAAACATACCATCACTTTTTAGAATAACAGTGAGCCTCTATGAAGGCAGCAGGAGTTTTGTCATTGATTTCAACAGCATAGCTTTCTGTCTTTTCATATGAAAGAAGCACTTACTGCAGAAAGGAACTGAGATGCTGAGGCTTGGTTTGGATCCTGATTGATCTCCAAATCCCTTGTGCAATCACCCAGGCAGCAGAGCTCTACTGCAAGTCCAGGAATGAGGATGAATTCCTCTCACCTCCAAAAGAGAACAAGGATAAAGCAAATGCTTGGAGGATTTAAAATCTTTAGGGACCAGAAGAGTTCATTCTTCTTATTTCACTTAGCCACTATTGTAAGGTTTCCTCCACTGTGAGGCTGATCCAATTGCCACTGAATGTCACTAGCAAAACTGCAAGTGACTTGTTAGCCAGAACACACTGGGAGGTTATTGTTGTTATCATTACATGATATAGAAATGAATTTCGAAGAACTTTTTGAAAAATATGTGCTCCCTCTGGACTGTCACCTAGTCTGAAGAAGTTCAGCTTTCAGCAAATAACACAGAGTGACAGCTTCAGAAGTGTCTTACTAGCTCCCATTTCAAGGGATGTCATTTTTGTCTTCACAGTGCCTGTTAATATGCCCTTACTTCAATGGGCTTTGCACATATCCTTGTGATAAAAGCAGTCCTACCACCAGTAAAACACCACAGAGAGAGCATTAGTGACAGCATGTAGGAGAAGTTCACTGTTACTAATTAAACCCACATTTTCAGTGTTGGGGCCTTGCTGCCTCACCAAGCACATCATAGGACTGTCTGGAGAAAGAAATCACAAAGAAAAATATTTAATTGGAATTTGCCAAAAGTTCCCCCAGTATACAATTTTTCATAGAATTACTCAAAACTGAGAACTAACTGAAGGTTTGAAGGGCACGTGTTCCTGGACAATAGTGCTAGTGCACTGCATGCTGGCAGTAACTGTGTAAGGGCAACTGTTTTCCACTTTCCCTGCCCCATGTCAGTTCAGTGTACATGAAGAAAGAGATTTTTGAAGAACATTTTTTAAGTTACTGCTGCTCACAGTCTCCAGAGTAGGAAATTAGCATTGCAAATAGAGATCACACTGCTGGAGATCCTTTCCATCATGACTTCCAGCATGATGTTCCCCCACCCTACACTGTTGTTCATCTCCTCTATTTTGCTAATTTGTCTGCCTGAGAGTCACAAATATTCAATTACACTCTTTGAAACATGCACATTCACAGATTTCTTTTTGCTGGACAATGAAGTTCTTTTCCTAAGCTAAGTACTCACAGACCTTTTCCCTTTGGGTCAATGTCTGTGTCTGTGACAGAGGGATCAGGAGTCTTATCGCTCAACCTTCTAACTCTTGCATTGCACTAAAAGGACAGTCACCGATTTTTTGACAGCAGATTAAGAAGTAAGGAGCTTAAGAAAGTCTCAGAACATAACTTTCAGGTGCCCTGCTAGTATGCTTTGAAACAGGTATATTTTGAAACAGTGTATATTTTCAATTATATATTTTTTAAAATTCAATACACACAGAGTGGTCTGTTTGCCCTTCTCTTACACAAACACTTTGACCTTCTGCTAATGGGAGTAGCAGAGGCACAAATAACATCTGGGTCGTAGGCACGAGGAATCTTTGGGGTCCTCAGCACTCCCAGCTGTGTTTCTCAATGTTCTAGCACACTGTCAACAAAAACTCAGAGTATTTCCACTTCATTCTAAGCTTTTGCTTCAGAAGAGTAATGAACCTTCTTTCAGTCAAAGCTAAATATTTTACTGTGGATGCAAATTTTTCGCTAATGAATGAATAGCAGACATACATTTTTCATTTGATAAAGACATGCGCTTAACGTTGTCATTTAAAAAATGTATATTCATATAGCCATTTAAAAATAACCAGCACCATTGTCATAATTATCTTTTCATATGTTCAGCAGTGCCAGCAATTAACTATGCATGTAAATGTAATCAAGCACACCACCACACTTTTAACAAGTAAGGCAGTTTCTGTGACTCTGTTGTGCTGGTAATGGTCTGTAGTTTGCTCTTAAGGAAGCTTAAGGGGAATCTTTTCCCAGCTAACAAGTGTGTTGGCTCACTAGCACACCACATTGTCCTGAGTCTGCTGAAACTGGTGGGGAAGACTTGCTCAAAAAAAAGGCATCCAACTCCAACCATGGGAACTAAAATGAGTACCTGTGTGCGTCCTCTCTCACAGATCTGGGGAATGGAGGAATGTCTGAAAGTAGTGTGCAGGAACTGACTTCTTTGGGGAGGTCACACCTCTCTCAGCACACGTGCTCTGTATGTTACTACATCACACAATTGCAGCCTTTTTTCTGTATATCCCCTTCCCCAGTCTCCTTGGTTCAGCCTCCACCTGTCAGATGAGAGAAGCTTTTGCTAATGGTCTATATGTTTCAGAAAAAACCCCAAAACCATGTGCACAGTAGGAAAAAGGACATGTGATCAAAACACAACTTACTGTGAGCGAATTATTTCACTTTGGTCTTGCCCCAGCTAGCAGCTCTCCTCATTTCTCTCACAGTGCCTCTTGCTTCTCTCAGATTCTCACCTGCTTGGAGGAGACCACAGGTCTTCTCAAAATGCCTAAGACTGCATATCAACAAAAAGATATTAGAAATAGAAATGATTAATTGCTTAGGTATCACAGATATGATATCGCTTCCTTAATAGGTGTTGGAAAAATTGCAGTATTTTCTTTCAAAATCTAGTCAGTGTTCTCACAAAATGCCCTGACGAGAGTCCTATTGTCCTTCAGAAAAGGTATAAGACAACCAAGACTGGGGCACACAGGCCTGTGCCTCAAACAAAACATGCTATGGAAGGACTTGCTTCGGGGTTGAAATGGCAATTAACTCTCTGGAGTCCCTCAGGTACTCCATATTTCTGCTGTGAGAAGGGCACATCAGCAGCCGTGTAAGCACATTTTCCCTAGAAAATGGCCAATACAACTTTCCCAGTGAAGCCAGGCCAGCAGACACCTGTCGCTTGGTAACAGTCTTTGGAGGAGAATAGGACTGGACACTGTGCTGGATTTTAAGTAGTGGCCTGAGGGTAGAAGCACCCATGTGTCCCAGTGTTAGGTATTGTTTTTCATTGATTTGACAGGGAGACTGCACTCTGGTCTGGCATACTGAAAAGCAAAGACCAAATGAGAAGTTTCACCACTGAATACATCCCACAGGGGTCTAAAGACCCAAAGCACTTGATTAGGCATGGCCAGCCTTCAAGTTCAAGTAATGCAAATCACTGCAAGGAGAAAGTTATGCAAACTAGTTAAGTCACTAATTATGAACACACTGATCTCTGTGAGGTCAAGATCATCACTGACTAAATTGCTCTTTTTTTAATTGGTCAGCCAGTTTTGCTTATCAGGATATTCACTATATCTCCCACAGCTCACAGGGGTCATAAACAAGGTCACTGGCAGGTGATGAGAAAACTTCTCAGCTGGAGACAGATGACAGAATTCCTAGTAAGTGTCTTCCTGCAAATTCATGTAACAATTTTTTTCATGATGGATTTGTGTTTCTGCCTGATGAAAACTTTACTGTGTCAGCACCAGCTGGACCAAAGAATTCAATTCAGATTTTACTTCTTTGTGAACAGCAAGGAGAATGCTTTTATGCACCCCCACACCTCCTATTTTTAATCGGCTCTGGAAGCAGAGTTGGACACAACAAACACAACTGCTCCACTGCCATGTCATCATATTGGGAAGAGGAGGAATGTATCACTTAACAAAAGGATATTCAAGCAGATTTTCAAACTGGGTCCTGTACTTTTTAGATTAATGCACTGACAGTAAAGAACATCTTCTCAATACCATCATACACAAAAATGGTACAGGAATGATATCTCTCTTAAGAAAAGAAAAATAAAAAAAACAAGTAGCCTGCAACAGCCTACTGACTCCACAACAGAGCTTCTTGCTTGATAAAATAAATGCCTAGAGAAATAATGAGGAGAACGGTATCTCCCTTTCTTTAAACTTACTCCTGGTGCAGTGACAAGGCACAACATCATTAATATTATTTTTCTTTAATGGTTTTGGATCATTAGTTGTCATCATAGTAGATTGCACTAACTAGTTATGCACTTAAATGAATGTAACTGGAAGTATGATCAGTAAATTTAATTTACTGATTCCCTAATGGGCTCATCTCTATCTTCAGCTTGGTGAAATCAGTAGTGACAGGCAGGACTCAGTTTAAAGGCCATCCAAGTTAGCTCAGGATTGTTTCCTTGGACTCCAAGACATTTGAGTCAGTTTCATGCAGCATGACAGATGTAAAAACACTTTACTAAAATATGAAACCTCATTTTTCAGTGATGTCTTGGTGGATACATACGGGTACACATGCCATGTTGTATACAATTATTCTATTTGTATATATCAGCCTTTTATTTTGCTTTCTTAAAGAGGTGTGAAGATTAAAAGTAGTTTCAGTGGCTGAATTCATGTACGTGCATAAAATGAATTGCTCACAGTGTAACAGAAATTATGATAAGGGGTGTTTCCACATGTAATGAGGGACAGTATAAATTTTATGATTATGCTGTCTGGCTAATAAATAATACAAATTGTTCAAAGGGCCCTTGCAGATATCAGGCAATACTTTTCTGATTTTGTAGCTTCCAGACTGCTATTGGTCTTGTGCTACTGTTGTAGAACCAGACAACACTGTAGGAGCTGCTTTACTTTTTTCACTGTTCTGCCTCTTGTACCAGACAGACATTAGTACCAGAGTTTGTGCAGAAACATTCAACTCTAGAGGATGAACCAAATGAATCATATTTTGTCACTTTTTTCAGTGATGTAGCTCTTAGAACTGTTCTCTGACCAGAAATACAGCATTAGAAATGCAGCAGTTCTTTAAATAGTTTTCCACAGATGATCACTACTGAAGAAATGTAATCCTGCTTGATATTCAGTTTGTATTTTCTCATGACAGTTTTATGGTACAATTAAATTTCATACTTTCTTTTCTACCACTCTGAATATGCATTAGAAAGCCAAGCATCATAATTCTAAACCAATTGGGTTGATTTGCTTGTTAAAATTCAGTTATTGCTTCTTTATGTGCATTTCAAGAAAGGCCATTGCCTGTACCAGTATATTTAGAGTCAACACATGGTCACTAAAGGTCTAGGGCGCATCAAAATTGTATTTCTAATCTCAAGTTATGCACTTTATGTGAAAAATGAAACAATGTAATTCTAAAATGGTTTCTTGGAGTAACAAACTCTAGAGAAACAATAGAGCTAATGGAGGGCTAGGGAGAGAGGCAGATTATGAAACACATTGTGTATTACTTGAAAATTATACTGATATTTAGATGGACATAATAACTTAATAAGACTCATTTGAATGCAAAATAATGAACATTGAGTTGATATTAACTTTTAATGCTTGTCATTTTATGTTAATTTATATTTTTAAATTATAGTATTTTTTTTTGTAATCAGACTGGCTAATTATACCTCGAACATGCAAATTTGACATGATGGCAAAACCAAATTAAAAAAAAATTCAGCTAAGTACTTGGTTATAAAGACCTATAATTCACTCAAACAGGATTCTGGCTGAGTTCCTCCAACCACACAAATCATTGTGTTTTGCAGTAACAGAATCATTCCATTTCTCTGAGGTGATTCCTTTAGTTGATTTTACAAGGCAACAATGCTAATGCACTCTATTTGTGCAATCTTTTCCTGATCACTGATTTAACAATTTTTAAAGAAATCCTTCATCTAGCCTTGATATTTGTAAATGCAGCTTTCAAAGACTCCCCCATGCTAAAAGCATCATTAACAAAGACATATTTTTCTAGCAGCAAAACAGTCTCAAATTGGAATCATGAGCTCTGTTCTTAAATAGTACACAGTAAGTTTTTTTGTCAATACTAAACATCTACTAAGCTTCTAAAATCAACATGTAAAACTAGTGCCTTACATTTTATATATCTGATTCCCTTTAAGGCAATTATTTTCCAACACAGATTAAACAAAGTTACTGTGTCTAAGCACACCAAATCAACAGGAGCTTATAAGGAAAATGAGCACTTTCTTTTCTTACCTTATACTCTGGAGTTAGAGTTTATTTCATTTCTTTTATTATTGTGTTTCCAGAATTGAAATAATAAATTCCTTCTGTCAGCTCTGTTCAGATATCTTTTTAAGTGCTCATGACTCAGATGTCTTTAAAAAAACCAAAATATTTTATCTTGAATGACCTTGAACTCCATCAAATCAGGAGGTATGGTGTGCAAAGCTTTATGTACAATGTTGAGCTGATAACCTTGTTGCACCAGCCCTCTACTCATTTGAAGTTATTTGGTTTTTTAGCAAGCATTTCTGTAATAGAACTCAATCATTTAATGAAATTTTTTTCCTTGCGTACAACTGAGCAGATGAGATGATTAACATATATAGAAACTTGCAAATCCTTACTCCTTCAGCAAGCCATTCTTTGTCCTCGTTCTGCCTTCCTTTAGGGTCAGGGCTTTATTCATGTTGTCTTTCACAACACAGATTGCAGTGAAACCAGTAAGCTAAATTTTAACAAGGAAAATATTCACTCCAGGAAAACTCCAGTTGATTCAAGAGGGAAATTTCTCCTAAATAGTAATTAAAATTTGAACTGTTGCTTTGGGGATAAAAAAAGTGTACAGTTACTGCAAATATCTAGGTAAGGTGAAGTGAACCTCTGCTTCACTCACCTCCATGGAAATGTCAAAGCAAAAGTCTGTCCCTGATTTTATGAAGTATTTTGTGATGCCATCATAATTCCTCCTCACTGATCCATGCCTATAATCCATGCAGAGTCCTGAATGGACAAAACCGTCGGTGGTGTCTCCTGCAGTGCTGACAGAGCAGAGGTTCTCTGTTCTGCCTGCCTGTGGGGGCTTTTGAGCAGCAGCAGAGTGTTACACTACCACCCTTGCTGAGGCACTGCCGAGCTGAGGCAAATGTGCTCCAAGGTCAGTGGCCCCATGAGCTCACCAGCTGCAGCCAAGGGCTACAGGAGCAGCAGCTCATGGTGGCTCTCCACTGCTGCCCACCAGAACAGCACAAAGCCATGGGCAGCCTGAGAGCAATTCCCACCAGGAGCAAAACTGTCAGTCTGTGGCAGGAGCTTGGTCTGCCTTATTTTCTCTAACCTTTCTATGTGTGTAGGTGGCCAAACTCACAATCACACCCACAGCTAATTAATAATTACAGTCTCATACAACAGATTTTTCGAGCACCTGTATAAATGGCTCTGCTCTAGCATCTTTTATCTGCTCTCCAGCTGGACCCGTAAAATGCATGTAATAGCAGTCACACAGCACCAAGGTTTACATACCCTTGGCACAAAGTAGTGAAAATAGAAGAATTTTGAAATTTGCAGACCATCCTTATGATAGAACTTATCTTTTCAGTGGTTCAGAGCTGATTTTCTTTTATTAAAGCATCTTCCATAATAGCTAGTGCATACTTACAGTGCTAGTTACTTTTTTGCAATTATGTTATTCAGAAATAATTGGATTTCTGGGTTTAATTGGGCTCTAAATTAGCCATAGCTTTCATAAAAGCTATTACAGAGATTTCTAATAGCAGCTTTTCCTGCTATTTAAGGACTGAGTATTTCAATGAGAGTGATTCAGCAGTGTAAAAAGTCTTGGCTGCTGTGAACTCTAGCACAGGTTCAGATTAATTATGGCAATTTAGGCACCATCCTTTTGTAATTAAACATTTGCTCAAAACATTACCCAGAGTATATAACTGTGTCAAACAACTGGTTGTCCTTTAGAAAGATAGGATTTTGTTTTCCAACTCTTTGGAAGATTAAGGAGCTTTATGGCAGGTTGGCTCCTGAAGATCAAGTTCAGAGGCAGAAGAAGCACTTGTTTGCTCTCACCAGTCTTTTCACCAGCTCTCTTGGGAGGAGGCTGCCTGAGGTGTCCCTCTGATGTTCCTTCCCACCCAAGGGGTTCTGTGCTCCATTTGCTGACCACTCCTGCACACGTGCTTGCATGCAAACATCCCACTACTGGAAAAACAGAGAAGTAAAAATGCAATCAGCTATTTTGTAGAGTATCCTGAGGCAAGTCCTTTGACTTAGCTGCGGATGATTGAGGGGTGATGATGAGGTGATTCAGGGTTAAGAGAAACAGACCTGACCCTTGTGCTTTTCCCTGGTTTCTGTCAGTGGCATCTCTACTCCAGTGCAGCACTATCTGTGATCCTCACAACCTTCACCATAAACTGTAGGCTAGGCTGCATTCCAGGCATCACTTTGATAAGGAGTGACTTATCCTAGAAGACAACTCCTGGTCCATAATGATGCCTTCCATGCTTATGTCCTAGCCTGGTGGGGGATAGAGGATAAGAACAGCAATTGTTTCACTGTCAGCTGGTTCCTGCTTACTGCCTGGCCCATGTGTGCCATGCTTGCTGCACTAGCTGAGAGAGGCTGAGGTTTAGCTCAGTCCTTCCTCATTTAGTCTCAGGTGAAAAATGAAGCTTCTCCCAGATGCACAACTCAAGACTATGTGAATTGTGTAATACTGGACTTGAGGATGGAGCATGACCTGCCGTGTCAAAACTCTGAAAGGATTTAGAAGGCAGACTGATTGGGCTTTGTTTTTTAGAGAGTTAGCAAGCCTCTACCTAGTATTTTTTTGCTTTGGAAGATGGATAATCTAAGAAAATTTAAAATGTATTGTTGTAAATTTGGCTTATTCTCCAATATGCCAATATGGCACTCATTCTTCTGGTGAAGCCCACTTCTTTCCCAAGGATACTGCCAAAGGAGACAAAATTATCCCAGAAAAATCAGAACATTCTTCCAATGATTCATATAAGTCTGAAAAATGTCTGCCCACATAACAAAGGTTGGAATTCAGCCCCAGATTAAACATGAGAATCTGCATGCCTATGAATACATATTTACATGTGAACTAGGTGGCCAAGCTTCCATTTTATCTCTGCAGTTTTAGTCAATACACTCACATGAGAAAAGGAGGATTAAGCCCACTGTACTATAGACACTTTAGGACTCAGCTCTGTACCTGAATGCGGGTGCTCAGAGCTACTGAGGAGCCCTGGGGGATCCCAGCTGCCTTTTGGGTGCTGATCTTGGAGGGTACCTCTCTCCCAGGGTTCAAGTGTCACAACTGTAACCCCATGTCCATGACGGGGGCACTTGAAGTCACACAAGAATCCTGAATTTGTGATTCTTGATACACAGCTGAACTGATATCAAGAAGTCAAAACATTGAAAGAACTTTGGACACTCAGGGACTTCATAGGACATCACAAGATATCACCATAAACTGAATTTATTATGTTGCTATCGAGTCCAAACAACATCTGAGCTGAAAGACATGACACAAGTCCAAATTTGCCAAAATTAAAAATGAAGGTGGAAACAGTTCAGTTAAACTTCTTACTTTTGATTTTTTTCCTTTTCCTTCAAAATGCTGGAGACTTTGCATTTTCTGGCAAAGAAGTCCCCTAGTGACACTGAGTTCCCTTTGCAAGTATACTTTAGGCAAATGGTGAGTGATAACATTTCAGTGTTTTCCTGCAGAGGCTTTTTGGCTTTGTTTTATCCATAATAGCTTGGAGGATTCTTCAAGATCTACTGCAAGGCTGAGAAAGTTTTTTGGAAATTCCTTTGCTAAAGCACATTTTTTCAACTACCTGAGAAAATTCAAGGCTATTTTGTGTAAATAGGGAAAAAAGGTATCAAGGCATGTGTCAACCCTCCATCCTTTTCTAGACAACAGGAGCTTCACAACTGATTTCAACAGAAGCAAACTTAAACCTTCAAGTTCAATATTCCAGTTTGCCACAGACAAATAAAACCTTACTAAGTTGTAATAGTAATTTGGTGAATGGAGTCAATTCACCTAGTTAAATGATTTTAAAAATGTAATCAGAAGAGATGTATTATTAAAAAACAGTATTAAAGTATATGAACTTCTCTTGATGCCTGTTTCACATATGCAAAGATTTATCAATATTCATCAATAATATATTCACTTATGGTGACTGTGAATAATGTGATGTTTAATATTCCCTAAATTTTTTAGATAACCTTCGTGAAAAGTCATTAATTATAGTATTTATCTGCTACTCGAAAAAGAATGTGATATAAAATGACAACTCAGTTTTCCTCTTTGACATTCCAAATACAACTAGGTCACATTAATCAATCAACAATGTGCTTATCATATACTGTGGTCAATTATATCCCAGCTATCAGTGACAGTTTTCTGGCTTGCAATCTGGACACATACTGTCATGACAAATACATTCTTTTTAGCCTTTTTGTATTTTACAAGCAGTGCTCTTGCTTGAGGCACATCATAAATGTACAAAAAGGGCATCAGATACTTCATAATCCCAATTCCATTTCTGTGCCATTAGTATATTGCCAAAGAATAAACTTTCAGTGCACTGAAATCCAAGAAAAATACAATTAGCTTCCCTTCTCTGAAGAGAAAGTTACACATTAAATAAAACTGACTGCACTACAAATAGAGCATTTGCATTTGCTGATTGCAAGATAGTGATTGTAACTCACCACTTTAATGAAATCATAAACTACTTGAGTGTACTTCTTTGGTTTATTGCACCATGATAACCTTTTATTTTGGAGTTGTAGCCATATAAACTATGATTATTAATGATACCTCTGTCAAAGACATTATTAATACTGTTTGCCAGGATATTATTTATATTCTGGTCTATCTGTAAAGGTCAGACAGTATCTCCCAAATGGACTTTGACACAGTTTTAAATAGAGCTTCTCACCTTCAGACAAATCATATAAATCTTAACCTTCCTGTTTTTATTGAAATTATTCTGAATGAGTGATACACTCATAGATCTTATGATACAGTATTTCTCCACTGGAAAATGCTGACTGGTGAATGGTCTAATTGATTATTTCGACAATACCTGACTCTAATTTCCCTTGGAAATACTTTCTGATAAGGAACAAGAGAACATATTAAATTTTTTGGAGAAGAACTTTTTTTAAATTAACTTCTTTTCAAATATTTAAAGTGACTTAATAACCCAGCATGAAGTAAAATTATGGAAGAAACAAGTCAAAAATAAATTATCCAGAATTTTTATTTTAATTAAATTAATGTTGACATATTTGCTCTGATTAGGAATTTGTTTCAAATTGCAGAGCTTCCCATGAAATAGAACAGGCAGGTTTTATGAGGCCACCGACTGATGAACCTTCTTCCCACAGAGGTTATGGCTTCTGAATAACCATCCTCCATGATTACCTAAAAATGAAAAAATATGGGTTTTCATACATATTTTTTTTTCATCTTTCTTGCATAAAGTTTGCTCCAACTGGCTCATAGATGGAGAGCTGAGAAGGGAGAAGATGTGTGAGTTCTCAGCCCTTCCAAGTGCATGATGAGACACATCATACATCTTCCTTTGTAAGTGCCAGCAGCAGAATATGGAAACGAGAGGAAATTTGAATATCAAAAGTCATTCTCCAGTTTACCCACTCTTAAAGCCTGTCACAACACATTCCCAGTAGTAATTACCTACTCTGTTCCTATCCATAAACAAGGGTATCACAGAGGTGGTTGAATGACCCTCTCTGTTGCAAACTGTTAATTTATTCAGGATAAAAACAAAGAGAAAGGAATTTCAAAAAGCTATTGTACATATCTAACAGTTCAGTAATAGCTGTTTGCTTGGTTTTATTTTTTTACATCATATTTTGATGCTGCTATACTCACTGGGACGTTTAAAGGGTAATATAGTAATAATTTATGAAATAAGATAGTCTGATATGCAACAGTATTCCTAGTGGTGCATTTCGTTTCATATTAGCAATACAAAAACTGTAAAAAGCTGATGGTGGCAGTGGGTTCCCACTGAGACATACCCTATTACAGTGGTGTCCATGTCAGCATGTCAGCTTTTTGCTTTTTAATCACAGCTTTGGCATTCAGTGACTACAGGGTTTTTCTTTCAAAAATCATATAGGAGCCAAAAATCATTTAGATGACATTCCTTCTCCTACATTAAAGCCAATTAATGGAAGGAGTGCAGGAAACCTCCATTGAGGAAGACAGATGTACCAACACTATTTGTGTGTGCTGGCAATAAAGAAAAAGCCCTTCCTTAACCCATAGCTGGAGTCCCAGTAGGTGCTGGGATGGGACATTAGAGAGTGGAGAGCATTCCTATGGCAATCTGAAGGTGCATTTCTTTTGCCCTCACAAACATTATGTTATGCTACCAGTGCACAAATACACATGAAAATTGTCAATGAAACCTGACCTCTTGATATTTAGTTAATGTAGTATAACCAAAACAAAGGAAGGCAAGACCCAGAAATTCTGACCTATATTTACAAAGCTAAAATTAAAATGTTGATGAGAGAGGTATGCTGATATATTGGTCAGCTCAAATAATGGGACTTGGTGAAAAATGGTCTTTCAATCCCTGGAAAAAATTGTACTACTAATAGAGTTTAATAACTGTAATAAAGTTTTCTCATCAATTGTAAGAGAACTTTCTCTGAGACCTTTGCCATTGCCTGAAGTGTGGTCAGACTGCCAGCCACAGCTCTTCTCCAGAGGGGACAGAAAGCTTCCTGTGCAAAGCCTTGTTTGGACTTTAGTGATGCTTTGAAAGGGATATACAGCACATCCATAGGAGAAAAGAGCGGGAGGGGAGCTTTGACAGATTGGCAACGTGCAGTGGCATAGGCTCTGCCTTAGAATTATCTTATTTTCCCCAACAATGTCTTTAAAATTGAATCATCCTGGTTCTACAAAATCACTGAATATATTATTCAGTCTTTAGTTTCTTTTCTTTACACAGTTTCCAGTTTTTATTACACTACCATCTCCCATCAGAGAGATCATCTTTGTTAGAGTAAACTGAAAATCACTGGTTATGACAAAAATGAATTCCTATTAACAAGTCATCATCTAATAATTTTAGGATCTTTGTATCCTATTATCAGCTTTCTTCTGAAATACCATTCCTTAATGACAGGGATTTGACTAATGCTGTGTGAACTCTGTTAACATAATTTGAAAGTTACAACCAAGTGTGTATTTATGGAATAAGCCGTCATCTTTTTCATGCTTGCACATAATTTTAGCTTGTGATTTGATCAGACGTGGATGTTGAAAGTTAATTTTCCTCAAATCAACTGAGGAAGGAGAAATAGAGTTATCAGCATTTTCTGCTGGATTAAAACATATTGGCATTGAATTCAAGGAGCCTCAAAGGGAATCAGATTTCCCTTCTCATTGTCCACAAAATTTCCTCTGTGAGTGATGGAGGCAATCTATCCATTTAGTACTTTTTTGAGAGCCATGGTACAGCTTGTATATAAGATATGTAACTTTTACTGTATTTCAGCTGGTTTCAATGAAGGCCAAGCATTAGGGAAAATCCAGGCCCCTTCAGTCCCACTCTTAAACCCTATGCAATGAACTCAATGCCTGATTACGTTCTGACACCTCCTGCACTCTGAAATGTCATGTTTCTTTCCCCATGTTCCATCTATTGCCAGTCCAGATTGATTTTACCTTAATCTGAGATGTCTAAGTCAGCTGTCCTGGCTCCCCAGAGTGTGGAAATTATACATGGGTGTAACATATCAGCTGATACTTATAAACCCACATGAAACCATGTTAAAAAGGAGAGGAAATTGATCTCCTCTTTTTGTTTTTGTTCTGTATGTCTTGTTCCTCATATCTCTAATTCAGAGACAAACCACGTTTATATTTAATAGTTCACTTTCCATCACTCTGAATACACATTTCTTAGGTAACAGCTTGGGGAAAATATTCTCCAAGCCAGAAAAACAAACTTAGCCATTTTTTAAATAGTATTGAAAAGACAAATTCAGATTTTGATCCCTTTCACACTGATGATGTTTATACCACCCTTCCTCACATCTAAAAGAAGAAAAAACATTAATTAATGTTTAGAAAATAAAATCTTCTATGAGAAACAGACACTTTGGATCTATTTAAGAGATACATACTCTGCTAATGAGTAGATATCAACTAAAAGAAATGGAATTTTGCTTTATCTTTTCATAGGTAGACTGACTCCAAGGTTCTGAATTTAAAAAACCAATAATAAATTTATAAGGCTGTTCTTTGTGATTGAATTACAAATGTAGAGATCCCTATGTGAAATACTATATATAGAATCACAGAACTTGAGAGAAAAATTTCCTATCGATAGGCTGTTGACAAGGCAGCCTCCCAGTGGCAAAATGCTGGGCAGTAAGGTCAGGCACTGTCCTTTCAGTTCATGTTTACACAGCATCTACCTTTGGCTCAGGTGAATGGCTGGTGTTCTCAGCTCTAACACCACATAAAGAGCAATACATTTTTTATCAAGTAAATTGTCACAGAGTGAAATAGGTAATATCATAAGATGATAGCAAATAGAGCAAAATTGTCCATATGATCAAGTTACCTGCTGTACTTCAGTATTCTTGGTGTCTTTGTTACGGAAATCCAGGTACGGAGATAATGTCGGCACAGTAATGCTAATGGAAGCATTTACTTTGATTTCCATGAGACTTGCATCATGCTTTTACATTTTAATTTGCAAAATCTGATAATTCACAGTACAGCCCATAGAGTAATTAATTTGAATTAGTGAAGTTCTCTACCTGATTGATTTTAAACCAATTTATATAGGCTTGTCTGTTTAAGCTGTTAATGCTGTTGAAGATTACTATGGTATTACTGCAATCTGCAATATTTCAAAGCTTATGCTGCTGTATCTCACCAAATCCTCAAAAAGGATTTGACTTTCCACACCACTTCTAGTCATCTAAGAACTATCACTTGTGAAACAAGCCCCTGAAAGCCTGGGCCAGCTGCGCCAAGTGGCAGAAAACAGAATTTACTCTGCTGAAATAGCTAGAGCAGGAATTCAACTATTCAGCATAAAAACAGAGAACATATTTTTATTTCATCCAACTTCAGGTACCTGGATAAATATTTTGGTTAATACAGCTGTGAAATTCTTTGCTGGATTTAGATATTCTGATAGTTTTAGTGATTCAATGTTTAAATTCAACCTGTACTTTCCTTTGTGATTCATTCATTTCAGTGAATAATTACTCATTTAAAACAAGTACTGGTTTTGCAAACAGGAAAAGAATACCTAAATAAATATAAGTCTTCTTATATTTNATTTATAAATATTTATTATATTTATTAAACTTCTCTGCTCTACCTGCACTGGGAAGACAAGATTAGTGTTGTAAATTAACCCACAAACAGATTTTATGCTCTCTTGTTCCTTAAAACAAAACCAGTGCATGGCTAAGTAAACCATCCCTGAAAATATGTGGCTCCAATTTCTCAGCCAGTACAGAAAACATTATTAATAATCTCCAGTTTGAAAAGTTTAGCTAATGACAACAACCGCTAGAAGAAAGGGAAACAGAGCACCATCTGCTGTACAGCCCTGCAAATGTTTCAGAACAAAAGCTGCAAGAAAACCATCTTTACCTTAAGTTTTCCAAATAGTTAGGATATATGGAAGGTCATTCTCATCCAACAATGCATGACCATGAGCTTTGGATGGAGAGAGTCTAAAATCAGAGAGACACATGAAGACTCAAGGTTCACAGGAAGCTGTCAAAAGCTACAGGGGGAAAACAAAGCATAGAGTTTTGTTTCTTTGGAGAGACTAGCATGGCTGTGATTTTTTATAGTACAGAATTTGACAGCCTATATATGTATATCTATATGCTACTATATTGACATGTCATTTGGCAGACCCACTAGCTGAGGCTAAAGCACTGTTATTATAAACCACTCAGAGGTTGTGTTCGTATGCCTATACCTCAGGAAAATGAAAATTAATATGCTCAGGGGCCACATCTCTGTACAAATCCTCCTCATGGTCAGTAGCCATTTGAAGATGAGCCTTTTGGGGGGCCTTTATTTGCGGAAGATCCTTGGGGGAATCTCAAAAAGCAGATCAGGCTTGGGCATGCAAGTCACAGGCTGCAGAGGATCTGAGAGTTAGGAAAAGTGATGCCAGAGACTCCTGAAGTGCCCAGCAAGCCTGAGGGTAACCGGTCTTCATCAAATCCAACACAAACCATCGATCAGCACGAGAGTGATGGAAAGTGATTGGCTCCTGTCCTATGAATAGAAAAGAAACTTCACATTTCAGACTTCCAAATGCCCAAATCAACATCAAGACCATCTCCTGTAGAAGATGAGGAAAAGCTACCTCTCTTAAAGACTATAGACTTCAAAGTCACCAACTGAAAGAGCACAGAAGGTGTGTAATGGATCCTCCCTGGTCCTGAAGAGAATGAAGGACTCTTCATGAGCCTGACATCCCAAGGTACGACCATCTCCCTTTATCAGTTGCTCAGAAAAGTCACTGAGGCTCTTCTAAATTGCCCACCAAACAATGGGCAATACAAATGAGCAAGAATCACACCATCAGAGAATATGTTGAGTTGGAAGGGACCCACAAATATAATCAAGTCCAACTCCTGGCCCCGTACAGGACCATCCCCAAGAGTCGCACCATACACCTGTGAGCATTGTCCAAACACTTCTTGAACTCCATCAGGCTGGTGCTCTGTGACCACTTCCCTGGGGAGCCTGTTCCTAATATCCAACCCTCTGGGTCTGGGTGAAGAACCTTTTCCTAATATCCAACCTAAACCTCCCTTGACACAGCTTCAGGCCATTCCCTTGGGTCCTGTCACTGTCACCACAGAGCAGAGATCAGTGCCTGCCCTTCCCCTTCCCTTCACAAGCCTTTGGGCATCAAAAACATGGCCCTGTTCTTTCTGTTTTACTCCAGACCACAGAAATGTTTTGAATTCACGTACAAGAAAACCTAAACTAATGTTATGTTTAAATTAATGTGTTTTCTTAGAAAACTCAGTTTTGCATCAAGTAACTTCTCTCAAAAATATACACATGAAGTTCAAAGAACACAGCTTATAGTAATACTCCTAATATAACAGATTTAGAAAGCAAACAATAAAGCTTGAGATAAACATACATCTGATGCTATTAAAGTTGCAATGTTGTGCTCCCTTTCCCCTGAGGTTCTGCTGAATCTAGGGCTCCTAGATACTGTAAGCAGTAATGGTCTCTTAAAATTAAGACCAAATGTGAAGGAAATGCAAAGCAGTTTATGAGCTCTTCCTGTCCACGAAACCAATTACATTACAGACTGCCAAATCATTCTGTGTTTTAATTGCTGTTTGAGATTTCACTGCATGCTGAAAAATAAAATTCTGTTTCCTTTTCAATTAGTGCCCAAGAGATATTTAAGAACAAAACTGCATGAAAACAATGATAATACTAGAGATTTTATTGAGAAGAGTGCCACTTAATTTTCTTAATTTCATGCATTTCCCAAAAGAACACAACACATAATTCTTTGCCTATCCCATGTTCTCTACAATTCCTAAATGTACCCCACCAATTTTCAGTCCACAGAGTGCAGGGTGAAGAAAACCAGTAACTTTATAGAGAAAATATTGATTTTAAGCCCTTGATTCAAAGCTCTAGGGTATCAGAAGATTAGTTACTTTTAAGGACTATACTAAAGGTGACTTTCAGCTACTTCATTATTGAAATGCAAAGCAAATAAATCCTGCTATTCAAAGCAGCAAGATACCAATGCAGAAGCTGTTAAAAAGCAAGCTGGTTTGACACCCAAGAGGCCTGCAGTAAGAGACCCAAGCAGGCATTGATAACGACTGTTTCAGTGACAAAACATAGATGCTACATCTTCCAGAGGCAAAAAAACCCCAAAAAACCCTCAGTGTTTTATTGCAATCTCCAGATGAAAAAGGAATAGCTGAGAATAAAACTGTTGCCATGTGAGATTCTACAAGTATGCCCTCAAACATATGATGGATCAGATAAACAGGACCATGAGAAGGAATCTGGTGGGCATTCTTGTCTCTTCCTGAGGTTTCTGGGAGCCAGAGAGCCTCAGTACCCACAGCCATGATTTGCAGGGGTTTCACAGCAGCCCCTAAATCCAGGGCTGGTGCTGCCACCCTGCCTCGCTGCAGCATGACTGTAGCCCACACTGGGCACTGTCATCAGGGCCAGGTGGGCTGGCAGATGCTGCCCCAGGTTCACCCCACATGTAATGGGGAGAGGAGTGGGGCACAAGGTTTGTTGGGTGTGCAGAGCTGCCACAAAGAGCCATGGTCGTGGGGCAGGGGAAGCTCTGAATTCAATGGAGCCAGCCTCAGGGAAAACAAAATGCCTGACAGTATCAAATTATCCTCTCATAAACCACTCCCAAAATCTCCTTATAAAACTCAGGACTGGAAATAGTGAGGAAGGGCTACTGTCACTAGGCTTTGTGTGCTAGGATAACCCTGGCTGGACAGCAGGTACCCACCAAAAGCCATATCACTCCCCTCCTCAGCTGGACACGGGAGAGAAAATAGCACATAAGGCTTGTAGGTCAGGATAAGGACAGGGAGAGATCACTGACTTAGTTACTGTCATGGGTGAAACAGGCTCAACCTGAGGAAAAATTAATTCATTACCAATGAAATCAGAGTAGGACAGTGAGAAATAAAACCAAATCTTAAAAAACACCTTCCCCCAACCCCTCCCTTCTTCCCAGGCTCAAGGTCACTCCTGAATTCTCCCTTTCCTCTGCCCCTGCATAGGGGGATGAGGAATGGGGGCTGCAGTCAGTTCCTCACATGTCTCTGCTGCTCCTTCCTTCTCAGGGGGAACTGGACACAACACTCAAGGTGCAGCCTCACCAGTGCTGAGTACAGGGGGACAATCACTGCCCTGGTCCTGCTGGCCACGTTATTGCTGATACAGGCCAGGTGCCATGGGCCTTCTTGGCCACCTGGGCACAGCTGGCTCACGTTCAGCCGCTGTCAACCAGCACCCCCAGGTCCTTTTCCACCAGGCCACTTTCCAGCCACTCTTCCCTCAATCTGTAGCATTGCATGGGGTTATTGTGACTCATGTGGAGCCCTGGGCCTTATTGAAATTCAATGCCATCAGACTCACTGATCCAGCCTGTCCAGATCCCTCTGCAGATCAACATTTCCTCCCAACTTGGTGTTATCTGAAAACTTACTGAGGGTGCTATCAATCATCTTGTCCAAATCATTGAAGATATTAAACAGAACTGGCCCCAGTACTGAGCCCTGGAGAACCCCACTGGTGCCCAGCTGCCAGCTGGATGTAATTCCATTCACCACCATTCTCTGGGCCTGGCCATCCAGCCAATTTTTAACCCAGTGAAGACTGCAGCTGTCCAAGCCATGGGAAGCCAGTTTCTTCAGGAGAACACTATGGGAGACAGTTTCAAAGGCTTTACTGAAGTGCAGGGAAATTACATCCACAGTCTTTCCTTCACCCACTAAGTGGATCTCTTTGTCACAAAACGTGCTCAGGTTACTCAAGCAGGACCTTCATTCCTTAACCCCTGTTGGCTGGCTGTCCTGTACATGTTGCAAGACATCACTCAAGATGCTCTGCTCCATGCCCTTTCCTGGCACCGAGGTCAGGCTGAAGGCTTGTAGTTCCCTGGAAATATCTCAGCAGTTACCTTTGGCCAGAAATTTAGTTACTTGGCCTTCTATGTCTATTCAACCCTGTATCACAGTAGGTGGGAGGTAGTGAATATGGTTTCCACAATGCTGAAAATGAATCCAGATCTCAAATGTGAGTTTTTGGCAGAGACTTGTTCAAGCTGCTATCTTAGCCAGTACTTATGAGCATACACAGAGCACAAATGAAAAGACAGTAACTTGCGGAAACTTCCTAACTGGCTTTGTTGGTATGGATTACTAAAATGGATTATTTCCCAGAAATGAAAGGCAGAAGGGTCTTCTATCAGTCTCTGAAGTTCAGTATTTTTTATTTTAATTATGCATTACCTACATTACCTTTTGTGATCAAAAGGACTTTGGGAAACAAACCAGCAGCCAGAATTAGAAATGCTGACTGAGGAGCAGATGTAGAGATTACCATAATTCACATATCAGCCAAAACTCTCAGATCAGCAATAGTCTACAGATGTAATGTGTAGATGCTGCAACAGTCAGTTGACCTGAAGCTCATTTTCTTTAGAATCACTCAATATCTCAAGCTGTAAAAGACCCTTAAGGATCATTGTGCTCAACTCTCTCCTTCTCACAGGACTAACTAAACCAAATGGGTCAAAGCATTGTCCAGATGTTCCTTACCTCTGGCAGGCTTGGGGCTGTGACCACTTCTCTGGGGAGCCTGTTCCCAGGACTGACCATGCTCTCAACAAAGAACCTTTTTTAACGCCCAATCCAAACTTCACTGATCATTGTTAGATCACCTTAGAGGTTACTAATAAGAGTAACAAGAGTAACACAGAGTGGATTTTTCAGACATAGTAGCTAGGGGGGGGAAAAATTATATTTGTATTTGCATCAGAAACCCTAATACAGGATGTCATCCTGCCAGGAAGCGGAACACGTATCACTTACTGATTTCTCTTTAACCACAGACCAACACTTAGCATTTAAATCGTTTCAAAAAATGTTTCAAGAAGAAAAATCATTTCCTGGACATATTCACAAATACTTGGAATAGCAAGGAATAAACCTTAAATGGATCCAGCTTTGGCTGGGATTCACCTTAGCTCACATTAGGAATCTGCATTTTGGCACTTGATTCTAAACTCACTTCCTAATCTCTATCAGCAGGGGAAAAAACCTGCTTTTAGAGTAAAATTTCTTTGATTTACATTATATGTCTACCTTAGGATGAGATGAATCAAGCTACAGAATTTCCTTTAAATGGTGGTCTAGAACCATTAATTCAGAGAATTTGGTGTTATGAATCCAATATATGTTTTCAGTAAAGGAGCTATAAATTTCCTGATGCATGAGTCCCTCATTAAGGCAGTGTGAAAGACTGAAATGTTAAAGGTTGATGACTCAAACAATTGGCCACTTGCAAAAGCCAGCTGTGCTGTAATCTGCCTCAGGGGTGGGTCCTAGCAGGTAGCACCAAAGAATATTTGAAAAATAGTACCTGGTTTATGGTATAAACAAGAGTCAAAAATCTTTCTCTTCCATTACAAAGTTATGAGATTCAATATTATTACAGTGATAAAAAAGAACTGAGTTGTACCTAAATTTTACATGAATGCAACAGAAATAACTATGAGTTACTTCAGAACTGTTAGCCAATATAACTATACATGAGACCATTAGCAATAACTACACAGTTTTGTATCAATACAAGTTTGCAGCTAAAGAATTGGCATCTAAAATGTAACTTACAGGCCCGTTCAAGGACACCAGAGACAAAAGCTAGAGCACTCTGATGGAAATAAACTGAATGTACTATTAGTAGCAGAAATGTTTTCATGGAAAAACATCTCTATTCCTTCAAAGTTCATCATCTGTTTATTTCCTAGTAATTTGCTGAGGTGATATAACCAGACTATTAACTTTAAGGAGAAAATACACTGCAAGACACAAACTCTGTTCTGAAGCGGGTACTGGCCTCGCCAGCAAAGTTTCTCCTTGTTGCTGTCTGAAGAGAATGGGCATTATGTACATTCCCTGAGGAGTTCCATTTTCCAGAATTATAACAACATGCACAAACTGACATGCAGAAAGTTCCCTCTGAACATTAGGAAGCATTTTTCTTACTGTGAGGTTGACCAAGCTCTGGCAAAGGTTGCCCATGCAGGTTGTGGAGTCCTTGGAGATATCCAGAAGCCAACTGGACATTGTCCTGAGCAAACAGCTCTACGTAGCCCCACCTAGGCAGCGGGGTTGAAGGTCCCTTCCGACCTCAATCCTTCTGTGACTCTAAGATGTTTTTAGGAGTTCTAAAAACTACTCTGTATTTGAGTTCTGCTGCTTATGCTCTAACAGGTACTCTTACTCAGTTTACCAGCCATGTCACATCCATGAAAATTGGGTGCAACATCCATCATTCAAGTATCAAGAGTTACTTTTTTCATTTCTATGTTCAATATGGATATTTAAAAAACTAGAAGATGGGGGAAGGAATGTTCTTCCCTGTGTGTCTGTACTACACATGTACAGGCAACTTTGTGCACAGAGAGAGAGAGAGAAGGAAAGATAGGGATAAGGGTGTTGATTTTTTGTTTGACTCAATACTGTATCACAGCCTCTCTGAACCTTGTAGCAGGACCCTAAAGCGAATAAATGACTGGGGTAGCTCCTTTTTTTTTTTTTTGGCAAGACATCACTCCTAGACGTCTCCAAGATACCAAGTCTAACATGATATTATGGTATTTGTGCTTACCAATTAATTGAATTGAAAAGCAACACTTCTTCCCACCACCTCCCTTCCCAATTAAGGGATGTAAGCAGGATACAATGCTGTACTTTCAGGAACAAATTAAGAGCAAAAGAAATTAAAACTGTGTTCATTACTAATTAATGTTGTTCATAATGTGAAGGCATTCAAGTAAGTCTTCTGAATTCAGAAATAAAATATGTTTGCATCACATGGGAGTGTTTAAATACTTTTGTGTCCATTAGCAAACCAGAAGAAAGTTAAGCAAACATTGACCAAGTATAAACATTTCAAATTCAGCAGATCTAGACAATTTACAGTAGGAAACCATGAAAGAATTTCTTGAAGAACACTGCTGTTAATAGGTTCAACAAATCTTAGAATTCCCAGAAAACTCCACAAAACAATCTAAATAATTTTAGTATTATTAAAAATACTGAATAACTTTTAGTTAAGACTAAACGTTTTAGAGACTTTTAATGAGACTATTGTCACACACACACAAAAAATATTACAGAAGTTGCGACACAATTATCTGGAAAGAAATTAAAACAAAATATTACAATCAGAAGTAATCAATGTGCTTTCCAGGAAAATAAAGCTTGTCAAAAAAACATGACACTTATTCCTGAATATATTTTTTTGTTCCATGAAGCTGAAATTATGCTATGCAGACAAAAACCAGAAACACAAAAAACCTGCAAGATTAACTGGCCACTCTCAACAAATAATCTTTGATAGAAAAATAAATTGTTGTCAAAGAGCTGTTTCCAGTGAAGTTATAAAGGACAATATTATTAAGAGTTTTCACTGGTAATTTGGAAGTAAATATAAACTCACGGCTGATGAAGTTTGCAGATGACAATACCTGGTAAAATGATAAACAGTGACAACAGCAGCAATCCCACAGCTGCATCTGGATTACTGTGATGAAACAGCATCAGGCTGAGCTCACTCCAACAAAGACAAATGCCCCCACAGCAAGGAATGAAGATCCAAGCCCAGGAATGGAAAGTATGCTAACATGAGCACTCAATGTACAAATTTAGAAATTACTAGGAAAATTTTACCTATGTATTAAAATTTACACATCCTTAACTATACTGTATACTATACTGAAATCCTATATACCATATTTTATGCTGTGCCCATATGTTAAGGAGGCTTCTGGAAAACTGATGAAGGTATTAAAAACGGCCACAAAACCTAAGGGATGTGTTTGAGTAAAAGTTCATGAACTCAATTTGTTTGACTTACCCAAAATGAAACTGAGAAGTGATTTGATTGCTACATTTAAGTATCACCACAAGGAGAAACTGCAGCATATTAAGGAGCTCTTTACCCCAGTGGGAAGAAGCATAAAAAGAATACATGGCTGAAACCTAATACCAGAAAAAATTCAAATGAGACATGAGGCACACACTCATCACTGTGAGAGCAACAAACCATTGCAACAAACAGGCAAAGGGAAGCATTTTCTTTCTTCATGCACTCAAGCCAGGACTGGACATTTCGCTGAAAGGCATGGGCTAGCTGGACACAAGTTATGCTTTGGTCAAATAAATTACTGGGTTCATTACAGCTGTAACAGGGAGAAATTTGATGGCTTGTGATATATGACTGTTGAGACTAGATGAGCTAACATCCTCCCCCCCCAAGGCCAAACTTTATTAATTGATTTATCAGTGCTTTATGCTGCCATCCATTGCTGGGGTATCTGAACACTTTCATATTCAATCAATAGCAAAATCCTTAATGGACTTCAAGTAGCTTCTGAAATGTCTACTTTCAGGAGTAAATTAATTAGGGGAGGATTTTTGAAGAGGTCAGAAGGTCTGTATTTATCCTTCTTGTTAAAGACTGTGTATTCCTGTATTTCCTTGTGCTTATGGAGTATTTTGAAGCAGTGAGCCAGTGATTTCAGTCAGGCACAGTGCTGCTAAATGGTTCTGTTCAAGAAACTCAGTTCACTTTGTCCCCTCTAATGCCTGCCAAAGTGCCAGTGGGTATCATGACAAAACTCTCTTTATTTTTCCAGTGCTGTTTAGGGCAATGGACACTTGCTTTACTGACTCACAAAAAAAATTTGCATCCTCGGAGTCCAAGAGTGCTGGTATGCACAAGGCACCACATAACATACTCCTTAAAAATTACACCTTTTCAGAGACACAATACTATTC
Organism: Leptocoma aspasia; assembly: GCA_013399835.1. Taxonomy (NCBI): domain Eukaryota; kingdom Metazoa; phylum Chordata; class Aves; order Passeriformes; family Nectariniidae; genus Leptocoma; species Leptocoma aspasia. The sequence continues at coordinate 948,278 of VXAX01000983.1, read as the reverse complement.
TATGTGGAGAACAAGCACTTTCACATCTAACAGTTAAAAAGTTATGGCATAGGATGTGGTGTTCTCAAAACACATGTCTTTTGCAAAAAAGGTATTAATTGCCACTGGGACTCTAAAATTTATAAAAATACTTAAGTTTATTATGTACAAATATATAAGAAATTCCCAATGTATTATTTTACGAATGTACACTAATAAAGTGACTTCTAATTAATTTAGAGACTGCTTGAGGTCTAGCACATAAAAAATACTGCAAATTTGCTAGCCGATTCATTTTTCTCACAATAGCAAACCGTTAATGCTTTATTCTTCAAGTTAAATCAATTTTCATTAATTACACCCTATCCTTCTGGGCAAAGAATAATCAAAATAGGCAAAATATGATTACTGCAAAAATAAGATATTGATCTAGTTTTTAAGCAGTATCCTACCATCACTAATTTTTGCTGTTTATTCATTGTTTTTATGGACAAGTGAAGAAGGCACTTCTCAAAATCCTGTGTGTTTCAACAGTCTATGTGCAGCTGTTAATTTTTCAGCCAGAAAAATTTTACATACTATGCACTCTATTGCATGCAGCAACCCCTCTAAAACTTTGTTTGGGCCTATTGAAGCAATAAATCAATTTTCTCTCCTTGTACCTTCACAGAAAGAAGAGTTGATTGAAGATTGCTTCTTCTTCAGAGGTTGTCCAGCACCTACAGGAACAGGGCAGAGAGCAAGCCCTTCTCTGACACCAGGTGCCCTGGCAGGCAGGTGCTCAGGCTGTTCTCAGAAGCCCTGCTGAGCCTGTCTGCCTCAGGCAAGCAGAATGGCTCAGATCACCTCCTTTCAACCGTAATGGCTTCAACAGCCACGCTTTCTTCCTGAAAGCATGCCTCTGGTAAAAAGCCTTTATCTCTACAGAAAAATAAAGATGATTACAATTTTGTAATAGTCTATACAAAGCTGAAAGGGAAACTAAATTTATTCTCCAAGTTACAATCAAGAAACACACAGCACTGCCTATGAACTACACTGGGTCAAGAACGCTGGGCTTAGCTGCCCAGACATGGTGCTCGTGCAGTAGCTCTGGGGAGAAAGCAGCATGCCTGCTCCAGGGAACCCTTCTGGCCTGAACTACTCCAGCTACCTCATTACAGCAAACAGCTCTGAAAGCACAGACCTGCTGGCAGAAGCCAGTGAGATCCAGAAAGATCAGACAGGTAGAGTGACACCAACTCCTGGAGAAGACAGGCAGCAAGTAGACTGGAGGGGTAGTGAAGAAAGGAGACAAACCAGGAAGAACAAGCAGAAAGGATGAGAGACAGCAATCCCCCAATACATCCATTTTACCCACAAGACTGATGACTAATATCAAATAAAAAGACAAACATATGTAACACACTTTGGGTAGAAAAATTGGGGTTTTTTATTTCTTGGTCTTAGATCTGCAATCCAAATTCACCTTGAATAATACTATCCATGGCATAAAAATGTAAAACAAAAGAATAAAGTAAAACATAGCAAAATATTTTAAAATTTATAAAATTGTAATACCAGTGACTAGTCAGAACTGCACTGAATACTTGACAGAAGTTTCATGAAATCCAATAGGCAAGCAGAGTTTCCTAGACACCCTGCTCAGTGAGACACAGTAGGTCAGCATTATAAGGCTAAGACATCAACTTGAACTAAATTTGATTGCCTAGTCTTAAATCATGAGTTAAAACGGATTATATTGCTTTAATTTTCTTGGAAGCCTAAAACAACATGGCCTAAATACTCATTAATTCAACCATAAAGATTTGCAGTTTAGGGTAACTTCTACATCTACTTTTGTATTCCAAAGCTATCCTTATAAATATTACAGACTGATTTAATGTGAATTACTCTAGTAAAATGTGTACAGAAATGACTGGCAGAACATTGATATTCGTAAGACATAGAAGAAAAAATGGACCTGTTGTACCCAGATTATAATTCTGAAAATGAGGGCATGATATTAAATGACCCAAAGGAAGAACAGGAGGGAAAGTGACCTCCCAGAATATGAAGGTAGTAGAAAATGATAATAAATTGCTCATCTCAGTTTAATAATTTAATACAAGCTGCATAAAATATAAAGGCCACTTAGGAAGGCACAAAAGCATTTTTAGCTATGAGTGTTCAATGCCAGTAATGAGAAAATTAAAGACACCACAATCTAGCAGCACTTCTCCAAGTGGTGAGAAAGCCACAGGTAAGCCCCAAGTTTGCATTCTGTGGCTTAGAGAGGTCTGAAGTGCAGAAACAATCCCTAGCAAACAAACTTCACACTCTCTTTTCTCCCCTTGCAAAATTCTGTTTGGTTTCAAGTGAACATTTATTAAAGCAAATTCCCAAATTTTTTGCTCTGCTCTAAGGAGAGAAACAAATCAGTAAATTATCTGTGGAAAAGAGGGAAGGGGAATTTAAGTGACAATATTAGTTTAACAGGCACCTTAAAAAGTAGTCATAATACAGACTACAGGGTTAGATTATATGCTTAAAGGCTTCTAACACACTTTCAGAATATAACATGCCTGTATTTTAGAAGTTTGGCACTCTTAAAACAGCAACAAACTGTATCAGACTTGAGAAGCCCTGCTTTTGTAGACTTGTTTTGGCAAAACAGAACAAGGAAACTGTCCTGATGTCTAATCTATGAGTACAGCCCATGACCCATGCTCCTAAATGAGGGTGTTGAAGTGCTAATCTCTGGCTTTGACCCAGACTCTGAAATTTGGTTTAGTTGTTGGTTTTTAAGGGTCATACGGAATTCAAAGACAGCAGGCCAGGAACTAACAAGGAGATGCAAATAACTGCATCATTTCCCCTCCTCTTTTAGCATGACCATTAAGAAACAAATCAGTACAGAAATACAGCAGTAAGGGGGCAGTTATTCCTAGTTTCAACAAGTTAGGTAGGGTGATACTAAGGATCTACAGTGACAAGTTACAGTTCTTTTCCTTGAAATTCACAGTAAACAAGGAATCAGCTTCTAAGAATTATCTGCCCATCCCTCCACATAAGGGGTTGACGCAGGGAAAAGTCAAATAATTTGACGAATGAAGGACACCAACCCTTATATCCACCAAATCAGAAATTAGATTCAAGGATAGAGAACTATTTCAAAATTGTTAACTAGATCAGAAATCTGTAGTTATCTAGCTCCTGTTGTGAAAAATTGTGCATTGCTTGTTATCCCTCTATTTTATTCCTATGAATTAGCTGGAAACTAAAACAAGGAAATTAAATAAAAGATGGACACCTTAAAGCAGCCTTCCAGTACCTGAAGGGGGCCTCCAAGAGAGCTGGAGAGGGACTTTCTACAAAGGTTTTAACGACAGGATAAGGAAATAGCTTTAAACTGGAAGAGAGAAGGTTTAGATTAGATGTCAGGGAAAGACTCCTTTACTGTGAAGATGGTGAGATACTGGAACAGGTTGGCCAGAGCAGTTGCAGATGGTCCATCCCTGGAAATGTTCAAGGCCAGGCTTTGAACAATCTGGTCTATTGGGGGATGTCCCTGCCCTGGAGAAGGGGTTGGAACTAGATGAGCTTGAAGGTCCCTTCCAACCCAAACCATTCTGTGATTCTATGATCTGTAAGTGGAAATAGACTGGGTCCCTGGTTTGTGCTACTAAGGTGGCACCCAGATATAGGAGAAGCATTTAAAATCCAGATTTAACAGAACTGATGGTCATTGCTTTGATTAAAGGAACTTGCAATCCTATGGATGACGTAGGCAGGCAGCAGCCATGCATCTATCATAAGAGAACAGATATTCAGAGAAGAAACTACCAGATGATCACTCGAGGAACATAATGATGTTTTTTACTTTACTAATGGGTGCAAACTTCCTCCTACCTGAACATCATCAAATAGCAGTCTGAAGAAAAAGAAAAAATAAAACCCAACCACAGCAGGAATACAGGTCCTCCTTTAATTACAGGTTTCTGCAAAGGGACCTGTAATAATACCTCCTGCAATTTTTATAAGCATTCAAATGAAAGAAGAGCTGAGTGATTATCTTTTAAAAGCAGTGTAGGGAAAAGGCAGAAGGGAGCATAAAGAAGCCCTGCAGAAATCTGAGAGCAAATATACAGGAAGATGCACATTGAAAAGTTTAAATGAGGACTCTCTCAAGAATTGACTGCAGCTGTGCATAAAGCTACCACAAAACTGAAGAGACACAACTGAACTTGAGCACAAGAATTTCCAATTACTCAATATTCCTTCAAGAAACTTAAAATTTTAATAGGCCCACAAAGGCTTGAAAAGGTATAGGAGACCAACATATCTTAAATTTCATGACAACTTTGCAGGACAAGCTGTTCTTATGTATATCCACTAAATGGTTACAAGAGAGAGATTTTGAGAACTACTTTAAAATGAGATTTCCTCCTCACTTCCTGAAGTGGAAAATTCACTATTACCTCTGTAAACATCTTCTGTTTTGAAACCTGAGTAATAGTTTTGAATACTCTACTAGGACTACAATGCAACTGTGAGGCAACCTGCATTTCTATAGAAATTATCCTGCATTACTTAAGATTTGGCAATTGAATACAGAAAGCAAGTTGTCAAATGTTTCTCTGTAGTGTTAAAAAGATCAAACATTTTTTGTTTTCCTAAGGGAACCTAGGGTCCATACACTCATGTTCAGTTATTTTTTACTTTCTGGGTTCACACTTTGCCCATTTGGACAACTTGAGCAAATAACTTGGCTGTTACTTCATGCAAAACTCTGTAAGAATTACAGTTATTCTTCTCAAACATACAGAAAAATGCAGCTGGACAAAACTGAACTTCCAAAAAAGAAACAGAAGATATTCAAAGATATTAGAAATATTCAAATATTCAAAGAGATTAGAAATAAACCAGAAAAATCACTTCTAAGTTCCTGTGCATAGAAAAGTGCTCAGACTGACAGCAGCAACCCCATAAGACAAAATAAGACAAATACAGGATCTTTTGCAACATCCATGGTGATGAGAAGTACATTCCCACTACTTCCTACTTCTACTGTCTCTGCTACAGAAGAATCCACTTTCTGCTAATCGAAGTCATACATTCACATTGCAGTTCTCTGCAACATATTTTAACACACAAAAATCACTGTGGCTGTTTCAAATGCCATCCATTCACAAAGCAGTGAAGTGGGCAGGAGAGCCACAATGACTATCATAATCACATTAGATACCATGAGAGAGAATGTTAAAATAGAAACTACTCAAAAATTGATAATTTAATAAAGAAATCTGGACAAAAACCCTATACATTCATTTTAGTTATACATGAATATTCCACTTAGTCAAGCAAAAAAAAAAATCATACTGCCAGTAAATGGACATTGTTAAACCTGTTTGATAGTTGAAAATCCTTCAAATTGAACCAGAAAACAGACAATGAAAAATAACTTAAGCCTTCTAAGGAGTAGAAATTCTACATATGTCTATACATTTGGAGACACCTTTATAAACCAGAAGTCTAGTGTTTTCCTACAGATAAACTGAAGTTAGTGCTCAGTTTCACCCCATTTAATCTGCCACAAACACCATCAAAGCCATAAATGTGAGATTTAATTAATCTCACATAAATGTGAGATTAATAATGAGTTAATAAGCAGCAGATTGTTATTTCCACTCAAAAAAAAGAGCCCAATAATGCATATACAGCTAACACATTACACCTTCAGCTATACCTCTTGCACGTTCTGCTTCTAAACCCTCCCAGCAGACCCAGACCATATCCTCCCCCTACCACTGGATTGCAGCTACTTCCTTTTCCATGCTGTGTACATAGGAAGTATAATTTGTGAGGAGGAAAAGAAAGACAGCTGGCTTCTTAGTCATCCTGTTATGTAAAGTGTACAGATGAAAGTGTGGAAAGCCTGAGGGTTGGAATGTGTCTGGTATGGGCAGAAATCTGGTACAAATTAAGAAACATGCTGACAGTTCAGTCTTCTGATCAGCATTTTGCCAGAAGTTTACAACTTGATCAAATTTAGGTCAAAACCAGCACAAGGCAACTCCATAGTCTTTTAAAATATGTTTAAAATAAGTATAACAATAAATATTTTTTTCCTCCTCTAAACCTGTTTTCTAAATCATTCTAAACATAAACCAAAAGCTTACCAAAACAAATTCAACTGGCATTAAAAGTCACCTCAGTCTAAATTTGAGAAAAACTACAAATAACTGGACCGACATTTTCATAAGGCTTATGCAGCCTTATTAACTGGCAGTGGCACAAGCACCACACACAAGGATGTTTCAGTCCCATGAAGGGATAGCTTGCTTTTCATACTGTCTACAATGAGTGACAGAAGTTCATCCAAATAAGATAACAACATCTTCACAGAGATCTCTTCACCATGAGACTCTGATCCCTTTAAAAGAGAATAATGGTACCATGACATAGAGACTAATAAAGCATGAGGAACACAGATTTCTCTTCAGTTAAACTGAATGTATATTTCCCAACGTTTACAGTTTTCTATCAAACTTTACACTTTATAACAAATAAATCATTAAAAATGGGATTCCTAAAGGTATAACAAATAAATCATTAAAAATGGGATTCCTAAAGGTCTGTAGTTTGTTAGTACTCACTATGTTTGTAGAAAAAGCAATGTTTCTAAACTAGACAGCAATAAGATTCCCAAACTAGATGTAAGCTCTACACTTCTAAGCATCTAACCTTTACAAATCAGGTATCGAAATGTTTAGGAGCATAACTGGTTTCTATCACATGATCTGGATTCCAAGTCTTTTTAGCGTCTCTAAATGTTTCCCTTATAAATCAGATTTGGGTTTTTGTTTGTAAAAGTAGGTTGTTTTTCTAAATTTAAAACACAGGGATGAGAGAACTAAAAATGTATTTGAAACAGACAAATACTCTGGAGAACTGCTTAATGGAAGCTATTTGCTTTTTTTAAAAGTTTTCCAAGTGTTCATGAGTGTTACCTGGAGGTGACCTGAGATGACCAGTTTTCATTTCTATTTAAAAAAATTAATCAAAACTATGGCATAAGGCCATATTCTGCTATTTGTAATATGGTAATCAAACATTTCTAGACATAAGCACAAAGTAAGAACTTTTGTCCTACAACATCAATATTAATGCTTGCATCAATACAAGCATCAATATTAATTAGTTTTGTTCTATTCCCCCATAAAATTTGAAATTTAAGTGGAAAGATTGCTGCTAAAGTCCACATTCCCCTTTTTTTCTTAAATGGTCCATTAGGTTTTAAGAGTATCTTGACATGTCTACAACATATTAAAAATAAATTCAAAACTGGAAGTTTCTGCAGAGACAAACACAAAAAACAAGTTAAAAGATTTTTTTAAATACAAACACATAGTACAAGTAAAAAGGAAAGCTGAAGACAAATTGATACAAAAATCAGTATTTATGTAAAAAAATAATGCACTGCATATTGTAAAATCAGTCAGTTACAATATTCACCTTCACAGAGGTTTCTACATTTTCAGGCTTCAAAAGGTTACACAGCAAGGAAAAGAGACCTACATGAGAGGCAGACTGCTTCCTAGATTCCATCCCAAACATTTATACCCTGAGCCCGCAGGGAAATCAGAAGCAGGATACAAACTCTGCTGACAGTGGCGTGTGTTTTTGTACTGCTAAAACATTTGTCCAGCTCACATGGATCTGGAAGTCAGAGCCAGTCTATCTTTGACAAGGAAACAGCTACAAAAATTAAGCTTCTAAAATGGGGTTGGGATGAAGGTGCAAGTCAGTGAGTGGATCCTCCATGTTCAACACAGGGGAACTGTCCTGGAATCCGAAAGCTCACTTTATGAAGACTTCATCTCACTTAGGTTATCTAAGTTCATATACACTGTACAAATACATTTCTTACCATGCAAGTTTAAATATTTTACTGCAACACTAGAATTCAGCCCTTTTCTTCATGGTTTTCTCTGGAGAAAAAGTTTTTATTACTTAAACAGAAGTTTTATTTTTTCACTAAGATAACTGGAGGAAATCTAATCCTTACCTGTTGCAAATCACTACCATCCTACTGACAGTAATGCATTCATGTAGTTGAGGGTCTGCCCCAAAACTATTTTAAAGCCATTTATTAAAAAAATATTATAAGAGGATCTATTATCTAAAAAACCTATCTACTACACAGTCTGATGAACCATCAGAACTCTTACTACAGCTCTTCACTTTTAGGTACTACTTACTCTATAACAATAATCAGGTAATAATTCCTAGTATGGAAATACAACAGCAACAGCTTTCCACCACTGGGCTTTTTTTTCTACTTCCAAAATGCCCTATAAAGCTGCAAAACCATGAAATTTTTAAAAAGTGTTGTAAGACAAGCAACTTCAAACTGGATTTTTACTTAAAACCCCCTCAGTTCTGCTCTATCTTTTGGTGCTACAAATGTTTGGTGCTACAATGGCTCTACAATGCTCAAACAAATTATTTTTAATATAAAGTCTCTGTATTTACTAACAGAGAAAACTAGTATCACATACTAGTCATTAATTTCTCAGAAAATTGTATTTATAGTGTGCAGTTTATATCTGAGATAAACGAAACAAGATTGTCAAAACAGTACTATAACATGTAAGAGATGAACATATAAAGGCACATACAGATTGTCAATGATTACAACATATTTCTTTGACAAGAGAGTATTTTCTGCACTTGTAAACAACTTTGTTTACATAAAGGCTCACACCTTTAAAGTGAGGTTAGTGCTGCTGACTCAGTTATTGCTACATTCACAGTTTAATAGAATTTTAGACAATATATGAGGTACACTCCCAAACAGAGCCATCTTCATTTCTTCCTTGTTCATTTATCATTAGATAACTGAATGCACATTATGCAGACTAAAAGTACTGACCATAGAAGCCAGTAACACCCAAATAATCAGATATGAGACAAATATTAGCACTGATTAAACTTCAAAAAACCAGAAAGTCACCTTTGCAGAAAAAAGTTCTTGTTCTTCATTACATGAATATTTTCTTCATATTTATGTATGCTAGTAAACTTTTTTCTGGGCACATTAAGAGCCCATTCAAGCTGTAATAGAATTCTTGCACCTTTTGACCAGCTGTGTTAATTCAGTCTCTTGATGTAACAGCTAGGAGTCAAAAATCACCTTCCTTTTGATCTTCTGGCATACAAGTCTCTTATGCTTTTTGTGAGCTGCTTTATGAATACTTTGTATACTCTTCCACAGTAGGTGTGCGTGGTTTTCTGTAATTCCCGTTCGAGGGGCTGCAGCAGCGAATGAACCAGGTCCTCTCCAAATGAATACTGTAAAGAGGTTAAGAAAATTTAAGGTTAATATGGAAGATTGTCATTATTCAGAGGTACTGGGGTTTTATAAAAATTATTTTCAGCATTGTATGTGCTGTCTATAGGTTTATTAAATGTTTTCAAGAACTCACGAGTGCTTCTGAATGCAGTAATTTATAAAACACCTCTAAATTACAAAAGTATACTGTCATGCTTTCAATAAGCCTAACAAGAAAGATTTTTTTTTTAATGTTAAGCAAATGAACATATTCAGCCATGCAAGGAGGAAATTTTAAATTACCTTAATTAAAAATTTGCAACTCTAAAATTATTTCTGGATTTTTTTTTGTTGTATGGTAACTTTCTCAAACGACATATAGCCTTTAAGTAATACAATTCTTATCAAATTATAATGAAACAGCAGTATAAAAAGTGGTATTGAAAGTTTCATTAAACTGAATGATGGTCAAACACACACTATGTTTAACATGGGCATGAAATAAAGTTGTCATTAGCTCAACACTGCAATGTTTTTTATAAACAAATGATAAGTTAAAACAGCACTTTGAAGTAACATAATTTTGTTCATCTTATTACCATTGAATCAGTAGTGGTTTACATACTTTCTCTGACACGTCCATATATGAAATGGGATCATAAATAAAAGGAAATAATTTTTTCTTCTATTTTTGACAATGCTCAAAGGAAACAAAGAAATAATATTTTTATGGAAATACAATCACTTTGCCTGCACTGTATTCTCAGAACCCCAAAAGTACTTTTCTTCATTTTTATATCTATATGACAACGTGTAATAAAGCAACATTAAAATATAGTCTTGATTTTTGTAGGTTATACACACACAGCAGCCTGCTACATTAAAATGTGCATCAGTGCTAAGTTTTACAGCTCTTCAGTGAGTATACTGATGTAGTGATAAATAGTTTTTTAGATTACTTATTTGCAGAATGAAAAGAAGTCACTGCACTTAGTATTTAAAGGAACAGCAACATATTAATACACTGAATTTCTGGAAAAGGTCAAAACATAGTACATAAAAATTTTTTTTACAATCCAAATCTAGATACAATTAGGTATTAAAAGTGTTGCAGTAAATATGTACAAATTTTGGGAAGAAGGGCTTTTTTTCTGCACTTTAAAATCTCCAGGAAAATGAAGCTTCTGGTGATGGCTTGTTCAGCCTGGAGAAAAAGATTGTCCCTCTCTACTCTGCACTGGTGTGGCCTCACCTTGAGTCAGTGGCGTGTGCAGTTTTGGTCACAATATCAGAAGGATATAAAGCTATTAGTGTCCAAAGAAGGACTACAGAGATGGTGAAGGACCTTGGGGGGAAGCCATGTGAGGAGTGGCTGAGGTCACCTGGTCTGTTCAGCCTGGAGAAGAGAAGACTGAGGGGAGAGCTCATTGCAGTTACAACTTCCTGGCACAGTGCAACAAGTGTTGGACAATGCTCTCAGGTGTATGGTGTGACTCTCAGGGATGCTCCTGTGCAGGGCCAGGTATTTGGATTTTAATGATTGTTGTCAGCCCCTTCCCATTCAGATATTCTAAGATGTCCAAATGCTCATGGAGACAGCTTACCAGGTGATTTATTAAATAAATGAGTTTAAAGCCTTTTAAATAAACACTGACAACTACAGGCATTGTTTTATAATCCTCATCTAGATATAGTCTACACTCTGTTTCAAAAGATGCTCATCAAACAGGAAGATACTGGAACTCCATCCAAACAATAAAGGAGAAAAAAAAGTGGTAAAACACTTGACATTACTTAAAAGTGAAAAAAATTACTTTGTTGGAATCAAAATTAATATCAACATGCCTACAAAATACATACACCACTATAGATAAACATACATGAAAGAATAACAACAATACAATGCAAAAATCACTTACATTTTTTATCGCTTCATAGACAGCCCTAAAAGTTGGTTGTTTATCATCATGGTAAACACCTCTATTTCCATGAAGAATAAATATACCTTCTTCTTCAGCTGCCTTACAATTGCTTCCATAGATGCAGTGGTCAGGCCGGTAATTCCATTGGCAAGGAAAAACATAAAGACTTTCTGTGTGGAAGAATGAGAGCTCTGGGTTAAGTATAAAAATTGTTTCAGGAAATAAACCAGTATTTTCTTTATTTATTTAGGACAGCTTTATAAATTTCTGTACAGTTGTTTTGAAATCTAACAGTTAATTACACTCTAGCAAGCTCCAGCACTATCTCTCAAATGCTTTCAGAGAATTAAATAAGTGAATAGTCCCTTGAAGGCTTTCACCCAAAACGCCTGCTTATTGAATATTTTCCTGGATTTTTTCCTGGATATTTTTTTTCCATGGAAAAGATAACTTCACAGTGTTAGACTGAAAATCAATGTGGATTTACCTGGGTTGTGAAAAAACATAATGTTCAACAGATCCTGATCACCCCAAGTTATGTTCAACTTGTATTTCTTCAGTAGTGGCATCAGAATTTCTCCCCATTGTAACCGGACTGGTGTCATATCATTCTATTAAACAAAACAAAGCAAAGTAACACACAGTTCAGGACAGTTACACCCATAGGGAACGAAATGCCTTACAGAATCACAGCAGCTTGCACTTCAAAGGAACAAATCTCTTATGTATAGATAACTTCTTCCTTTTAAACCAACAAGCCTATCTAAGGAAACTCGTTACAGACATTTCCAACATGCTTTAATTCTCAATGATCAACTTACCGAAAAGTTTCCCTCTAACATCTTAAACCGAGAATTCTTAGAATAGCAAGGGATACAGCAGTAGGATATAACATCAAAACTGCATTTAAGTCATGCAGCAAGTAGATGGGGAGTATTTAAATATCCACACGTCATGCAATTTCTCTCTTTATCACAGAGTTATAATATACACAGGTTCTAATGCTAACTGCAAAAATTCGAACCAGTTCAATATAAAATTAATTCTTAAATAGTTCCAAACACATACAGATAAAAAATACTGGCTACAAAGTAGTGTACAAAAACACAGAAATCCTTCAAAGGTTTTCAGAAGCATTTTCAGCAAGCTGAACTTATTTTCTTTAGTTACTGAACTTGAATTTCCACATCAACAGGACAACTTTTCACTAGCGAAAGTCAGTAAGAACCAAAGCAACACTGTTACCAAATTCCCGAATTCTTGATTTAGCAGAATCACTTCAAAAGGAAAGGAGTCCTTCCTAGGTTTTGGCTGAGGAGCAGCTACTTGGCCTACACTGAATTCCATGTTAACAAAGGGATTCAAATCTGCAGTTTAAATGGTTACATATTCTAAAGCTTATCTCTTATCTTCACACCTTTTTTAAGATCAACTAGAACAGAAAAGGAGCTGCTCACTTTGTACCCTGTACTTCAGTTTTGAGAGTGTGGATGGAATAACAATAAGTCCCATAGAGAGAAAATTCCTGTACCAGTACAAGCATTGTACCCTTGCTTCTTTTTAAGTAAGCTGCCAAAAGAAAAATTATATTAAAACTGCAGTATAGTTTCAGATTTGCATACAGGAATATCATGTGAAGAGACAGATTACCAGGAGCAAAATACTCAGTTTGAGATTTACAGTATCAAAGACTTCTTTCTCTGAGCTTTACACTGACAAAGTAGAAAGTGCATAAAATTGCAGTTCAGTTTCTACTCTTCCCTCAAATCATTTCAGCCATCAAATATGAAGGTCTTTCAGAACTGAAGACTAAACCAAGAAATACTACAAGATTTCAGACAAGAATACAAAAAAAGATCTATACCTTGTATTATGCAAGAAGCCAAACAGAATATGACAGTCCCTTCTCTCCTAAAATATTTATGATTATGATTGCCTGCAACTATTCGATGAGCGCAGGCATAAGAAATGCACAAGAAAATTCTTCAATAGTAAGAATTATCATTAGATTCAATGCAAAATGATTAAATGAAATAAAATACTAAGCTAAAACCTTCCAAAAAAGCAAATAAATAAGACTGAATCACAGTCAGTAAAGATTACTCCCTCACCTGAAATTTGCAATTCACAGAATACTGACCTAAGGTTTAAGTTTAGACAAAATGCTAAGAATTAAAAACAGAATTAAATTAGCTCAGTCATACCAGGCAAATCATGGTAAGAGAATATACAGTAACAAATACAGTTTTAGAGCAACACATAGAAATAGGAGTTTCTTTTCACTTGTAGAGTTTTAATAGTAGAGAAATCCAGAGGATATCCCAAGAAGATGCAAAGCAGGTAAGCACATGCATCACATATCCAGGTGTCTAGAAGCAATACTACTTGACAAATAGTGCTGTCAGATTTAAGAACTGGAAATTGTAATATTTCCATAACCTTTGCATAAATAGAAAAGAGCTATATATTAATAAAATAACAGTGATATATAATGACACCAGTGTAGGAGCAAGAGAAACTACTTGAATAATTATTTGTTCTCCTTCTTTAAAATATTCCATTGTAATTTGCAGTGAGGTGAAACAGCCTGAGAAGTAGGATTCTGATAGAACTGCTTTTCGGAAGCTACTCAAGTAAAAAAACTCAAAGAAAAAACACTACAGTAATTTTAAAATTTCCAGAATATAAGCCTTCTCTCCAGTATTACACAACATGCAAAGAATGTTAGAGATTTGAGAAAAAAAACCCCAAATGATAGGCATTTTTGTGATTACATCAAATTGATACAGACAGGTTCTTAAGAACTCTCAGAACTTTAGCTTACTTGAGCAGAAGAAAATGTGCAGGAACAAAATATATGTAGGAACATTGAAGTATTTTCTGACATTTTGGATTGGTTTTTCGTTTGTGTGCTTAGTTTAGTCATTACTCATTTCTGTACCAGAAAACTTCTGCCTTGCCAAGGCTGAAGTCAGACTTACAAAAGCTGCCACATTTAGCCTTTACTTTTTTTTGAATTCTAAGAAGAAAATATAAAGCTGAAGAAAAATTCTCATATCACATAGCAATTTCTAAACAAACTGCACTGTGTCCCACAAACAGCTGACCAATTTAAATTTCCTTAATGCCAAGGGAGAGCCAGCCCTCTTCCTTCTGTTTACATGATTCTACCCTGTTCTGACACTAACAATGTAGTGCTAACATTTACTGCATGTTTATTTAAGCTGATGTACTTCAATAACCCAACAGAAGGATTTCTTTTTTCTACTGTTAGCAAATTGAATTGAATCACAGAAAGGACCAAACACCAAAGGCTACGACCACGTAAATAAGAAAAGTAGGGAAAAGCAGCTGGTAAGAGACAGGAACCTTCCTTTTAAAAGCAATTTCGTTTTGTGCAGGCTCACCATATTTCTTGAAACTACAGCCCTAAGCAACAATGAATGGTAAAAAAAAGGTCATAATGGTTTAGGTCACAGAAGCTCTCTAACTTCTTTTTTTTTTTCGTAAAGCATAGCCGTGAACCTCTACTTTGCACACTCTATCTGAAGTTAATTTATTTGGGGCTTGTTTGATTTTCTAAGAGCTTGTTCCCTTCCTTGACTGCCTGCATCTCAGGCATCACAACTAACCTTCTTAATAAATGTGATAGAAGTCACTCCTCTCTATTCACACTGCCTCATTGGTCTTTTTGTCAAAAAGCACCGTACCTGTAGCATTTGCTATGTCTCTTCCAGTTTAAATAAAAATCTACATCTATATGTATACAAATACAAAAAAGTCACCTACTATTACTTCTCCCATATCCCAAACAGTCTTGAACACTTTACATTCCCATTCTCTATCTGCTGGTTAGCAGAGACAACATGTAGGCACCAACCATCAGAAGCTTCATTATGAATTCTAGTCTCATGTGCAGTTATGCAGTATAATGACCACACTATATTCAGTAACACATCTGTGCATGCACATCTATCTGTACACAAGCATACACATGTGTACATTTAGTGCATGTATTTGTGCCACACATATGCAGAGACTCACAAGACACAAGACAAGTAAGTCAGGACCAGAAGGAACAATATCCACCAGGCACCACTGACAGCCAAGGAGCTGGAATATTGGTCTGAAATGGCCTGATCTGACACTCCTGAGAAGATTGAGGAGGCTCAAATAGGTAAGTGGATAAAAGATGACTTAATCCTGGAGCAGTACATGGAACTACAGGTTATTGCTACCCAGATGAACATTATAACCATTGGCTAAAGTCTCTCGTTCCATTTTTTATTTATCCATCTTCTGGATCCTCCTGACTCTTAAAAATCAATGTGACAACAGAAGAAAGATGCTTAAAGGCCTCAAGCGGCTCAGCCTGTAATTTGGGCTACAACAGACAAAGAACCCACAGTTTTAAATCCACAGCACTGGAGGAATGTCCTGATCCATAACTTTCACTTCAGATAAATGCTCTAGCACTACAGTATCATGCAAAAAGGTCTACAGGCATCTTTATAAGACATAAAAAATCCCAGAACTTACATACTCCTTGAAGAATTTGTTGACTGAAAGAATATAAACAAATTCACGTCTTCCCATAACACAACGAAGCATTTTCTAGTTCTACTGTATTTCACTGGAATAGTTAATGGGACACAACATGGAACTGTTACCTGTAAGGTCCAAAAGCACCTGCAGAGCCACTGGCAAGGGGTATTAGGACAGTCCCTACCCCTGAATTTGGTCTACCACTTTTCCAAAGGTTTGAGAATAGTAGCTCCTTAGCTATCAGTCACAAACAAAAGTCATATACTCTCAGGCCCACTGTGTATAGACCCAGCTACACTAACTCCTTTTCCAAGTTTTGCTTTGATGTCTGCAATTTCTCCTATTGACCAATTCTCTTTAAAATAAGACATTCAAGGAAACTGAAGGTGAAAACATACTCTCTGCAAGTTTCCATGAACAGTAGCTTTTATAATGAAGCTTGTGCATCTTCGGGCATTGTGATGCTCCCCAAGCTTGTGGGACCACACTCTAAGTACTGAGGGAGAATAAACTAAATGGTTCCCCTGCCCAGTGCTCTCTCAGCCCAGATCTCACAGAATCACAGAAAAAATATTCTAGCCCTCTAGAACCAAGGGAAAGTGCAGTGTTCCATTTTAAATTTCAAAATACTCATGAATTATTTCACTTAATTAAATATTATATTTTAAGTATATATATACACTTAAATTTGAAGAAAACACCAGTTTTAGGTGTTAAGGAGAAAGGACTTCATGCTGCCCTCTAGAAAACTATAGTTCATTTTATGGACAATTTTAGCATCCCACATAATCTGTATGCTTTTGAAAATCTGAACTCCAATTTTACCAAAAATGCATAAAGTTTCCAATGATTTGATAACTAAGTTGTACTGAGAAGCCAAACCAGAATTCTGGCACAGTGTGAATAAAAGACCAACTTTATCTTGGTGTTTACCACACTGAAAATAAATCACTACACAGAAATGCACTGTCAGAGCTTAAGATATATATAGCTTTCAATCCCATGTTTTTCTCTTTATATTTTTCAGTATTTTCATTTCTCCATACGCTATAATCAGTAAAACAAACAAAGTAGACAATGCAAGACTTCACTGATGATGTATATATATATATATAATGATGACAGAGAAGTTTTCTTGGAGAAACTGCAGCCATATACTACAGCCAGTGTAACTTTCTACTTTTAACTACAACTGAGATAATCCATTCTCCATTTCTCTTAAATTCTCTGAATTTCCTTCAAGAAAAATACATAGCAAGAATGCTAGGATGAAAGCTGCTTATTACACTGAAAATGGGAGAGAATTAATGTCTACTGCAAGTTTTTATTGCTTCTCTTAATGGATGCATCTTCCAGAAGTTTTTGACTGCATGATTATTTTTCCCTAACCAAACTTCTCCTAAAGAGAGATGTACTCTTCCCCAAGCATAATCACACAGCACTGCTTTTGTACTTGTGTTTCAAGTATGTAAGAAAAAACTTCAAATCTGAGAAGCAATGACCATTTCTACTGCTGTGTGCATTGCTTCCATGTATGTAGTAGTGGCTACTTTCATGACAAGCTACTTTGTCTACAAAAACTAGGACTTCAAAGCAAATAAAAAGATACTTAGGGTGATAATCACCTAGCTACAATGTAAAAGATCAAAATTTGGAAATCTTCATTTTCAACAACTTACTAAATGTTTTAGCACCACCTCCTGGTCATACAACCACACACATTTTACAAGTTTACAATAATTGTTTTTCTGGGATGCCTGTAGTGAAGAAATAATGTGGGCATATCTATTGATAAATGTAATTTACAGGAAACTGTATCAAGCGAAAGGATCTCACAGAACTAAGAAAAATTAAATCAATCAAGCACACTTGAAATTCAAGTCTTACAGCGAATGACATTTTAAAAATAGATACTATTTGAAGCACAGTGTACTTTGAAAGCAGTATTAGAATTACAGAAAAAAAATTTTGAAAAATACATATGAATATGGAACAAAAATAGAATTAAAAGATGGAAATCCACAGAAAATGCAATTGAGGCAACACGCATACCTTGAAATATTTTCTTCTGATACGTGTCATGTTCATTAGCATGACTCCAGAATTAATTCCAGTTACTCCATAATAGGGATGTCTAGCAAATCGATTATACCACCCAATACGAGGCTCTTCATGTTCTGGTGCCATTGCAGCAATTTGTGTGGAGTTGAACTTTCCCAGAAAAGACCAAATATCATCAACAGGCCTCAAAAACAAGATGTCAGTATCAACATACAGTAGTGAATCCACATTTTTGAGGATTAACTGTGAGGGAAAGAAATTTAAAACAAAAATTTTAAGTTCTATTGAACTTCATAAAACACAAGGAAGTTTAACAAATTTTTGTCATACGCAAATAAATTCACTTTACACTGACCGTTTGCAGTCAACAAATTTGTCATCATTCCTTTTTCTCACACTTTAAAGAATTTTTGTAGTGGGAAATAAGTTTTATATAGATGAGCATTGCAAAGGCACTCATTCTACATTTTATGTGTCAGGAGTCCTTCGGAGGAGGTGGAGGCCAGGTGTAACTACTCCAACAGGAGCTCCTCTCTTGCTCCTGCTCCCTCCCTCTCCCATGCAGCCCATCAAACAAGAGTGAAGAGCCCATCTTTGGGAGACAGCTGCCATTGCTCCAATTCACCAAGCCTCAAGTATCTTTTCTGAAGTGTCTCAGATGAGTATATAGACCAAACACTGGCAACAAGAGCCCATTTCTTGTTTCCTTTTCTCTAGCATTTCTCAGACCCATGCATACAGGAGACTTTCCAACTGAATGAGGGAATGAGGTGTGATAAATCCATCTTACCTCTGAGATGATGACATGACCTATACCTCTTTCTGAGGATACTGTGCCACAATGCAGCAAGTGAGAAAAGGACTTTTATTCCATAGGGCACTAGTGCCACAGAACATTAAATTCAGAGGGTTTTTTCAGATGTCAAAAAAATAACTTTAAAGAGTAGTAGTAGTTCTTCATTTAAAACCAAACAGAAATCAGATTAACAAGGACAGTTTGATGCTTCATAAACAGACTTCTGGATTGTCCTACTACAAAGTAACTTACTGGCAAAAATAGTCTTTGTGAAGCACATGGTTTAAACAGTTTCTTCCATTCTGCTGCACTCTCAGATGGAAATGTTATTGGATATAATGTGTAATTAACTTTTCCTTCATAGGGGAATTCTTCAAGCTATGTGAAAATAAGAAATCACAAAAATTACTTCAATTCTATTACAAAAACAAAATCAATTCACCATTAAAATTGATACTTGAACACAAGTGCAATGCCTCTTTTCCATAATAGAAATCAAATAATTTGTCAGCTAATCAAAAAACTTGAACAAAAAGTGGCACCTGCAGGCCACTATGAAGAAAACACATCATATCACATCACATGCAAAATGAAGAGGAAGCAAAATAAATTAGTATTTACAAAAAGTAAGTATATGAATTAAAACTCTTCCCCTCTTAACTAGTTACCACAGAACAAATACTAACGAAATCTTTCCAAATTTAATCTTACTCTATTTTTGCCATAGCTACTATAACAGTGTATATAAATTAGCATGTGTAACTTTCTCATGTCACAGTTAATATGACATTTTAAGCACAAAAATAATAAAACCTTCCACAGTTATAGCTTCATCAGCTTCTAAAACTGCTACTCCAGTCATAATGTAATTTTAATTAACTGAAATTTACTAAAATTAGACATAACCGTATCTACCATATTCAAAAACTGGTGTTTCACTTTCTCTAAACAATATAAGGCTGACTCATGCTGTAAGCACAGAGACAAAAAAAGGAGAGATCTCTAATTTCTTCTTGTAAAGCCAACTCTAAAAAAGCTCACACAAGGTAACTGGTCTGCATTCAGAACATCAGGCTTGTATTTAACAGATTCAAGATGACAAATCAGAAAGTTTTGGTCTATCTCTAGGAGAAACTCTGGTATCAGCAGCTGGCATTCTTACACATAAAAAAATTTCAAAGATCCCCTTCCCATCCAACCCTAGGAATGCCTCAATACCTTATTTTTAGATTCCTGCATTTCTGCCAATCTATCAAACATGTAGAATTGCTGTATATTGTGCTACAAATTGTGCTACAATTTGATTGGATACATTTTTGAATACTTACTATGTCTTTGAAACTTTCATGCAATTGGTCCTCAGCAAAAACATGAAAATGGAGAGGTTTGATGCTGAAAATAATGGCTGATCTCAACATAGTAACAGTCTCCTCCAGTCTTTCACCACAGGCCACCACTGCCAGATGCATTTTCTCAGAAGGATGTGTTTTCATATAATCGTATCTGATACAAAAATATTTTTTCATTTGACATTATTTCTAGCACAGGATTAAAGAAAAACTCTACTATTTACTGCAGCAAGTAATTAACAAAATACCCTTTACCATAATTAAATCAGCAAAGTATAACTCAACAGAACATGCAAACTACAGCACTACACCTCATATGTATGCTTACATTTAACCTGAACCATTCTTATAATCACTCCTACCACCCCAACCTACAAGGGGAAAAAAAAGGTCTAGAAGATCTATACACAAACATTTATTGTTTACAATCTTACTATTCATTACTAGCAAGGAAATTCATCAAAATAGCTATGCTAAAAGAAAGACTACATGAAGTTACATCAAAATGTCAAAGGCTGACAGCACATTAAGTCTATACATGAGATTTTTCCCCTTTCCCTGGACTAAATACAGACATAAGAAAAAAATGACAAATAAAGCAGAGTTGAACTCAACAACACCAGTGAGATAACACCTACTTTCAAGAAGTGCTGTTAAGAACATTTTTGACTGATCCAGGTTTTTTCCATTTCCTGCTCCAGTAAGTCCTTTTTTGTCTAATACACCCATCAGCACTTCACCCAAGCACTGACAAAACACAGAAATCTTCCTCCTGTCCTTCTGTCTTGCAGGAGTACAATGTGGGCTGGATGAGGAGGGAAACTAATAGCCCAGATAGCCTTGTGGGATGCCCTGGTGCTCCCAGTGGTTCTGGGAAATCCCTCAGGTACACTGGCCACACACACTGTCCACGACCTTGAGGCTAAATCAATCCAAGGATTGGGAAATCCTTTACTCCTGAAGACACCAGTGCAACAGTTATTGTGAGATGTGCCTGGAATGTATTATACAGGGCACATTTTAAAGTGATTTCACTACTTTAACATACTAGACTAAAATTGTCATCAGGTAAATACCAGTAGCTTGGTGACAAACACAGTGAGTATACAAAAAAAAATCCTGGATTTTATAGATTTAGTCAGAAAAGCCTTCAAAGCTTTCAAACACACATCAACTCAAAGCCCATCTGCAAAACAATATTATACACTTGAGCTGTCTGCACAGACTATGGGAGGTCTAAGAGAACCAAAAGTTAAGTGGCTAAGAAAACCAAAAGTATCAGAAGGTTTAAATTACAAGTTTAAAGCCAAATTATGCACACAAAAACAATTCTGAATTTCAAAAAGACTCTACCAAATAACAGTAGAGAAATGCTTGACAAATCACCCATTCTTAGAAACTTATGGAAGAGGGACACTTCAAAACAGAAATTACCAGATGTGATTCTTTGCACATAATCTCTGCTCAATTTATGCAACCATGTAAATACAAGCTTTCCTTTAAATTTGCAATAGATAATATGCAAATATGCCTCTTTTCTTTAAGGCACAGAAGAGCTACACACATTATTTTCACTTCCACAAGACAAAATATCAGCAAAGTTATCACTGTAAAACTACTGAATTTTAATGCCATAAATAATTGCTGCATTTAAAAAGACATTCTGAGTTTTGAAAGATTTTAATGCCCTGGAACTAAAAAAAACTCCTTTTTTTTTTCCAATCTTAAATCCAGGGATTTAAGATTAATTAAATTTTAATTAGATTATGCAGCCAGACTTAAGTCAAGGTTTGGAGCATTATTAAAAATCACATGGATGAAAGACCTCATAGGTCAGACTTATATCCAAAATAGGGCACCTAAATGAAGATGCTAACCTCAACTGTGTCCAAATGCTCATTAAAACCAACAGAGGTCTAGTGAGCAGGTTATAGAGTATGGAGAGTAATTTACGTTATTTCAAGGTAAACACCTAAGGGTTGAATTGATTTTTAACGTAGGTATAGTGCCATTTAGTAAATTCTAGAACATCCCACTTGATCTCCAGATGCCAAAAAGACTGAGTATTTCAAATATCATTTTGTGTCTACTAGTCCTAAAAAGATGTCTAGGATATCCAAGAGCTTCCTGATTAACATCAACCACTTACATCTCAGCAACTAAATGGCTGGTCACCTGGATCATCCTCTATGCCCTTTCTGTTTTAGTGACTGTTTAAGACCTACCTGACATAGACACCAATATGCAGACATCTACATTCAGATGATTTAATCTGCAGATTGAAACCTTCTATAAATCTTGAAGCAAAATCTGAAAATTAGTTCAGGTTAACACACACACTCACAAAAAAAAAAATCTTGAAATATAATCAAGACATGCCCATTCAGACCTTTATACATAAAGCTAATTTAAACATTACACCATGTAGTAAGTAGTAATGTAAAAAACACAATGCAAGCTGAGTATGATGAGGGTAGTTGAAACCCAGAAATAAGTACACTGCCACAGTGTGAACAAGCTGCAAGCAGCAGATTAGCCTCACCACTAATCCACTGAAAAGGGAATTACAATAATTAAGCCCTGAAGTCATGAGAGCCTACAGTGATATTACAAGGTCATGTGATATAAGGGCAAAACCTACACAAACTGCATAGCTGAAAGCCAAGCTCCTGAACTACATGTAAAACACAACTTTCCATGAATAAAGTATGACAAAAATTATGCTGAAGAAACTCTAAAATATTCTAAGATTCAAAGACTATATTTTATTATCTCTACATCTTGTGACCTCTGTGAATAAAACAACATTTTAAGCCACACAACAAACTGACTGATCACATTATAATGTTTTTGCACCTACTCTGCTCACACAACCTCTTCTGTTAAGATTGGGGAAAAAAAGGAGGTTTTTTTAGTTCCAGGGCATTAAATTCTTTCAAAACTTTCAGATTTATTGAGTTCAATTTTTTTAAATCTGTGCATAAAAATTATTTCTTTAAATGCAAAAAAAATATTTAGAAAGAGCTAACAAAAATGGAATTTCAGCTCGTACCAAATGGGAAATAGCTGAACTCAGATCCATAAATTCAGAATATAAAGTTTTATCCCTGAAGCAGATGGAGCAAGAAGCTGTTGGAAAGAACGAGCCACCATTCCCTCTGTGGACTATCCACGACAAAGGGAATGAGACATATTAGATCTCAGGAATGTATTAAGGCAGAAGTTAAGAGACTTTGGAACAGTGGTTCTTACTCCAGACTCCATAAAAAGATACCCTTTAGTGATTATGAGCTGCATTTGACTTCCCTGCATACAGACCACTCCCCTTTATCAACCAGGGCTCAGTGCTGCTCCTCTCCCTTTCATATGCACCTCTGTCCACTCCCAGAGAGAAGTCCTATCCCCATCTTCACCCAGGATCACTATTTACTGCTAACTCTCACCTGCCAGTGTCTTTCATGCTTTTTCCTGTTCCTGATGCGAGAGGCAGCATGAAGGATGAATTGTTCAGCCGAGCTGATCAGCTTGAGCTCTGCAGTCTCACCTTCAATGTGAACATGTTCCACCCACAAAGCCAATTACGTTTTTCACAACTTTTCCCTTTTGTTTCCCTTCCTTCTTCAATATTATGTCTACATGGCTTTAGTTTTTCCACTGATTTCTTCCCAAATTTTCTGCCTTCAACTGCTCCCTTCTTTTCCCACCTCTATAACCCTTCTCCCCATCTTTCTTCCACTGCAGTAAGGCATGCAGCTACCTCACCAGACACCAGGAAAAGGAAAACCATGTTTACCTAGCTAACTGGTCTGGTATCTGTTATGACCAAGTGACACAAGATCTTTTGGCAATACGTTTTTTTTTAGCAGTTCAGGTGCTGAGTTGACAATGATCGAAATAAAATTTAGTCTAAAAGAATAGTAACTTGTCTGAACCTAAACAGGTTTGGTATCAGGTATCACAGCTCTCGTATGAACCTTTAATGAAACTCAAATGCAGGTCCTGAAAAGGTTAAGATGCTTTCAAAAGTGTGGAGATACTTTCAAAAAACTTGTTGAGAGGTAGAAAAACACAAATGTAGATTTTTATATGCATATTTGTAATTACTAATAGCTTCACCTTTACCTAATCTCTAAAAAAAAATTTCCAATAAATTTGGGGTCCTACCTCCTGCAGGAAAAGAAAAACTTCTGGTAACTAAAATGGAAGAGAAAGAAGGCACCTGTAACCCAGTATAAGATACTGAGCAGTACACCATGACAGGATTTGAGTCTTTAGGGAGAAATAACAGAATTTCATTTTTGTGAGGATACTAATTACACGTGAGGGGTAGGGACAGTAAAAATAAATGGAACCCTTGAAACAAACCTCCACACATACTCGCATGAGTTTAGGAAACACATTTAAAACAATCCACCTAAAACAATGTGAGTAAAAACCATACACTTTAAAACATGCTACTCAGCAGCAGCAAGAGACCAGGTACAAGCCTTGCCCTGAAGTATTTCTGTGCCAAGTGCAGACCTTCATTCTATACTGATTAATTCTGCTGTTAATAACCTCTAAAAACTCCTCGTAAGATATCCTCAGTGAATCTGCTACAACAAGGCTTTCCAGAGCCTGTCTGTCGAGATACTGCCTTATATTTAAAGATGTTTACCATGATACATTGTATATTAAATTAGCATTTCTAGGTCGATTACAATTACGAAGCTGTAATCTGATAGTAAGCTATAGAGGTTTTGACAGGTTATACTTTTCTAGACCCTTCATGGCATCCCAGCTGCACTTCCTGGGGGAAAAAAAAACCATAGATTTTATTGGCACTAAAATACCCACCAGCTCCACAAAAAACTTAGCTCTGTCCTTTAGATTTGACATAAGGAACTGCAGTAGAGGTCACCTTTATTCGTATAAGGTAAAGTTCTCCTGTTCTCACGTAACACATGGAAAGCACATCTGAGAGGGTACCAAAACCTGAGGAATAACCTGTATACAGTTCCATTTAATTTGGTGTAATAGAAGTGGTTTTCATAACTAGCATAAAAAATGTTAATTATATTCATTAAACTGTGCAGGGAAAGTATTTTCGTATAATCAAACTGTATTATTTCAAAGCTGGCACTACAATATACCTCAGAAAGTCAAATGGTATATATGTAAGTACAATACAGATGACTTACTTATTGCATCCTTTTTCCTTTTAATGCCCTATTTGATCTAAATCAATCAAACACTAAGAAGCCTAACCCAGCAGCCTTTAGTCACCAGAAAAAACAAAGCAAATAGGCAGAGTAAGAAGGCAGCAAAGCTACACTGATTAAAATCCAGCTGTTAAATCACTCCCACACTTACTACAAGTAGGATCAAGGTAACTACAGACATTATCTGGATTTGAAAGTGAGAAAAATTCCAGTTTTTACTTAGCTTAATGTTCTACTACAGCACTGCATGTCATAATCAAGAGCTTATTTTGTAAAAGTACACTAATGATACCACTGCATATGATGTCCAAATGTAATCTACTCAATGCCAACTCAATTAGTAGATTAGGTTTGAAGTTACAATATTTGAGTAATTTTATATTGACTATAAAAATAGAAGCCCCATTCTCCAGTAAGCCTGCTAGTTTAGAGAAATTCCTTTTTTCAGGAATATCAGAATAATCTCAATATAACCATACCACATGAAGGTCAATATAGCCAAAAACTTAGTGAAACTTTCTACTTTAGTAAGCAGCACAAGTTAAAACCCACTTAGTTGCAACATCCAACAACTGAAATCAGCCTGGTCAGACAGGCATAGTAATGACCCCTAAGAATTTCTTCTTAGCCAGCCCCAGTAGGAAATAAACAGCCATACCAGCTAGGCAACACTGAGCACCTTGAAAGGTGTACTAGAAAAGAAAATGGCCATGCAAAATATGAGCCTCATGTTATCTTTATCAACATTTCAAAAGTTTTTGATAAAATCTATACTACTGTACGTAAAAACCATCTCATGCTTCCTCTGTCAAGGTGAAAGTTAACAAATACTCTGTGCCAGATGCACAACACATGACATTCTCAATAAAGTTGATAATCAGAATGGTGGTGAAAGAATGTGGGTGCAGAATAGCTACAAAATCCTTCCCACATGCAGAAAAAGCAATTGATCTTACACTGATTAACCTGAAGATCCTTATTATTCATTATTAGAACCAGTACCTGTTCAGAGTTCATCAATTTCAAATGATCTTCAACTGTTGCATGACTCATACTGAAGTCTATATACACACATATCTCTCTTAAAAATTTTTCCAGATTCCTCTGTATGTCTCCAACATTTCTATCACACACACTTGAATCTTAAAAATCCATACAACATTAGTTTTCACTTAATACACTTAGAGCTACTTATAGGAAATAATGTAGAAAGCTGCATTTCAAAAGTGTCTATGCCAAATTCTCTCAAGGGTAAACAAATCCCTGTGGTTCTGATATCCAGCAAAAAAAGCTAAGTGGAATTACAAGTCAGAAACAGAGAGATAACATGCTTTTTTTCAACAAAAATACTTAACAATCCAAAAGATCCCCATGTTTTAAAAACTTCAGTGGAAAATGGAAAGGAGACATTCTAACTCTGAGATAAATTAGAGCATCTCACTGAGGAATTCAACAAGCACTGAAGTCAGCACAATATATGGGGATAATTTAATAGTAAGATATTGATAAAACAATCCAGCTTAATGTGAAATGTTTAATCTGAACACCACACACCTTACTAATTTAAGCAGCTTTTTTCTTTCAATTTCAAAATGTATAAACATGAAATTCTGCAAACATTAGGTGTTCACCATGAGCCATGTTTCATCATGAAAGTGGACTCATCCAGTAAAATCATAATCAATGCAATTGTCTTCACAGCCAAATACAGAGTTCTTAATAGATTAATACAAGTTACAGCTTAAGGTATGTGCAAATAAACTGGATGGGATTTGTCCATTTCTGGTTCCAAGGTTCCACCTGCCTCAAGCCTGACAGAATATCCAGAAAGGAGGTTTTCTGCTATTTTCGTGCATTACTTTCTATTCATGGACTTCTTCATGCTTAGTGGGTCAGAAGACAGCAAGACCCTCTCCTGTCTCAGCACTACAGGTGTTAGGCTGGCCCAGATGTCCAAGGATTAAATGAAGCTTACAATCACATCCTGACCCTCCACCTTATGCTGTGTCCTTAGCATAAGCTAAGCCCCTACACCCTCAATCACAACAGCATTTGATTTATCCCACTGTACTAAGCTTCATAAAGCTAAACTCCCAAAACACAACCTATAAGAAAAAAAGAAGTTATTTCTGTCTATTCAGATAGCTAAATCTGCCTAAAAAAGGCAGGTGAATCCCTATGGATTGACACAGTATGGATTGCTACCAATGGCAACAAGAAAAACTGAGCAGCTCCAAATTGCAGATGAAGTTCACTAATAGAATAAAAATCAATCTAAGTAACCTCTTTAAGGAATTTCTTGACAACTGATGAGCTTAAAAAGCACTGACAACACACAAGCAGAGAGGAATAAGGGATCTAAAGCCTTTCCCACAATAATGTTCAAAAAAATAGTAAGTCTTGTGAAGCTAAACTTTTTTTCCCCTTTGCTTTCCCAGAAATATTCAAACTTCATACTAACAGGAAAAGATAACCATATCAAAGGATGATCATCAAAATTTTAAATGTAAGAAAATTTGACTTACAACTTTAGTTATATACTGAAGAGAACTATTCAGGTTAGAGAACCTGACAAGTAGCTTACTTCTTTTCAAGCTGTGTAATGTGATAGCCTAAAGCACCTGAGCCACCACATCAAAACATTTAAACTTATTGTTAAAGATGCAGCATTAAGGACACAGTCTATTCTTCAACATACTAAATGTTAAAGAATGTTCAAAATGGTCTCTTCAGTGCTTTTGGATGAAGTATCCTCCTTAAATTCTATAAAACATGTAACTTGAATGAAAAAAAAATGACATGTACTTACTAAGCATATCATTCTATTACAAGTTATATCATGGGTATTAGCGTGCAGCAAATTACATTTTAGGAAAATAAGTTTATAAACTTTTCAGATTATATTCAGACAGACTTTTAACAGATGTTAGCAAGTTTCTGTTTACTAAAGCAATAAAATTGAAAAAATCTACTCTTGGTAGTAACACTTGAGTCTACAAATCCAGGAACATAACGGAACAAGGAAAAACCCAGCTAAAGACAACCACAATATAAGCAGGTGAAATGCATGTGAAGTAATCAAGATGTTTTGGTTTGCCTTGCTAAAGAGCCAAAAAACATCAGCTACATCTGTCTGCAATCAAACAATAAAGTACTATTTAACAACATCCTACCTAAAAGCAGCTTCCCAAAAGCAGTTCATTCCACAAACATCAGAGGGCAGCATCCAATAGGAATTCCAGAAAGATACAGACAAATTCTTACACCTAACAGAATAAGACAAAAATAACCTATATAAATGTTACTGATTTTATGGCAAACTTAAATGGATAGTCTCCTAGCTCAAGCATAACTTGAACAGTTAATTAGTTAGCAGAAAATTGGCTATGTAATGCAACTTGAATACAAAGGAGAATGTATTAGAAGCCAATCAGAATTTTTTAAAGGTACAATAGTCCCATCCTTTAGCCTTTCCTCTTCACATATTTTCAGAATGAGAAAAACAGAGGGGCTGAGATTTTTGAGGATCCTTCTATGTTCTAGGCTTAAAATAAACCCATAGGTAATGAGTGAATGGCAAGACTTATTGCTAGAAAGAACTTCACCTTTTCAATACCTTTGTCTACTCAAAGCAGAGGAGCAATTGTAACTTTTCATTTTTGAGGTTACATTGTCCATTTAACACAATCCCTATTCACCTGTTACTCTAGTCAGTGCAAATGTGCAAATCTGATTTTTAATAAAAAACAGGACTTGGAAGCACCAAGGAATTCCAGTGTTTCATAACAAATGGTTAATGCTATACAGAAATAATCACATTTCACAAGTTTTCTTTCTTCATAGTAATAGCAAGACTAATAATTTATTGACTTGTGCTACACTAACAGCTAAAAAAAAACAGGGTTTACTAGTTCACCATTACATTTTATGCAACAGCAATATAGGAAATATTTTTAAATAGAAACAAAAGTGCATATTTCAAAGGTTCTGGTGAGAAAATCAACATCAAGAATTACCATCTGAGACGTGTAAGCAGAATATTGTAAAGAAAGAGATACTCTCCTGAGTGACCTTCTCTGCTCCCTGCCCTGGTGATACAAAGCCAGTAGTGTTTATTCTCCTTTGAAAGTTAGTATCTGTGAATGAAAGACATGCAAGAAGAAAACCGACACAAAAGCTGTTGATGAAAAGGTATTTAAGGACTATAGCTCAGAACTCTACTGAAAGTCGGCTTTGCAAGTTTGAAATTAATCAGTACCATCTTGGTAGTGTAATCTGAAACCTGTGAAGGCCAATGTTTTGCAAATATCAGACAATAATAGCTTAATGTAGCATCAAAAAATGTCAAGCTGTGTAATTTCTGCTTTTTGTAACACTTGAGAAAAACCACCTGATAACCAGTGTTTCACAAAGCCTCATTTAAGTGCTATGGGGGATGGTGCAGGTCGTTGGTAGATCACAGGAAATCCCTGTATTCTTTAGATAAACGTGTTTGCAAGAATTTTCAAGTAATTTTATTTCATTACTTAAGAATGCTCTCCACAAATAAATACCCAGGTACAAAAAATGAAAATATAGACTGCAACTCTATTTCAGGGATATCTGCTCTACTCTTTACCAAAGTATAAAACCATGAGTTCTGCCTGCCAGATTCTTTCTTACATTACTCTTTGCAGCTTTTGAAGTTTTATAAAACTTCAAGGCACATAAGGTCTTGCACTTATCTGAAGAACAATCTTTATGATCTCTACTATTTGCTTTTTGAAGTAACTGTTTCTCATTACTTTTAGGATAAATTAATAGACAATCTCTCCAAAAGAGTTTTGTGGTTTTGAAGATTATTATGCTATTATTACAGGGGATTCCTCTTCCAGTTGTCAACAAGAGTCTTCTTAACTGTCTTGAGTATTACCCTACCCAAATTACCAAGGCAAGAGGCAAATCTGAAATAATGGCTGTGTCATTTCTCTGACACATTAGGCCTTTCCAACATTCCATTTAGCACAAGATTATCAGCCTTGGGTTTGATTCATAAACTGCACATTTAAAACAAAAGTGTTACTAGGATACGTATGTATGCAATTTACCTCATGTTAGCTCAAGACATTCTCCTGTCAACAGCAATCTCTCTCAATTGACCACATGCTACCATATTCCCCAAAGTTTTTTTCATATAAAGGATTAAGAGACTGGAATAATTGGACAACATTTTCTTCTTGTCATTCACAATAAGATATTTTAAAATGCCACTCATTAAGGTATTTGCTTATTGAGGTATTGAAATAAAATTTGAGGGAAGTTTGGACTACAAACAATTGCTTTACACAGCTAGGGAGATGCACTGTACCTGTTCACAAACAGGTACAGTCATTGTTACTTCAGAGAGGTTACTAGTCAGACAGGAATAGTCACCTTCAGTACTACGGAGGGATATTTTGCTCCCATCTATTATTGTTATGTGATTAAAGGCCAGTCCTCACAAATAGAAAGCAGAAAAGGATGTAAGGTGAAACAAACTAATCAAGGCACATGGAGTATCCTAACACAGCCCCAATTCCCAAGGGCAGAGAGAGCCCATGAACCAGGCAGATGATCCATCCACCAGCCTAGGTAACAAGAGGGACTCTCCAGGCCAGTTTACCTACTGCCTAATGGGGTTACTGCCTGAAAGGGTGCAGGACTCATTGTGGGATCAAAGGTGCACTGGGGTGAAAGGAGAATGCAAAAAAACAGAGGGAAGATAAGAGATTCCAAGTGAAGACTCCTGTTTTCCTGGGTGACAGGAATGGCTCCATTCCATCTGCACGTACAGAGGTCAAAGTGCCTGCAAGTGAGAAGATGGCCACAGCTCCCAGGGGCTCACGAGCCTGCAGTGCCAGGGACTGGAGAGACGTGCGTGGGTGTGGGCATGTCGGTGCACGGAACCTCCAGCCACCTGACCAGCCTGCAAGCACAGCAACAGCCTCGGGAGCCAGGCGTCAGACAGGCACTAAAACTGGGCCAGACTCTGCAGGGAACAGTCTGAGCTACTGAAAGAACCTCTCTCTTACATAGCCACAAGAGATTAGGGTCTACTAGATCTGAGTAGACCCTACTCAGGTCTACATCCCTGAGTAGGGATGGCAACTGGAAGCACCAGAAAGTCTGAGCTGGCCACCTGGGGTTTGAGGAGTGGCTAATGTTTAAGGCTATAGGTCAGGACCAGCTATCCAGAAGACTCCCTTTCATGAGGCAATCCTGTGGCCAGCTGCCACAAGGCTAAGGCCAGTAACTGGAAAGATCCAGCAGATTCACCTGTACATGTGTCTGCACATTCAAGAGGGTGTGAGTACCAGAAACTGAATTGGGGCTGCAAGCCCCTCAGGTCAGTAACAGTGGAGGCCAGATGATCAGGAACCCATTCTAAGTGTCTAAGGCCAGTTATTGGAGGAATCCACCTTACATACATTGATGTATTTTTCATTAAAACCTTTCACCCTGATCAGTCAGAGAAGGGAACAGGATCAGGACACTTGTTTGTGGTTGTGCAAGCACTGCTTCCTGTGTGCTGATCTCTGTGGCCAGACGTGTGTGTATGCACTAAGAGCCTATGATCCCATTGGAATAAATGCTCCACTTTGCTACTGCTTGGATCCAGGAACATGGAAATGCAGCAGCCTTGCCTCCATCACACTACTGGTCTGGACAATTCCTAACATGTACCACTGTCAAAAGTATAAAAAAGAAGAAATATGAAGTTTCAAAAATCACTGGTGTCATAGACAAGCATTCTCAGTGATCTGTTTGCCAATTCAAAGCATCTCTTCCTTAAGCAACCAGCCATTTTTTAACTACCTTTATCAGTTAATCTAGCTTTAACACCCCTGCATAGTAGGAATTTTAATACTGCAGACATAGAAAAGGTGTCTATATTGTGACCTGAAAACTTTTCAGAATGAAAGGACAATTTCAAATTAGTGTGCAAAATACATAGCAGTGCATAAGTTGCAGTCATAAAGACTGAGGCCCTGTGCTCAGGCAAGTCAAGTTTTAGCCATAAGAAATCCCTCAACAATCAGTGCTAACCTCCTTTAGTTAATGGATATCATGGTTGTCAGAAATACTTTTCAATCCATGTGGCATGTTTGTACTACTGTAACTCCACAGCAAACTTAGCAGAATGTCCAAACGGTGAGAGGTGCAGCCCTGATGACTACGTTCCTGTCACAATTCCTTTCATCAGCAACCTGAGTTTTATCAACTGCATGAACCAACCAATAGACAGACTCATGTCTCTCCTACAGCATAGCCCACAAGTGCAGCAAAACAGGAACAATGCATTTCCTTCCTGCTCATAATCACACAGGAGTAAAAAATTGGGATGATAAGATGCTTAATTCGACTCTAAAATGCACTAAGAATTTCTAATTCTCCTCAATAGCTTTTCTGAACATTTGCAGCAGTACCACAAACTTTTTATGACATATTTTGTCATAGAAGCAATGACTTTATTGACTAGGAGATAGTCGATGCAATGCCAGATGTCTGATACCTAAACTTTTCAAGTGGAAAAATCTTGATAACATTCCTATGCAAAATATTTGCTGGTCAAATGCTTGTCAAATTCAGCAGAGTTTTTAAATGAAGTTTCAACTTCAAATCATTGAACGTTTCATCCTTTTAAGTTTACCTCATATTTTGAAGTTCTTTGACAGGTTCTGGACCAATTTCTTAAAATAAGAATAGCTGAGAAGCAAAGTGGTGAAAGTGCTGGTTAAGCTCTGATACTGATGAAAACAGCTGTGTATAGGCCAAGGAAAAAAACCAGCTACCTGTTATAACTACCCTCCTCTGCTAAGCTTGTGGATATAGTTTCTACCCTTTTCCATGCACTATAATTCACTCAATTCTCCCTCTGCCAGAACAGTTAGAGAGCAAGAGTACAATTGAACATCAGTGCCACACATAGCAGAAAGGTATGGCTGGCAGCACAAAAATGCTAAACTACAGTGTAAGGGAAACATGTTCCATTTTAATAGGGTCAAATTCACTGACCTCTAAATTCACAGCACTGACAACAGACTGATTTCTTCTGTGTATCTCAAAATTGCTATTAGAATAGGACTTTTTTGGACCTGAATAGAAAGATGAACATTATCTGCCTAACTGAAGTGGCAATAGTGACAAAATATTGCCTTTTAGGGAGTCAACAGCTCCTCCCATGCAAGTTTGCAAATGATACAGTTTTGTATCATCTGCAAACTTGCTACTATCCCTTCTAGTCCTGTGTCCAAGGCATTTATGAAGATGTTTAGCTGTTAAATTCTTAAAGTGTTCTTCTGCTGTTTATACCAATTCTCAAGATAGAAGCCTGTAGTCTCCAATCCTCTTGTTCCTCAGGCTAGAGTAGCGTTCTAAACAAATGACTCCTTACCAAACTGATTACCCAATAAATTCCTGTGAATTTTTATATGTTCATTGAAGGATCCTGCCTCAAAATGTAATTCTAGTTTCAATATGGTACTTCCTTTTAAGTAATTTTCTTCTTAAACATGCCATCACCATTGCTAAATTCTTTCAGGTGTAGTATTCCAAAACCTTATTCAAGGCTTGAAATTTTCATGTTTGCACATTTCCAAAAGCTAACAGAAAATTCAATGTCTCCCTCCCCTATCCCAGAGCATGATCGAGCTCTTTCTGCCTCTGTGGAATATACTAAACTAGACTATTCAGGCAAAGAAAACACTTCTTGGCTAAAGAAAACAGAAAAACACTGCTGAGTGCATTAATGCCTTCAGACGATAGATTTGCTTTGCTGAACTGTATTTTAAAGTTATCAGTGAACACAGCTGAAGCAACCCATTTATGAGAGTTACTATTAACACACACAAAATGCTAAACTTCAAGGCTTAGAAGGCCATCTAAATGCAATTTACTCTGTAAGGTTATGCACCCTTCAGGATATTACATGATCACAAGACAGTCAGAAGTGGGCATAAAACAGATGTGTGGCCATAGCGCTCAGTCTCTACTGAAGAAGTAGCTGATGTATAAAAACTGAAAAACACCAATACATTCAGCAAGATGTGTGTGTCACTCACTAAAGTGAATGAAATGCAATTTAACACTCAAGAATAAATTACAAATGCAGCTAAAGGAACATTCAGTGGGACATTAACTGCCACAGGACAGAGCTTTTCCTTAAACAAAAGCCTTTTATGGACTTTTCTAAGAGTCTAACTCACAATTAAGTTTTGCATATGCACTTTTTGTACAAACAGCATGTTTCAATAACTTACAACAAGGGATGTTTATCCTCAGCCTTCAGCTTGACAGCAGTTTATAGGTAAAGAATTCCCACACAGGTGACAACAGACACTGGTTTTGCAAGGAGATATACCCCCACAAAACTGTATACAGTGGAATTATTTGTGGCACTTGAGACCTTTACAAAAGAACTTTGTCAGTTAGTAAAACTTTTCTATTTGACAATACGAGGCAGATTTATATCTCATCTGATATAACTGCAGCAAGAAGCTTCTTGCACCTTGATGAGGTTCTTCTCCATTCATATATTTAGTACATTTTTAGTACATATACTAAAACCGTATAGCTTTTAAAATAAACTTGGTTCTTCTTTTGCTTACTAGCAGTATGATGCAGCTTAAAGTAATTTCAGTGTTTAACAGTGCAAATAATTTTTTTACATTATCATCTTCTACCCAACAAAAGTTTGCTTCATTTAAACTGCATGTTTTCTTTAGTAAAGCAAACATCATACATATTTTTTTATCGTATTTTTATTTCGAACTAGTAGATTTCAACCACTCACAAGGAGTTTTTCATCAGAAGAAGTAGAAGTGAAGCACAATCATCCTTACATTTTTTTTCATGTTATAATCTGTATTAACTTGAACTAAAGCAAAAACACGGGGGAAAAAATCTTTTAAGTAGTTACACCAGGCGAAATCTGGGTTTCACATTTCAGCTGACTCCACCCCTAGTAACTCAGAATGCTGTTTCATGGTATTTCAAGATATTAAGTCAGAGCTTGTCATCCTGCCATCCTCTGTAAGTCCTTTACAACAGCATCGACACTTTCATAATTGCATGATGAGGCAATACAGAGCGCTGAGTTGGCCAAAACCTAGGTAGTTTTCGAGCAGGTCACCACAGCAGATCAACTCACTCGTGTGCTAGGAGGGACACAAGCAGTACAGGGACCGGGGGACGCCAGAGCTTGCACAGCGCTGGAAAACAGTGACCATCACCAAACCAATAAACTCACTGTGCTTTAAACTGCTGTAGAATCTGAGCAGAGGTAGAGCTAGACTGGCCCAGAAAGGCCCTAATTTTTCCTCCACTTTCAGCAACAGATTTCTTGCCACTCCTCTTTTCCTAGCTTTAGGATTCTGGTAGCCACAGGTGAACAGGATTATGAAACTATAATCTAAAGGAAAACCAGTAATTTCCATTCCCTAATCCCACTCACCACTTGGCCACATTAAAATTTCTGCTGACAGAGGGCAACAGAACCATGCAGAGTGTGGGATGCTCGGATACGCACCCCTTTAATTACGGGGCTGAACTCACTGGTTTCTGTGAGAAGACTGGCTGTATTAAGGTATCCCGAAACAAACAGTTTTGCTTCACTGAAGTTATATTGGACAATCATAAAGTTACTAAGTTTCAGACCCGAAGGAGCACCGTGAAATTTTCTCCTTTTGGAAGAAGGAAACGCAATCCTCGTCGCGTCACTCGCCCTGTCCGACCAAGCAGAGCCAGGGACGGGCTCAGCGCCGCGGGGACGCGCACGGGGGCGGCCACTCCTGAAAGTTTTCCTTGTTTGTTTAAGGCTTCCCGACCGCCGCTCTCCAGCACCCGGCCCGCGGGACGCCGGG
>VXAX01000983.1:840244-904395 GCA_013399835.1 Leptocoma aspasia | reverse complement strand
TTTTTTTTTTTTCAGGACAAGAAAGGGTAAAATAAAATTGGACACTGTCCTAAACTATCTCCAGGCACCAGGCCCATATCTGCGGGGGAATGCTGTGATCTCCCATGGCTGCCAAAACATTTGTGTGGAATTTAAGAAATTTGTTTTGATCTTCAGACCCATAATTGTGTAGCTGTCTTGCCAAACAGCCAATAGCAGAAAGAAATGAATAAAAGGGTGATAGAAGGGCTTAACAACTTGCTCTCCTCTTTTGAATCCCTTCTGTTCTTGCAAAGTAGATGAGTAAGTAAGACTAAATTAGACCCCTTTAATTAGTGACAATAGCCCTATTCTGGTATCTGATGCCAATTTAGTCAGCATTTCTGCTAGTACCAGATTTGGTAGTTACGTCAACAGTTTCCCAACACTTGCTGCCTGCACTTGAGGATCTATGCCCAGTAATGACAGGGTGGCATTTAAAGCATTCTGTACCTAAGGAGGTACCAGCCTCACATGCTGCCTCCTTGGAGCTGAATGAGGTCCTATACTCATGGCCAACACTTCAGTTACCTGCTACACAAATGGGGAACTCTGACGGTCTTTACAAGAGAATCAGCTTCTTTCAAGAATGCTTTGTAGGACCTCTGCCTCATGCTGCAAAGCAACACAAATGACAAACAATTCAGAGGACTGAACACAGGAACTGTAGAATTGAAGACAAATTGAGAGAACACACACAGACCACTGTTTTATAACCTGCTTCAGTAGCAAAGTTTTTATATACAGTTTTTATATACAGTGAGTGAAGCCTTAGACAAAGCCCCCTTCTCAAGTTTCTTACCTCATTTGTTACTTTAATTTGCAAGCATGGATGCAAATAGTTTGTTGCTTCTATAGTTTGATGTTTCATAGTTTGTTGCTTCAGAAGCAGTAACCAGGAATATCTCAACTTCCATAACCAAAAGCAGTAATGAATCATCTCTGCCAATAAATTAGCAGAGGCTTCTTGGCATTTTGAGATCAAATTCCCAAAGTCTGCTGTTTATCCCAAAATTGCCCACTTGTATTTCTTGCACTTTCTCCTAGACAGTACAAATAATACATTCAGAGAGGGTTTCTGAACAAGTTAATAATTTTATTTACCATTTTATCACAACACACCCTAAGCATCACCAATACCAGTCATGATTGTAGTCCACTTACATTAGTTTTCACCAGAAATACTTTCTTGTCAGATTGTTCAGGCAAGAAGTATTAATTTATTCCTGGGAAAGGCATTTCAACGTGTCTGTCACTATTCTAGGCATCAAAAGCATCTATTTATGCTCCTCTGAAACCAACAGTATGTCATCAACGTGAAATAACTATAGGGATATAAATTTTTAAACAATTC
Organism: Leptocoma aspasia; assembly: GCA_013399835.1. Taxonomy (NCBI): domain Eukaryota; kingdom Metazoa; phylum Chordata; class Aves; order Passeriformes; family Nectariniidae; genus Leptocoma; species Leptocoma aspasia. The sequence goes on along the minus strand of VXAX01000983.1, from coordinate 903,023 downwards.
CATTATCATTAATTATGTAACATTTATCATAGGAAAAAAAATAGTCTTTGCAGTGTGATTCTTTCTGTTTCTTTCTTTCCAGACACTTCCCCTCAGCTTTCCTGCCAAGCTTTCAGAATTTTAAATTGTTTAATATAGTCTTTGAAGTGAGGTCAGGAAGAGGTCAGTTGGAGGCAGTATCCCAATGGGTTAATGTATGGTCATGTTGAAAGGAGTGCTAAGATGGAATTGAAGACAGTTTATTAGACAGAAAATGTGTAGCATCTCATGATGCAAACTGTAATTTCTGACTGCTACACAGAGACCTTTTAAGTAGATCAATATACTACGTTTTTCTTAGAGTACTTTTAGATTTTTTTAATTAAATTTGTGTATATTAAAAAACTACAACCACACAAGATCTTTCATTCACAGAGATGTTTATTTTTGTCTTCAATGTTTGTAGGGAATACGATTTCACTACAAAAGTGTCTCAGAGAAACTCCATTCAAAGTCTAGGCTTAAGAATGAAGGGAAAATATACTTTCAGCTGTACCAGTCCTGAGCAAAGTTTAAAAAAAATTAAAAAAAATCCACTAGAGATACGAAGCAGCACCAATTAAACCAGAGGGCCCCTTACTGATACCTGCTCATGCTTTCTTTTCTGCTTGAGAATTGGTAAAAACTTAGGTAGGAAAAATTACTGTATTAGAATGTGGACATAAGATTCACAGTCCCAATCTCTCACCAAATACTACCCTTTTTTTTAACAGTTAGAGTCCAGGGCCTCAGTTTTACTTTCCATTATGTAGTCAGGACTGCTAACAGCAAGACTGTTGCCCCCATGGTGTAACATTTTCTCTTACTCAAATTGGTAAATAAATATTTATTTGATATATTTCTTTTAATAAATATTTATTTCCTATCAATATCAAGTTCCTGAAAAGTTACATTGTTCTTAGAAGTATACCACTCATAGCAGTTATAAAACTACTGATAACATCAGGTCTCAAAACAATTCAAGTGGCTTACAATCTGTCTCTTGTTGTTTCAGTGAAAGGAGTTCAAGCCATTGGTAACACTCGGTACTTAATAGTTGGTTTATCCAGGACATTCAGATTCAATCTGACAAAGTAAATACTTCTAAGAGTCAGAACAGAAAAGGCACTTACTCATTTTGGGGAAGACACCTGGCAAGTAAGATTTTTATTTTCAAAATAACAAGCCCTTTTTCTAAGAATAAAACCCTTAAAAAACTAGTTGGATAAACATAATCCCTATGAACAAAACCAACTTAGGTACCCCTTCCCAAGAAAGGTAGTACTGTCCTTGACTGAGAAACTGAGAAATGTGAAAGCATCCAGAAATACTCAAAAGTTTTATTCACTTCTGTGATATTCCAGTAGACCATCACAACTGGCTAGAAGAAAAAATCTCCTCCAAAGAATAGATGTTTTACAAATTGAAAGCCTGAAAAATTTCTGGACTGTTTTTTATTAGGTACTTGTATCAGCAATAAAATGTAAGATTCTAATGTATATAACCAGGAACATAACCTTGGTTACAACCAACAACCTGTGACTTCAACCAGAGGAGTAAATCTTTTATCAAACTTCCTTGCAATTGAATCATTGCCTCAGTGATGCTCTGTGTAAGGCACTTAGTAAATTTGAAGAGCATCTGACAGTACTGTTGGTAGTTTTGATTTGTTTGTGAGGATGCTCTAACAATGCTTCAAGATTAACAGGTTAAGGTGTGGAATAATCACTGAAAACAGCCATATTAATTACTGGCCACAAAACTCTTCAGAAGCCACATCCATTCTAGTCTAGGTTCATATCACCCTTGCAACATAAAGCTATCCTTTTCTTAGCAGTCCAGGAATTAGACCCTTTAAATTGTGTAGTAGCTAATTGTATGAGAGGAATTAATTTTGTTCCCAACTCCTTCATCTAAACTTCCACCCTTTCAATAAATAACTTGTATGCAAGAGTGAAATATTCATGGTATTTAGTATTTAATTCACAAAACCCTACATCTTTAGCCAAATGTCACTCAACCAACAGCCATCAAGAATTATAAAGCAAGACACACCTCTAAGAAGCGTGTGTGTTGCCTACTTCCAATACAGTATACAGAGAAAGGAACATTAAACAGACAAAAAAGACAAAGACGCCATTATATGGCTCTTCTAGGGATTATTCTGAAAATACATTTTCTTTGTTCTTCCTTCCCCCCTCCTTATTACTCCATAGTTTTGTTGGACTGAGGGCTTTTGAAGGTGTTTGACATTTTAGAAACAGAAGCTTCCTACTTGGAGTTTCCGTAGGAAAGCAGAGAAAGCACTCAGTATCTGTGCATGCTCCTCCAATCTCCTTCTCCAGCGGGGACTAAAAGCATTTTACTTGGCAACACTTGCCTCCATCAGCTGGAAAGAATTTTGCTTATTTTGCCACATTTGGAAGACTCCCAGCATAGAATAATACCATTTGCAGAAACACAAATAATTGGCATCCCAGAATGCCAGGTACCTCAGAGTGCTTGAATGGTACACAATCAGTGTACCTAAGTTTGCTCAGCAAGAATCTCTTCAGGTAATCAATTATACAGAAACAAAGACAACAGTGACAAAATTGATATTGACCTCTAAGCTCCCACATCCCATTGTTCTGTATGCCCACGCTGATCTTAAAGAAACCAAAATATAGTTGAAGAACTGGGAACAGCAGTCAAATTCCCCACTTAAAAAAGCAGACATAATAAATTACTTCAAACTCACTGCATCCACTTATACTATAAATGTATTTAAGAGAAACAAAAGAAAAAGGAGAAGAAGATATCAGGAATCAGAATGTGTTTCCTTCAGAGGTGGGAGTAATGATAATACATGTAACCTGAAGAGATTTCCCTTGCCTAGATTAATTCATAGCTGAAGGCTGTTACAGAAAGAGATAATCAGTCAGATGCCAGATTTTCCTGCTCAGAGATCTGTGCCATCAGGAACTGGGCTTGACACTGAAGCATTTTTATTTATTCTGTGCAAAGAAGAATCAGCTTGAAATAGATTGTTCATGGATGACAGTTATATATTAGATGCATATAAATGGCAAATTAGATCTCTGTGTTCCCAAAGTGGGTATTCAGAAAGTAGAATTGGCCTTACCCCTCACTTGTCTTAACAGATGCAAAGTGATTGAACAACTCTATCCTTCTTTAGTGACAAATATCTGGGACTATCTTTGAACCAAACAGAATTTGCAGTTTGTAGAATCTACTGATCTTCGGAAGAGGGTAATGAGCCACATTTCATTAGCCTGGGTTACATTTTATTTCCTTTTTCTGCATCCTTTTGCTTCTTCATACAGAAGAGGAAAATTACATGCATGTGGTTAGCAAGTTATCAAAAAATACATTAATAGTCTCTTTTCCTCAGCTATCTTCTCAGTAACTCCACTTTAAATTAGAGCTCCGTTGGTCTACAGCTACATGTCTTAAAAGCTTGAGGAAGCACGTTCACTTTGCTTTGACCAAGATCAGTATTTATACACAGATGTGCTGGTTTTGACTGGGATAGTAAATTTTCTTCACAGTAGCTGGCACAGGGCTGTGTTTTAGATTTGTGCTGGAAACACTGCTGATAACAGAAAGATAGTTCAGCTGTTGCTGAGTAGAGCTTACACAGAGTCAAGGCCTTTTCTGCTTCTCCTACTGTCCCACCAGTGAGGAGGCAGGGGGTGCATGAGGAATTGTGAGGGCACACCTGACCCCAACTGACCACAGGGATATCCCAGACCATGTGGTGTTGTGCTCAGCATATAGAGCCGAGGGAAGGAGAAGGAAGAGGGGGGTGTTTGGAGGGATGGTGTTTGTCTGCTCCAGTCACCATTACCTGTGATGGAGCTCTGCTCTCCTGGGGATGGCTGAACACCTGCCTGCTCATGGGAAGTTGTCAATGTTTTGCTTTGCTTGCATGTGCAGCTTTTCCTTTACCTGTTAAATTGTCTTTATCCCAACCTATGAGTTTTCTGACTCTTACTCTTTGAATTCTCTCCCCCACTGCACAGAGGGAGAATACCCAAAGGGCTGTGTGGTACTTACTTGCCAGCTGGGGTTAAACTATGACAGAAAACAGTGTAATCAAAGACTACACTTTTCCAGGCGGCCTAGATCCTCAAAACATAGTCCTGCTGAAATAGTCCTCCATCTGCCAAGATATGCCATACTTTCTACAAAATAATTAAACATTTGGAACTAGTTTTTAGAATGTTGTTACTGAACAATATTTTTTCTGGTGGCAATCTTCTTTTTAAGCATATGGTCCAAGGAGCGATTACATAAGGTTACAATTTTGTCTTTTACAAAACCCCAAATGGGACAGCAATCTCTTTTAATCATTCTTAATAATAATCATTTAGAGCTATGGAATATGTTTTTGCCCTTCATCCTCCATGTTTAACCTCTTAAAAGTACACCTAAAACTTCCTGTGCCCATTAAACTGTCTGCTCTTAAAATCTGCCATTAGCAGAGAGAGCAAGTTCATTCTGATGACTTTTATCTGCCTCCCATAGTAAAAGGGGCAAGATTATGATTGAATACATCACAATGATTCAGCGGTGGTTTGTTTTTATTAATTTTTACCAACACAGTTAAATAAAGGCTGTAATAAGCTCCTGCATTACCAAGACTCTAGGATCTGAAACTAATTTGTTTTTTCACTGCATTTTCTTTTACTGTTTGATCTAATGGTACAGTTTAGGTAGGGGGGACACACCTGGACTCCTGGGCCTTGTTCACAGACATATCACCATCTGTTGGCAAAATGTCTTAGGAAAGTCATGTAAAGACCACTTGCTGTTGGAGAATAGTGTTTTCCAGCAAGCATGCAGTTTTCCATTGCTGTTGTACCATTTACTCCATTCTAGACAGGAAGTTACAATAGTTTCTACAGAGCACTGATTTGTAATTAACTTATGAAGTACTTTTCCAAGTTTAATTAGTGGTTAAATCCTGTTAATTCTTGTTAAAACATGGGTTCTTTAGATGTCAAGCTAAGCTTAATATGATTGTTGTTTTAGACAAGTCTTCTAAGTCCCTTTTAACAGTTTCTCCTCTTTTTAAAACTTTAAAAGCACAAAATAAAACCATCTGAGCTTCTACAGTTCGACTGATTTTACTGTACAGTTTTTGCTAATTTGAAGTTATAACCTTTCATACTGAGACTACTCTGACATAAATTGGGGCATAATTTTAGGTTAGGAAAACCTCTGAAAGCTCAAGCTGTGTTTCCAGTACACCCAAATCTTAACTTTGAGATAGAAGTACACATTTTCAAAATGCCATATTTGACTGACTGGTCCACTAATCAAAACCAGCATTAACTTTCTATCTTTTCTATCTCATTCCTGAGTAAGCACAGGCTAAATTTACTACAAGTATAGCACTTGCTGTTGCCTTTGGAGAAATTAAGTGTAAATGCCTGTTTCCTTACAGTTTCTAATTTTGAATGAAGTATACCCAGACTTCCTAGTAGGGAGAAGAGCCAAATAAAGGCATGTCACAGGAAAAAAAAAAAAAAAACCAAACAGATACAGTTAAAGAACCCTGGATAAAAAGTACACAATAGACAGTTCCATGCCAAGTCAATCCTGTTAACAAAGTAAAATCAAACAGCAAAACATAGGAAACTGTCAGGATTTTAAGACAGGAGACGAAAAAAGTAAAGAATTTCAGATGCAAGATGTGAAGTTTAGAAGACCTGCCCAAACATTACAGTGAACCAATAGAGCTAATTCTATAAAGTACTGTCTCGCATGGCTACTTGAAAATGTGCTATTCACAATATTAAAAAAAAGTAAAGTGCACAAATTATAAAATCAAACCATTTTGAGATTTTACAATCTATGCCCCAAACCATCAAATATCTAGATAAACACATAATAAGTTAAAACTTCAGTCATATTCTTAATTATTGACTCTTAATATCAAGAATTTTAAATTTTTAAATGTAATTTATTTATTACTACCTCCTTTGTTGTAATCAAGATTTTATATGGTATAATTCAACCTGCTACTGAGTAGAAGAATTTTTATCTCCAATACGTAGATTTAAATTAATGAAAAAAAGAGATCAGTCAACTGTATATTTGTTCTGTTTCTTATACCACCTATAATTAATGGCAAAGTTAGGAAGAGAAGAGACTGAATTACTGTACACTTTATCAATGAATTATACTTAATTTTCCCCCATTTCTCCCCCCTTTTCCTTTCTGAAACCAGACAATCAATCAGCACACAAAGGAACTCATTTACATGGAACACTGTCACACTTGTCCTCGTGGGGCCACCATTTCATGAACATCCCAGGATGTATGGCTGTTGAAGACTGGTGCATATATAGATTTAACAAATAACAGTTCTTATGCAGAGAGCAATCACAGAGAAAAATAGCTAATCAGAACACATTACAACATTAAATTTTCACTTTTTATAAATGGAGTAAAGATGCTTTTAAATATATTTACAGTTAGAAAAAAGGACTTAGGATTACTACAAGTCAAAATTATTTAGAAATTATGAGAGTGAAGTTCATTTAAATTATATTATGAACAGAGTCAAATGCAGTGTTTTGCTTAGAATTTGTCTACTCTGCTATCAGCATTGTCATATTCTTTTAATCACCATTAGGCAAAAACTTAACTTTGCTTAATGCTAAAGCAAGCATCATTGCAATTAAACTCTGACAACCTAAAAGCTCAGTTAAAACCACCACAGCTTTTAAGATCCCAGCCGACTTCTGTAGCACCTGTACTAGAAACTGCTCTTCAATGTCTTGTTCCATAAAGAACAGTGAGACTTTTTGCATTCTTTTTGATAACCATACTTGTACCACATCTTTGAAATTATTATCTAGAGCCAGTTGAATCATAGTAAAATCCATTCCATCCTTTCTTTCAAACCAAATGGCTACTTAGTTCTGAAGATAGAGTCCTTTTGTTGGCAGTGCTGGGTGGTTCATTCACATAAACTTAAATAAAAATACATTTCCCATTTAGTGAATTATTGGTAATAGATTATTATTTCTTTGCAAGGAATTCTGAAATGTGTTAGCATTCATTACATTTCAACTTAGAAACACATTTCATAAAACCTCTTGCAATGAGATTTACTATCCTTAAACTGCTTATTTTAAACAGTTTCAGCTCTTTTGTAATCCATTACATCAGTATATTCTGGAAATAGTCCCACCTAAAAATAAAATATAAAAAAAATAAAATTGAGAAGCATGTATTTTTCTTTTAAAAACTAGTGTATGTTATTCTGAACACTAGCCCGGCCCCAAAAACATTTAAGAATCTTAAAAAGCATGTTTTACAGATACTAAATTTGGCCAGGTAACAGCAATGAACAGACATCCTATTTTTAGTAAGATAAAGCAGAATACATAATAAACAGGTCAGTAGTTATCCATCTGAAATGGGCTATAATTAACATTTGATGTCTAAAAAGTTTAAACAGCAACACCAAGAAATGAGGTATGTATGTTCTCAGATATCACATCAGACTCTCATTTTATGCAACTAACTGTATTTCACAACTAGCATCTTACAAAATAGAACAGTACCATTGTGCCTGTAGAAGTACTGCATTAAAAACAGAAAAATACATTACTACAAGAAACCACCAAACATCACAATTGTCAGGGGCTACAAAAATCCATTGTTGTAAGCTCTTAAGAAGACATATCATATGCGGGTAATAATTTGGGGCTGGATTCACTACCAAGAAGGTTCCATCCAACTTTCACATAGGCTTAAAAATATATTTACTTTGAATGAAAAAGAAAAGGCTCACAGGAGTGTAAGTGCCCTACCTCACTAAAAGGAGCTAAATGGACTTTTGTACTGAACCGGAATATATAATTTAAAATCTATACATGAATTGTATGTATCTATCAAAACACTTATTGGTTGTAAACAAAAATGCAAAATCTGTATTCACAAAAATATTTTATTGGTAATTTTACATAATACCAGATGGTATTGTAAATAGTTCTGCTCTTTATCAGTATATTGCTAAGTGCGTAAATGTTGACAGCTTATGCCATAAAGTAGGATACTGAGACTTTTTCAAATTATTTATGACATAATATATTCTAATAGGCCAATTCAATATTAAAGAAACTGATTCAGGAACAAAAAAAAATTAATAGACTTGTTATTTCCTTATTCTTGTCTAACATCTGATATTCCTGTACTGAAATAAGCGACTATGTGACACTAGAAAAATCTGGGGCAAGGAAACAGCACTAAGCAGAAATGAGAACTGCAGTTCTGCTCTTTTTAAAGCTTTTCCAAACTTTCATATTTTCAAATAGTTTTTGCCAAATCCATCACCATCTGAGGTTCAGTATTGGTTACACAACACAAAATACCAGTGTACAGTGACAATGCAGTACTTTACCTGGATTGCAAGGTTAACTAATCAATGCTTAGAATCTGTTTTCTATTTTGCTTGTAAACATTACAATAAGTGTTTTAAGTGTCAAAAAATATTGGTAAAACCATCAACATAATTCAGTAACAGTAATCTAGTAAAATGTGTCAAACATTGGCAAAAATCCATACAAATGTTTTCTTTAATAACATTTTTCCTATTTAACCACACCAAGTACCAGCAGGTGTTTTTAAGAAGATAATTATTATGAAAATTCTGTTGCAGCAATAATTGATTAAGTTGATCTTTGACTTGCATACATATAACTATGTTTCACAATTCTCAAATAATACATATTTAGGCAGCTTCAACTATGTTATAAAAATTTAAATTCAGTACATGCCAATAGTAGAGATTCCAAGAGTTGTGTTAGAATTCACTAAACTAAAAGTGACAATGGACATACCAATAACACTGCATAATGAACATTCAAACCACATTTTCATGGCACCCTTACACATGTAGATTAAAAAGTTGGTCTGAAGATGCTTCATAAGCATTTGTAGATAGCATTTAAATTACTCTAGAATCACAAAATAAGCTGAGTTGGAAGGGACCCAAAGGGATCATCAAGTCCAAATTCCGGCCCTGCAAAGGACAGCCCCAAGAGTCACACCACAGACCTGAGAGTGTTGTCCAAACACTTCCAGAACTCTGTCAGGCTGGTGCTGTGAGTACTTCCCTGGGGAGCCTGTTCCAGTGCCCAACCACCCTCTGGGTGAGGAACCTTTTCTGGTATCTAACCTAAACCTCCCCTGACTCAGCTTCATGCTGTCATTGTTTCTATCACTGCACTTATTTTCTTTCTTTTTTTAAAACTGCATTACTTTTCAGTCAATATATCAATTATGCATGACTAATCTGTCATGAAAATGTGGCGACAGAACTTATGTATTTGCATGTTTTGAAGAGACTAAAGAAACGGGAGGAAATAAACTTTAATGAGATTCCCCGTTCAGTGATGACGCTTCTCCTCTGGGTGAAGATGACCTGGACATTCCCCTCTCTGTGTTGTCAGAGCTAGAACCACTCTGACTGTGTTGATCTGCAGAAGCAGCACTGGAAGCAGGTGGTGACTTAGTTTTCTCCTTAAAGTCTGTAATAATGACTGTCAGATCTCCAACGGTAACTTCCAAATGCTGAGCACTACTTCGATCCACATTTTTCAACCTTGGCCTAAATAAAGCAAATAATCATATTAAAAGCACACCATCTTATTATTTTGTCTCCCTCCTACTTTTTAGGAGCTCTGGAGAACAAATGTGTATATAAGACTTCTTTTCGCAACACATAATATGTAGGAAAACAATGCACCAGAAATATTAATGGTGGAATGTTTCCCAGTTTGCTACACTGAAATAGTAGCATATAACACATTACCATCTCCTAAAACTATTTAGAAGTTGACATTTTGAATAATGTCACTGTGCAGCAATATGTGAAGGTTTTTACTTTTAAAACCCAAGTCTTTCTTTATTGTGACTATGCGAAGTTATAAACTTGATCCAGGGAAACATCCATCTCTGCAGCAGCCTGAAGCAACAATTCTAAGTAGAAAATGATGTTCAGTAATGAAGATGTTGGTGTCTGTCTTTTGAATTCAACAGCACAGACAATGTTAACTTGCAGCAAATGTTACCTCATTTCAAAACCTCATTAGGACCACTAGTATACTATTTGAACTGGACTTTGTGTTCACAGTATATCTCTGGTATTCCTGGCATAGGCTCTGTTTTAAATTATGCAGAGATTAATTATACATAGTGCTAACAGAGTAAGTCTCTTCATTCAATCTTTCAATTGTTTCATTTTTCACAACAAAAAGAACTAAAGAATCATTTAACTTATGTTTTGCATCATATTTTTGCTAGTGACATACATAAAATACTTTCAATTTAGTCCTTTCCCATGATCACCATGAAAAACTGACACCAGACAGCTGAATTCATACAAGCAGTTATAAACAGCACAGTTTGTGCATTTAACTGACTCCACAGCTACCACTGGCTCAAGCTGCAATAAAATAATGACATCAAATGTTTGCAGGTGTGATAACAGTAAAGCTCTAACCTTTACCCTATCATCAACTTTGTTTGGTAGAGTTGGTTCCCATTCACTTCAGCTGAAACAACTCATGTCTTTTCTCCACTAGAACTGAGATAGGCTTTGACATCATGCTCCCCTGAGGCTGAAGAAGCAACTCAGAAAAAACTGAAAATCTGCTGATGTGCATCATGGGAATAGAGAGAAAACTTCAGAATTATCAACTTGTGCCAGTGCTGTGTACCTGGATCTTATTAATTATATTTAGTGTGAATGAAGATTTTTATAGTTGTTTCCACCAACAATATACACATTTTAAGGCAAAAGGAAAAGGATATCCTTTTCTCAACGAATAGTGAAGAAATCTGCCTAAACTAATCAAGCATTCTTAACCATCGTACCCAGTGAAACAATTATTAAAAAAAATTAACTGTTTGAAGCATTTAAAAAAAATAGCAATTCCTAATGCAAGGTAATACTGGTATTTCAGGCCAAGATTTTTTTTGAGCTATTTTTAAAATTTCCTTACTCTTTCCGTACCTCACTTTTTGCATTTTTACTGTATTATTACAATTTACCCATTAATACTTCAATTTATAATTTTTAACTAGCTTAACTAAAGCTCACAGTGCTAACATCAAATGCTTAATAACTGAAGTACTTCAGCTGCATGAGGTAAGCTTGTAAATTTGAGTATTTAAAAAAGAAAAAAGGAAAGGAAATAACACCTCAGTGTCCTTAATCCTAACCATGACTTTCCTAATGACTGCTCTCTACTGACTCTCAGTCCCACACTTGTTCTGATTCTAATGATCCTGTTTCAGGCACAACAGAAGCATCTGCTACTTCTCTGCATAACTAATCCCAAAGGATATTTCTTGGCTGGGCTATTTTGGAGTGCTGCCAAAAAAAAAATCAATAGTTCCTCCTACATTTGCTTAGATTACATGTCTTAGACACTTCTCAGTTTTTTGAACAGCATTCTTGCCACAATAATTTTATGCTTGGATTATGATGAATTAGGGGTTAAACCTGCTGCTTTTGTTTAGCAGTTTGCACCCTCCTTTCTTAGAGCAAGATCAAGGCTTTTACAACTGCTTGTCTGTACTGCATTATTTCATGTTTTCAGTTCCAAGAGTCCTTCAGCATCCCAGATGTGGCATAGAGAGTTCTATCATTAGGTAATACACATACCTTATCCTGTCACATTAATTTACGCCCTAGTTCAGCCCTTCAAAGCTGAAGGGTTGTACACAAGGCTATCAATAACTAAATTATTTTTCTTACGCATCTGCAGTCTGGTACTGGTTCTCTCTCCTCCCTCTACTATTTTGCATGAAAACTAATCACTCCCATCCCCTCTTTTTTCCAGAGGTTAATATCATCAATTTGCCTATCAACAGTTTTGTATGGTATGAAAAATATTTCTATAAACCCTTAAAACAATATCCTAAATAACCCTTAAAAAGTCTTTCTTTCTCTGTTCAGCTGATCTCCATCTTCTGGCCACAACTACACACTGCAGGTCTTCTTTGTATTTTATAGACAGCCTAAACCAATAAAACTTCACACCAATATATAACCTGTTTGCCACAGCACTTAGAAAGCAGTAAAATCATCAAAGAACATTTTCTTATTTTTGTTTGTAAATTACATTTTACCAATACTGCAAAAGTTTCTGAATTTTTTACCTGGTTTTCTTATGACTGTTCTTTTTGCTTGTTGTTTCCTTTTCACTTTTTTCCTTTTCTACTTTGTCTTTTTTCTCTTTCTTTGATTGTGTAGGGGGCACAAATTGCTGAGGAACCTGTTGTGCAACCAGCTGAGAGACAGGTCGAGGTTTCCTGTGTGCACACATATATATAGACATGCATAATGCTTAGATTTTGCAAGTCTCAAACTGTCTACACTTCAGTTATTAACATTAACCATCACTGTAATAAGAAATATTGTTTAAACATATCTTGCTGCTAATATTTCATTAAGATAGCATATAAAATTTAAACCCATTATAGCCTTTTGTTTCACTTACTTGCATTATCAACAAATGAGATTCCCTGTTTTTTTTTTTTAACAGGATTTAGAGACCACATTTGCAATGTGCCCTCTTCTCGCAGCTGTCATATCCAGACAGAGAGCTCAGAGTGAGCTCCAAAAGACAGTTCTTCCAGAAATTACATTACCACCCACTCCCAGCCCCTTCAAATGCTGAAATGGTCTGGTTTGAGTCTACTCCAATACAGAAGTAGACAATCCATAGCACAAAAAGGAAAAAGCTGACCTTTGAGGTATCAGAGCTAAAGCCATTGTTGTCCTTATAGAATAAAAGTTGAAGTGTTTTCAGCTCAAACAAATTTACTGGAAGCAATAATAAATCCTGTTGTGTATCATTTTTATCATGTTGTTCACTGGAAAAATATACACTGCTAATTAATATTAGTAGGATATAGCTGTCAGAACACATATACTTTGGAAGCTGGCAACAGAAACATAAGACCACATTCCATCAGTATACACAGTGGAGGTTTCATTTCCAAGTTCTGATCCAAAGTAAAAATCAGTGAGAGAAGAGCAAGAGCAGGCAAGAGAATTTCAACAGTTTATTATTTTACATTTTCCGAAATATTATTTTGAAATGGATTAATTTTTTATTCTGTTTTTTATTTATTAGACTACAATGATCCTAGTTTGAAATGAAACATTTTGCTCATTGCATTACAAATGTATTTACTTGTTCTGCAGTTTTGGAATTAAGAAATTTCAAGTCATGATATATAAAGAAGTTTCTGTTACTAAGACTTTGAAGATGTAAATTTCTTCTCCAAAGAATGCTTACCCTGCCAAGCTCTTGGGTTTTGTTTGTTGGATTGTGATGTTAGGTTTTTTAAAATAGAAAAAGCACAGATTATATGCACTGTGATACTCTGAAAATACAAAACCGTTGTTAAAGCAACAGAAGCTATCAGCTCACACACATACCTAGTTATCCCAGCCCACAGGATCACACTACTGGCACTTCTTGCTTGGGTGAAGAGATGAGAAAAATAACAAGTGCCAGAAATCAAGACAGCTCCCATTAACAAGTTATATTTTCAGTAATGATTGCAATAGTTCAAGTTACAGAGTGAAAGCCAAATTACAAGAGTTTATAAAGTGTGGGAAAGACAGTTAATATAAATCAGCTCAGTCTTCACAATAAGTTCTTAATGAATTAAAATGCATTAAAAGAAAGACTATTAATAAACTGTCAACACAATAGAACTTTGGGATAAAAACTAGACTACCTTACTCACTCATGAACTGAGCCTATGATGACTCATAGAGGGACAAAGAACAGGAAGAAATCCTTTTAGTGAAAACTACCCAGCTTATAGCACTAGGACCTTGCAAAGCATTCACTGTGTTGAGCCCACAGTGAACAACTCAAATGGACTCAATAGACTACAAATGTGTAGGTTAAGAGAGTATATAGGGCATTTTTATGAAAACTTGTCTCGAAATTTTTTCAACCTTTTGTCACATTAGTGCAGAGCAAGAACCACCAAGGTGTAATAGTTGCAAAACCTTATAATTTCAGGTGGAAAGCAGTTGTAATACATAAAGAAAACTGATGATCTGTCTTGAAGATTTCTCCAGGAGATAGGGATACAGTTTGTCATGACAGTCAAGTGACAATCCCATCACTACTACACAGTGACCTGAGAGAAAGATTGGACATGTTGCTTGTGAACTAAGACACTACTGAACTTGACGGACAATAAATTGTTTCCCAGGAGTGCAGACAACACCATGATTATGGAAACTTGTTAGAAAGGAGTAGAGAGGGGAAGAAACAATCTTAGCCGAGTAAGTTCTGAATTCATAACTATTTCAGTTCCTGAAGGCAAACTAGATAACTTCTATTAGAGTACAGATGGGAAATTAAGCTTAGTTTTAAGTCCTAGTCTTAGAACTTTTTCACTAATACCATAAAACTAATGAGACTGAAAAAAAATCCTTGCAACAAGGAACAGAAGTCAGTAAAGACAAAAAACCCACAGAGAAATCTTATTTTGGAAGATGCACTAAAAATTAATCAAGCGGTTCTATGTGGCTTTGCTGTGATAAAGAGATTCTTCCATTAAACAGCCATCTTTTTGTTGTCAATTTTTTCTATAGCTATCAGTTATATCTCTGTTCTAAATTTTAGTATCTGCTTCCTCATGTTCTGATTTATTAAACGAGGCATTCAAGGTTCCTATATTAAAAACACTGAGAAAAAGGTAATTCATCTCTCAACACTAGGAATGCCTTTCAAGTGCTCAATTTCTTTCCCTAGGTACTCAAAAGGGGCTAATGAACTGCAACCAAACACTTCACAAGCCATGCAGGTGTCAGGAGATAACTCTACTACACTCATGAAGCTTGAGCCTGACAGAATTGTTCCAGCTTAGTGGTAGCTGAATCATGTCATTCAAGCATGAATAAATTCATAGAGAAAAGGCTATTTCAGAGAAGATGAAATAAGAGAAACTATCCCTCTAACAGGAAATTGATTTTGATGATTTGCCAAAATACAACATTTTAAATTACTCTTTTTCGAAGCCAATTAAAGACTCCTTGTAATATGCTGCTCCAGATTAAGTAGATACGATGTTAACACTGCCTTTTGTTTGTATTTATGGTAATTTGCTCTTTAAGGATATTTAAGAGCACCTGAGCTAACCGGTGTTTAGAAAGAAGCTCTATAATCTTCTGCATTAAGATTACAAGCATTTTGGCTCTATCACTGGACCACTACTGCACCACCACAACTGAACAATCCAGAATTACAAGCAGAAATATTCACAGAAACTATACCTATTATTTAGCCAGCCCCTAAAAGCCTTGTATTTTTGCCTAGTAATTCCACTTCAGTCATTTGAAGGAGAACACTAAGAAAGGCATACACTATTACAGAAGATAAGCACTAGCAATTCTTTCCAAAGGTGAACTTTATGGTTTAAGCCCTGTAGCCATACCAAGAAACTGATTTACTGAGCTTCCAAGAGATCTCTAAACATCACATCTCCAAATATTGCACCTGCCCTTCTCTACTACCTAGTTTTCCTTTTCAGACAGTATTCTTTCTTCTAAGCTGACATCAGTCATACTTCCACCTACACTTCTATTCCAATCTCATCCATTAGTTTTATTAATTATCTAATTCCAAGATCCTATTTGATAGGCACATCATTGTTTCCTTTAAAAAATTACAAAAACTAACATTTTTGGTCCTTTAACAGCCAACAGTCATTAAGTCAAACACACAAGGATAAAGTTTGTCTTCCCTTAAATTCCCATAAATGCTCAAAAACAAGGATGTCAGCATTTTAACTCCAGTCTTCTTGTTGCAGGATGTAACTATGTTTTATCTTACCAGGTTTGATCTAGCTGCTAGTTTAGAAAGCATATTTATAGAAGCTGCAGAAACTTGTCTTTGCTTTAGCATTTGTGTGCAGAAACTCATTCACTACTGACACTCTCAAAGGAAGAAAATATTTAATAGTGCAAAGGATGGACTAGTTTTCATTGTTGACGTTCTTAAAAAAATCTTTATAGCACAGAAATTTACATGCCTGGAGATGAAAAATACTCAACAAGACCACATGATACCTGTAGCTGTTGCCCTGAGTAATTTCCATGTCCCAGAGCTCAACACAATACCTTCCTGCACGTAAACAATTTTGGACATCTCACAGCAGCATGCTTCCTTGATTTCTCTCACCTAGTCTTCACCAACAACCTATGTTAATGGTTTTTGATACAATGAATAACTTGGTCTCATTACAGCAAAGCAGATCCATATTGAGAACCAAAATAAACAAAAAATATCTATTCAATAGTCATGACCAACATATACACCAGAAGTACAGTGAACTCTCAGTTGCCTGAGTTGTGTATCAAACATGCAGACAACCAAACTGGATTAATGCTCAAGCATCTTGGTGTTTAGCTGAATTTAATTCATATAGAATTAAATTTGCACAGTTCTGCTTCTGCAGCCATCACAAGTCCATAAAGCATCTAATGTCTTGTGCACTACTCAGAGAATAAGCTCCAATTCTGACAGACCTGAACTACTTACCTGTCAATCAGCTTTAGGGTTCATCTGCCATAGTCTGGAAACAAGGAGCATGATGGGGCCAACTGTGAGCTTTTCTATGAAACAACCCCAAATCTACCTACATCTCAAGAGAGTCCTGAGTTAGCAGGAGGTACCCCTGCATGTGAAGTTGGGAGTAGATTTGTCCATTTGGTGCCACGTATCCTGAATGGCCAGAGCCAGCCAAATACTGCTGCCAAGTGGCACACAGAGCTGCCAAGCAAGTAAGACTGCTGAAAGCGCAGTGCAGAGACATCAACAGTCCAACAGAGCAGCCAACACATTAGCTTTGATTTAGTGGGAGCCATCCCGGACTTGAAGTGGTCCACACAGAACCAGTCCCCATATCCTCCCATTACCCACAGATCTCTGAACATAACCTATGCTTTTCTATACAGAAATCTAGATGCTATAATTAAATCCCCACAGTGCTTTCTCCAACCTGTTGAGGGAAGTGTATTGTCATGTATAATGTGCAGTTTAGAGGCTTCAGACATCCTGAGGAACGGGCAACTTACTCAAAGGCACACTCTTTCCTGAAGCTCTATCTCCTGTTTTGTATATTTTATTACTGCAGAAATGTTAAAATTACAATTTCCTAATTGACATACAATGGGTGTAGATTAAGGAAATGTTGTCACCTCAGCATTAAAATCAAGCTGAAACATGTTCTTCAACAGAAAACCTGGATCCAGAATATCCTTCCATTCTGCTTAAATGGAAGCAGAGCTTCCATTTTAATGTGACCCTTTCCTTCCCTTTCCTCTTCTCAAGTCCAACCACCTCCTGGCTTCAATTCAGGCCAATAGCTCTTGCCAGAGGCTTATCCTGTCTCAAGTGGTAAATTATCTGTTTTCTAAAGCTAGGGACACACACAACTTATCTAAAAACTTAAAACAGCACATTAGGCCTGATACTTAAGTCTGCTAATGGATTCTAGTCAACTTACTTGCCAAACTTTTCCTCCAATAACTAGAGAATAATCTAGTCCAGTTTTACTTAGCTATCAAAAATCTGACACAATTTTAATTACAAATTCCTCTTACTTCCTGGTTTCCTATTAAATTAATCTTGTCCCACCTTAAAAATCAGGAAGAAATTGTCTGTGAAACACTGTTCCTACAGGATGTTATGTCCTAGCTGCTTAAGATGGTATTGATTTATTCTGGGTTCATGGACTCAAGTTTCTCTTCCAAATACTAATCAGTTACCTTTCAAATGACAGCAGGATTCATGGAATTAAAGAATTGTTTAGGTTGGAAAAGACCTCTATGATCATGATATTATCAAACAGAAGAGGTAACTATTATACACCTGGAATTGTCTATACATCAGAACAGTTGAAGACTGATCAGCAATATCTTATCTCCTACTATGTTTTCAAGAAAAACAAAGCCTGTGGTATTTCTTCATATTTTTTCACCTTTTTTGATGTAGAATCTCTACATAGTATCACATACATTTCAAAATTCCAACTTTGCAAATGAATTTCATCCTTTTCTGCACTTTAGAAAAAAGAAAAAAAACACCACCAAACCAAATCTGGCTTCAGAGATTTAAAGAGGTTTTATTCAAAGGGACTGCTAATCCTTAAGCAGTACCATTTGTCTACACTTCTCTTCCCTGCAGGGAGACGTGGACTTTTTGTTCAAGACAGCAGATTTATTCCTCAAGAAAGAGAAGTTAGAAATACCTGGAACAGAAACCTGACTGATTTCATCTTACCCTTGGTCATAGAATCCTTTCCTCAAAAATGAAAAATCTTTAAAGTAGTCTTCCCTTTCATGTGATTCAGGAGGACAGAATAAATGCTTCCAAGCTAATTAGGGTTCCCACATCTTCTACTCAACTTGTTGTTGCTTTTAGGCCCTCGCTGCACAGGGCTTAGGCAATGAGTTCAGCACGTTTCTGAACATCAGCTTCTTTCTGTCCCACCAGCACGGCATGACAGGACTCATTCTTTGGAAACCTGTAGTCTGGTCAACTAGCACACTGAATTTTATTCTCCAGGGTTTTACAGGAATTAGCAAAACTGCTATAGTCAAAAGGTTTCACAAGTAGTAAATAATCTATTTATATATGTCATCTTTGGTCAAACTCATGACGCTGACTGCTAACGAATAGAATCAGTACAAAAAAGAAATGTTTTTGCCTTTACAGTTTCCACATATGGCTTTTTCTGTGGTGTCTCCTTGGGAAAGTCTTGGAGATCATTCCAAAAATTGCATTGTAAACACAGGGTATGCTGATGCATTATGGATTAAACCTAGAACACTCACCACAGTTCTGACTAATGTAGTAGAAACTCTAAAATCAAAGTCAGGCATTCCCAATTCAGTATCTTTGTGCAAAGCATAAAAGAACAAGGTCAACCAGCTTGTAGGAAAAAATACATAAAACTACTCACTGGGCTTCAGAGCAAGTCAGTCCAACTAACCACTCACTCAAGTCTTCCTGAATCCCACCTCCCTCTTCATTTACTACTTATGAAGGACAACTACTTAAAAAGCAACCTTCTGTAAATAGATGATTGTATCCCTCTCTCATTCATGCCCTGCAGACTTGTCTATCTCCTTTCCATCTGCTCCTTTGTTTCTAACTGAGCTGACTCAGCTAATATATTTTTCAAATGGAATTCCATCATCATTCTTATACAAGTATTCCTCATCCACCAGCTTTTGCTACTCCCTCATCCAGCAATGATTTCGGAAATGCCTTGTAAACATTCCAAACCCTGATAAAAATCCTGATTTGCTGATGTTTGTTTCATACATCATACTTTCATACATTTTAAAGTCTAAACAGAACATAGTTAAGGGCATTAAAATCTTGTTGACAACAAAGTTGAATCATTCAAATTCTACTCTGCTCTTTCATTACTACATTGGGTCATCTCGCAATACAAATGTACAGACTTTAAATATCTTATAATTTATTTGAAGATCATTTTCCACTCCCATCTATCCTAAATATTAATGTCTCAAGAGGCTAATAGAAATCTGATATCCACAGTAATACTCTGATCTCCATTTTTCCAGTCATTACTGGAATCTCAAGAAAAGCTTATCTTCACATACTTTCTACTTCATCATCATATTCTAGCTAGTCTCTGCTAAAATCTCCCCCACCACATGTCCTCATTTCTCTAAGGCACACATTCTCAAATATCTCTTAACACAGTAACTAGAGCAATTAATTTAAAAAGAAAAGGTTGTTCCTAATCTTGAAAGCAAGCAGATATATACAGGGAGACAAATAGAAAGAGGCATGACTTTACAGTAAGCAGCTTTTTAAACAAATTGAAGGATGTGAAGAAGCGGTTCTAAGTAGAAGATTTTCTAAGGTATGAATTCTCCTGTAACATATTAGAACACCTTCACATAGATATGAATGTTTTGAGCAATTCTTACAGCATTTACTTCAGTAACTGTTACAGGGCACATCTATAGTTGAGTATTATAGCAATATTAGAGTATGAGAAGGAAGCGTCCTGTGCATTTTCAAAAAGACATTAATTATGCAAGGATCTAACTCTAACTTTGTAATAGAGCTTAGACAGCTTTTCACTCAGCAGATCACAGAACAGGTTGCAACCAGAAGCTTTGTAATGTGACTTTCCATGATGGATCAATGATGTAGATTTAGACAGCAGAACGTCTAAATAGCTCCAGAATGAAAGAATGATACTTCAAATTCAGTTTCTGCAACAAGTAACACAATGTCTTGAAGTAAACCTTACTAAGAAGTCAATAAACTTTCCTCCCACCCATTAGCCAGGCTTTTTTGGGGGATACCTCCCTTCTCCCACCCCCATATCCTGATAACAAGTTACTGTATCAAGCAAGTAATTAACATTTCCAGTTCCTCAGGCATGTTTTCACTCTTTATCAGAGTGAAAAAGTCTTTCTGCAAAACAGGTAACACTGACACTAGTGATTTTTGTATCTATGTCCTTTCCAGAGTCTCTTTCCCAATGTTACTGGTTTTAAGGACAAAAAATGTAAGCAACTAAACATTCACCTAAAAATTAAGCATATACACAGCTACCTGACTCTTCCTTGCTTTGAGCTAACCTCTGCCTCTGAACAACTTAACTTCAAAGAGACTGCTCTTCTTTTCAAGACTAGGAATTCACAAAAAATGTTGGGAGGCTGAGGCCTACATTTGTATAGACATTGAAATGGTATTGACAGTGTTAAATAAAATAAACAGGACCAAATTAAATTTCGCATCATAATCTTATCAAGGCTTAAAATGCATAAGTATTTCCTAGGAGTCAAGAAATTGTTACTCGAATTCTTTATAATACAGAAAAAAATAACTACAACCAAGACACACATACATGTATTAAAGCACTGCAGTAGCTGTCCTAATATAATAATGCTGACAATCAACAACCAATTTGACACATAGAGAGTGGCAGAGTGTGATTAAACTTCCAAGTAAGAAGGCAAAAATTTAACTGCTACATTTTAGGCCATTCATTCCACTTTGTACTTAAATCTGTACCATTAAGGCGTAAGTATATGCAATTTGGCCGCACAGAAACCAAGCAAAAAATTCCCTACCTTTTTTACTGATCTTTCTTTGTGCTTCAAGACAAGGACATTTTCAAGCGTTAGTTTGACAGTAAACACTTAAAAGCATGCAATATTTTTTAAACTTCAATAGTAGAGGGATTATTTTTGTCAAATATAAAACACTAATTCCCAAATAATTAGAGAATTGTTAAGCATTCATACACACAAAATGCACAACAGCTTTTAATACATCCTTCCATATACTTGCAGACTAGTAGCTATAACATTTTCAGACTATTTTCTTCTATCAGGCAATTTTTCAATTAGCTTAACATTTTCTTCTAGATTTGATACATAAGCAAAAAAATTTGATACAAAAGCAAATATTTGCTTTTTAAAATTACGTTTAACTTCTTATTATTATTTTATTATTAACTATCATATCTACCCCACAATCTCTCTCTGCAGCACCTTGTACGAGAGCTTTTAGGTTCTGCCAAACAATATTCCGTAACAAAAGAAGTTGCTTTTTCAACTTGACTATAAACCCAGCACAAACCTTTGTTCCACTACTATTGCTGGTTTTTGAGATCAAGTTCCAGTAAGCCACAACTTACCTCCTAATAAAAAAGGTGCACATCAATGACTATTAAGCACATTAGTGATGATATTTAAAGTGAACAGGAAATCATCAGGGACACTGTGGATACTAAGTAGTATTGCAGTATTGTAGCGTAGTCTAATGCTGTAGCCAGTTAGATCTTGCAAACTGTGTTCTACACAGAAGAAAGCAGCTCACATTGTGATGCCACTCCTGATTTTTTACAGTTTAACTCCTATGAAAAGTAAAAAATATTTCCTACTGCCAGCTCTTATAATGCAAGTACAAGTTGCTAGCAATTAAATTAAATCACTACCAGGAGAAGCAGTCTTTGGTTCTGACAGACATCAGCTCACTCTCCCTCAGTCATCAGTACTCTATTAAGCTATTCATAGAATAGAAACTATCAGATTAAACTACGTTTAGCTTGCTGTATCACATGAATATGCCCTCACTAATCACCACACAAAGCCATCCTGTGAGAAACTAGTCTTTATTGCTACATTGAAGCAGTTCATGATTAAATGCAGCTTCAATGCTTTGCTATCCAAAATTATATTTTCTCATTACCATTACTTCTGTCATATCCTAGAGTGTTAACAGGCCATTTCACTGCCTCTGCAAATAATGCAACTGAATAATTATGACAGTGCAAACAATGGGGCTAGTGGTCTGTATGAGAAAACATGATCATGTATATACATGATCCATCTGCATATAGCAGAGTAGCAATGCAATTTCTACACATCCTATGTATATCTGAATTCTAACTTTCAGACAGCTCTGATTTGTGTTTTCATATTCCTAGCTGTTTTACACTATGAATCATTTACTTGGAATTCATCCATTCAGTGCATTTCTAGCAATTCCATCTTTCAATAAAAGCTGATTCAATTAGAATAGACTCACATGACCCATATGGTTTTATCAGTCACTGTAAAAATGTGCAGAAAACTACCCCTTGAGGCACTGTCCCTATTTAATCATTCCCTTAGAGGGAATGCCCTATTTTCCAGATGACATTTAACAGATGAGGCCAGCATGTCTCCTGAAGACAACTGGTACAGTGCACAACAGCCTGCTCTAAGAAATATCTGTATCAGGACCTTTAGAAAGACAAAGTTCATCTTCACGGATAGCTCTCAAAGCAGCCATCAAACGTTACTTCTCCAACTACCAGTTAAAAGGCTCCAACCTCTCACATATTGTTGTTAGAATTCTTCCCCATATGCCACAAGCTGCGGTGCACCAATGCTCGGTGTGGCAGCAATATTGAAAATACCCTGCTTGAGAAACATATTGGTATCAACTAATTTATGTTTCCCTAGATGATGATGAGCTACATGCGAGCAGGGGTCAGGAAGCTCCAACATCCTCTGAGGAGGCAGTATTTGGGAGTCTACAGAAAAAGGAGTGGTTACAGTCTCCTAGATCCTTGGGATTCATGGGGAAGTGACCTCTTCCAAATGTCAATCCCACATAGGATTGGATCCTTCACACTGCTCCTCTGTCCCTTTCCTGTAGCAACTGTGAAACCCTCTTGCACCTATGCAAACAAACATACAAAATACGAGGATCACACTGATGCAGCAGCACAGTCATTGTTGCACTGAACAGGGCCAATACTTGGTACAGCTAGTTTGGTGATCAAACTGGAAGGAGCTTGCTTCTGACCTATCTGTTCTGCACTGCAGGTGTCATCCTCCCAGAAGCTGGCAGCAATCTAGAAACTTCCTTCATTCAGAGCCAGCCCCACAAAGATGTCCACCTTAATCAGAGGAAAAGGCTACACACTTTCCCTAAAAAATCACGTCTCCATAATATTCCTCATTAAGATGCATATTAATCTAAAAAGACACCACAGAATGAGTCGTCACATTCTCTTTTATCCTTATTTGTTTATAGAATTTCTACTGCATTACCCTAATCACAGATTTCAATGATAGCCATAACAAATAACTTTCCTTTCACAGCATGTGCCAAAACAACTTTTTTCAGCTTTTAGAGTTGGGAACTCTATTTCCATAGTGAATTTTCAAACCCCTACTCATTCACACTTTTTTTTTTTCTACTAGGCACTGTCATATGAGCTGTATGGTACATTGAAAGTATAGTCAAGCATTTTGGAAAAGTTTAAAGATAGATTCCAAATCTTCAGTAAGTTAGAATGGGAAAACTTTCAATTACTTGCTTCCTCCCCACCCCTCAGTTCCTAAGAAAACAAGAAAAAACTTGTAGCAGACATCAATGTCATATCTTCTAGTCTTCAATCTGACTTTTGATGGAAAAGTTTGCCAGCCAAAAGCCTCCCAACAACATTCTGCAGCTGAATTCTCCAAGTTC
This sequence comes from Leptocoma aspasia, assembly GCA_013399835.1. Lineage (NCBI taxonomy): Eukaryota > Metazoa > Chordata > Aves > Passeriformes > Nectariniidae > Leptocoma > Leptocoma aspasia. The sequence goes on along the minus strand of VXAX01000983.1, from coordinate 878,919 downwards.
AAGCCTGCTCTGCATCAGCGTACCACATACCAGTGGAATGCACTTCAGAGCACAGACAATCCTCAGGATCTCTCTGTCCTACTTAAACCAGGATAAGCTACTGCATGGAAGTATAAAAACTGAACACTTAGTATTTTGTTCTAACTAGCCTACTTTAAAAGTATCTTGTAGCTGACTGTATGAGCCAAGAAGACATCATTTGATACTCTGAGGAAATGTTCTGGAAAGCATACTGTCTTAACCTGGCTTTCAAGATGAAAAGTACAGATATTTCTATCAAGTTTTAAACAGGAACAGGCACAGTGAACTGTCACAGCAATCAAGAAAAAATTGGATAAAAAGTTAGGGGCAGAAAATGCACATTGTCATCACTTTACAAGTGATACAAGACCTTTCTTTTTACCAGCTAATCTTCTCTTTTAACACACTTCATCTTATTTTAGGTGTTTATTCAAATCCTAGTAGCTTTTAGTCTAGGTCAGACAATTTCCCCTAGAAAAGATGCACAGAATAAGAATACCACTGGTGGCACTAAAAACAAAGATGACATTTCCACCAAAAAAACCAAAATAAAAACCAGCAAGCAAAGCTACATATATCAAAACACACACTACTTACGCCCTAAAGGAAAGTACTTAATCATGGAAAGAAAGCAAATACCGGATGGCATAAAGTCGTCTTTGCTTCAGTACCCACACAAAAGTTTAATTCCATATAACCAAATTAAACAAGGGAGTATGAGTTCAAGCTAGAATAAGAAACAGACCACAATGTTATTTATGGCATTCAACAGCCTCTAATGAAATTCACCCTCAGAAAAAAATGTTTAGAGAACACAGGAGAGGTGAAAGAAGTCATCAAGTACTGCAGAAGAAAAAAAAAAAAAAAGGAAAAAATCCTAAGATGGGCAAATAAAAACCTCAATCTAACTCAATTTCAGAAAGATACTAGAATGAAATTATTTAAGAATTGGGAGCATTAAAGGATAAAGCCAATTGGCTTGACAGTCTAGTTTCTTTCTTTAATGGACTAGTAGCCCCGCTTACTAGGAGAAAATAAATACACATTGCCAGTCTTGACTTGCAACACAGTCAAAAATATATTCTCCTACTTAAGCTAAACTGTGATGGGGACAAACTTGGCACAGAATGAAGTTCAAAATTTGGGTTTGCTTGTTTAATAGTTCCCAACAACCAGCTGTAGATATAGTTACGTGTATCTATAGGGTAGCATTTATAGTGAGGTTCTACAGGGATACTATTTAATGTTTTTAATTATACTTTGGACAAATGTATAAGGAATAGAACAAGAATCAAGCTGAGAGGTGGTGAGAACTGACAAGACAATCCTGCATGAAGGTGACTCACAATGAAAATTATGAATGCCAAAAAAGACAGCACAAAGCACAATAGGCCCCACGACCACATGGAAAAAAGCCCTACATAAGTAACAACAAGATAAAAAGGACACCAGACTGTAGTGGATCAAGTAGATGACAATTTTTTATGAGCTTCTTTGAGTAACAAATTAAAATACCTGTCAGGTTCAAAACTACAAAGATTTAACATGAGATTTGACCTTAAAAAAAAGTCAACAACACTCTCCCCACCCCTTTCTAAAATACAGACTTGATTTTCTTTTGGTTGGCCACCCACTGCATTCTCTATCGCCCATACAAGCTACACCCATGAGGAACATCTAACAGAGCCACCCCATCAATAAAAATTCATTCATTGTCTTATAACAAGATTGAAATTGATGTGTGCAGAATTCTTAAGTTTCACTATATTTTTCAGGGAAAACAATTCCTAAACAAATTTCTAAACCATTTCAAAGGTTACTTTTAAAAACTTTTAAAAATTAAGACTGGAAGTCCAGAATGACTGGATTACTCAATGGCTATCTACAGAACAAAAGAGACCTATTTATTCTTGCTCCTCTTCATAATTTAATATTAACACTAAACCATAGAACTTGTAACATACAACTCATATTTTACCAAGCTCTATATGACTTTTCCACTCACTTCATTCATGCAAATATTTCCTTCTCTAAACTACCACAAGTAACGAACAGCTCTTGAGTCTGTTCAGCTTGACTCAGTCATGTATTTGTAGAATCAGCATGACAGGCAGTTCTTCCTCTTTTTCTCCTTCCCAACCTTCCCCCTGACACGCAGGTGCATGTGCAAACCCAGAGGCTGCATTCTGGGAGGCAGAAGAGTCCTGAACAAGCTGTTGTGAAACAGACATGTTAAACCAGACATACAAGAGAAGTACATACTCTCTGTCCTCAGCAGGACTGCATTTCAACAGAAATACAAATACCAGATTTGATTAAATGTAACTGATTTGTGCTTACAAACATCCAGATGGTACATGACTAAACACATTGCACATGTTTTCTGAAGAAAAATGACCTTGATATCCAAGTTAAAAAATTAAACATTTTATTTATGAGCCTCAAAGCACAAAACAAACTCAAGGCAGTTCCAAGTAGAGACCTGTACCTCATATTTAGGAGACCATCAGATATGATTATAAAACCCATTAGATGGCCAAACTCCCAGGCACAGTCAAGGAACATCGACCAAACACCAAGGAAATGTACAAAGATCTTATCCCCGTTCCTTGTATCTCACACTCTTGGGTGTCTGGTGGGATTTAAATTTGGCCATTCACACCTTAGCCTGTGAGAAAAGGAGGGATTCAGTGATGAAGATCAATAGATCACAGAACACAGAAGCCATGCCCCCACTTGGCTGGTTATATATTATCTCTACTTCAGGAGTAAAGAACATTAAGAGGTATAGATCCCAAATCCACAAAAATTCATCTTTCCTAAACATGACTTTCTCATTCAAATTTCAGAGCCTATTTTATAAATTATATTGCATATAAGAGCTCACTCAACATGTGTATCAAATAGGAATCTCTAATAAAACCACCCTAAATCCAAGTTAAAAAAAAAAAAGGAAAAACAAAACTTCACAGAAGTCATTTGTACCTGTCTCATCTCCTTATTCTCCCTTTCCCCAGTCAAAAAAAGCGCACTTGAACAGCATGCATTAAGACTCAGATTCATTGGCAAGATTAAGTTTTTACTGAATTCAAAGCAAGTACTGAAAGCAGGTCTAAAAAATAAAATAAAACCATAACCATAAAATACAAGTCTGTATAACAAATCTTCCCCTAGTACTACCTAAGAGAGGTTTCACTATTAGTGAAAATATCCTTTGAAATTTGGCCTTTTTCCCTAATTTAAAAATCACAGAATGTTATCAAGTCTGAAAAGGGGAAATTGATCCCATGTCCCTGCATCCTTTTTTTCCTTTGTTTACACAGTAAAATACCATTACAAGCACTTCAAAGTTCAAAAAGCCAGTATTTGCAGTTCCTCCTGCAGCTTGCACTATACTCCCTTGGATACTCATCATGCACACTGAAAGGAGAAGTGGTTTGTAACAGCATGGAAAAAAGAATAGGATCCTGCAACTAGAGATCAGGCCACATGCATAAAAACCACATGAAGGAAACCAAAGTGACAGGTAACTTTAAATCTGGATGCTATTGCTAACTGAATAACAAAAGCTTTAATAACACTTCTGAGGAAGTTGAAGTAGAGAGGTGACAACAGGCCAGTAATGCAGCCTCCTAGAAGGCAGCAGAGAGTAGGAAACATGCACTCCTTTAGAGGGAATGCCTTGTGTACTTCTTCCCAGCAACACAAACAATCTTCAGCTTTACAACACATCTAAGTTACAGTGACTAATGGTGTTAACTGGCAAGGAAAGCAAAATCCAAAGATCTACTGAAGGACAGACAAACTAGGAGCAAATACTCGCTGCAATAAGGTCTGTCCAAGGATCCAGCCCAATTCTTGAAGGTCGACCAGTATTGGTACATTCCTGATTCAGATAGTGCCATGAAGAACAGAAGAAAGAAATGGTAGATTGCCAGTGGAGGCAACTTTCTTTTGACAAAGCAGTAATTGTGAGAGTCAAACTAAATTCAGCAACCCCATTATAACCTTCCCAGTAGCCATGTAATTCCCTTCCATGTTTTCAGCATACCATCATTGCCTCTGCTGCTTTTACACAGCTCCAGTCTGGGCTTTTTCAGTGTTCTAGCAAAGACTTTTCTATACAACATGAGTGACAGAGGGGGAATGGAGATTTTCAAGTGATTTAGTCTCAGCAAAACTTAAACAATTTCACGGGGCAATGGAAATCAGACCACTTATTTAGCCTAAAGACTTTTCCTCTTGCCAAGCTACAATGACTTTTAGAAACAACAAACCTTCTCAAAAAGGTCATACAATTTCTTTATAATGGAAACTATTAGGCAACCTAAATATAGAAGGTGCTACTAGTTCCCTCTATAACACAGTACATTAGGGTTCTATTCAGTATTCCTTACTTGTGCTTCTAATGAACTTCAGCAGGAGATTTGTTCAAGAAAGGAGTAATTATTACAGTCCTATGTTCCTAACATTTATATAACATCTTTCATCTAGAAAGATTTCAAAAGGTCTTAAAGGTCATATGTAGAAAATTACTATACTCAGTACAGTCTCCTATCAAGAGGAACATAACAATTTCTCAGTACCCAAGCAACAAAACAGAACAATTTAGGTTAGAAAGTAAATACTAAAGCAATGAGTACATGGAGAGTTTAGATCCTCAGTGACATTACCAAACTAATGCCTGGCAATAGCTGTAGAGTAAAAGGTAGAGGGATCTCCATCTGGCAGACAGGATCTTAGTTTTACACTTGACTTGTGGCACATCTAACTGGCACCACGCTGGGGCACTGCTTTAGTACTAGACCAAAGAGTGCCACCTTGGGAATCAGTTACACCGCTTCCTGCAGCATCCAGGATTTCTCTTGGGACATCCCCCTCCAAGAACAGCCCAGTTTAACCATTCAATGCAATACTGCCATAGACTAAAAATAATTTTAACTCCATTATCTAATCTGCTTTGAAAATTCAGTCTATAAATAAAATGTAATAAAGAAATTGTAAAATTATTTGCACTAATCTTAACAATTCTATCAATTACTAAAGATCATAATCCACTTCTAGCCTCTGGCACAAAAGACAACTCTTTCAGAGAGAAGAAATGATTCAACAGTGAAAACACCCACAAACCCTACTGTACCTGAAAATATTTCTGTAAAGGTAAATGTGCATAATCAGTATTTAAAAAAAAAAGTTTTAATCAACTTTGCACCTAATTTCCAGTGGCCTTCAAACCCACTTAGCTTCAATGCAATTGCCTGGTTTTCCTGCAAATCTGGTCACATTTAATGAAGTTGAACACGTGGAATCAGGTGTTACACATTTCAACACAAAGAAAGATTTCTCGGAATTTAAAAAAAACATAAGTGTTTTACAATGTCTTATAGACAAAGCTCTTATCAGTTAAAAAACCACAGTTAAAGCTTCTAAGTAAGAACCATTGCACAGCAACAACCATGCTGATGCATCAACTTAATCTAACATCAAGCTTCAAAATGGAAGACTAAAATACATAATTAATGCATTCTCAGTGCCATCAAAACATGGTAGTATTGTTATCCTGCCTCATGTTGATGAAAACCATTTTGCCCTATAGGCAACATCAAAAAATGTTTTAACAAGGTAATAATTTGGTCACTTGGACTCCAGGTCCTTGGGAAAAAAAAAAACAACACAACCACCCAGCTGGCCTTTTGTGTTTCTTTGGCACCCTAATGATTCTCTTCATGGACACAAAGGTCTACTTTACTAGCTCAAATCATGTATCAGAACTGGAGACAAAAGCTGCCTGGCCTAAAACCTCAACTTTTATCTACCTCATGCCATGTGTAAAACCTGGATTTTGCAATCATACGAAGATGTAACCCATCTAAGCCTTACAGGAAAGAGTCCCACAGTTACAGAGTTTAAGTAGAAAAACAAAAATCAGTCTATTAACTGCAATTCACATACCAGGTCACTGTTAGGGAGAAAGTGAAAACCAAAGAAAGAAAAAAGACATTTTGTTGGAAAATTATTTAAAAGATGAAATATTCGAGCAGGGAAACTAGAAAATAATGAATTTTTTTTTCTCAGGAGCTCCATTTTTTGTTTGTTTGTTAAGTTTCAATGCTTTTATCCAGATGAGTTTGCAATGCAATAAAATACAATTTTAAACTGGCTTTTCTTATCAAACTGACTGGATGTTAAAGAGGCTTTTTTCATGATGTTTTTAAAGACTTTGCATTAATTCAGCAGTCTTCTTTTGCTGAACAATACCGATCTGTACACATCTCTCTGCGATATAAACATAATGCCATTGCTATAACTGGAAACCATAATATATGTGACAGATGCAATTCCCTCGTCACATTTACCTTACTGATTTCCTTTGTTAAAAAAACAAAAAACAAACAAAAAACCCCCAAAAAACAACCAAACAAACCAAAACATTCAGCTAATATTCACAACTAAAGTTATGAGAAGTCCTTCCAAGATTTATTCCATTTTTCAGAAGTCAGGGAAGCTAACTCCAGAAATAAACAATAATAATTTCTGTCAAGTAATTGGACCCAACCTTGCACTTACAATTTCAAACATGTAACATTTATTGCAAGTCATACTCAGCACTGCTTTGACCAATATCTACAATGTAACTGTGGCTTTTGATAGGATTGCAACTTGATTGCCATTTAAACTTCTCTTGCTGATGGGATTAACCCATAGGTATGAAAACGTAAGAAAGGATTCTTCAGCAACATTCTCTTCTGATAGCGTGCATCGCTACAAGTGCACTCAAATTCGTCTGTAAAAAGCCTCCATTCCCCAAGCATACACGTTTAGGCCAGCGGCAGGCACAGGAACCAGTTAATCCACCGTAAGCTTTGTGACTGGTGTACAGAGAAAAGGTCCTCCTGGGAAGTCACGGTTACACAGGGAGGCAATTCCATAAAGCGCAATTCAGCTAATAATTCCTCCCTAAACACTGAAGGGTTATAATCCACCCCCTACAGCCCTCGGAAAGTTGCACAGTGATGCCCCGTGATGAAAAGCAAATTAAAATAATACTAATACTACCAATAATAATCAAACAAAGGGGTTATGTATGAGGCAAAGTTAAACTCGTAGAAAAAATAATTTTAAATAAAGTTAAAAAAAATTGAAAGGGTGAGCGCCTTAGCAGGCACATCCTAGGGGACAGTTCTTCTTCGTGAGAGGGGCACAATCTCTCCAGGGTTAGGCTGTGCAGGCAATTATGCCCTTCCTGGTATTTATTATTTCTGTTTCTACGCACGCCGGCGCAGCGCTGGGTCAGGCTCACCGAGGAGCCCCGGGCCGGGGGAGGCTGTGTGCTCCCGCCCCCACCCTGACAAACGAGACCCGATTCCTGTCACGGCCGCCCTCCCTCACACCCTGGGGATGCACCGCGGCTCCCCCGGCCCCAATTCCTGTCACGGCCGCACAGCCGCTCCCCCGCCGCCCGCGCTCCCCCTCCGCCGGCGACCCACCGTGTGGAGGTGCCCTTCCTCACGTCGCACATCAAGCACTTGAAGGCCTCGGCGCTGTTGCGGAAGGTGCAGACGCTGCAGTCCCAGTACCCCTCGTCCGAGGAGGGTTTCGGCTGCCGCTTCGGCCTGCGGAGACACACGCGCGCCAGGGGCAGCACCNNNNGGCGGTGCTGGGCAGAACGGGCCGAGCGGCAGTGCGAGTGACGGCGGCCGGCCTGCGGGGTCTTTCCTTAGAGCCGCCTCTGTTATCGCCCAAGGTTGCTCGCACTAGCGGCTAGATAGTCTTGTGCTTCTTCCCACAGAAATTGCTCCAGGCCGCGGTTTACAGTAAGAAACAAACGGGAATAAACTGAATACGAACTTCTGCTTAGAAGTCTTGGTCTAAAGCATCCCGTTGGCCTGAGGCCGAGGGAGAACACCGTGGGTACCAATACAAAAGCAGGAGAGAGCGGCGTTACCTTGTACCCGTGTGCAGGGTGCTACTTTTGCACTTAAAAGCTTGCAAGTGCAGCGTGGCTCTCATGCATCACAGCAACCTCGGACAGGACACGGGTGTTTATCACCTCTATTATCAGAGTGCACCAGAGCCCAGTCACAGACTAGGATGCCATTTTGCAGGATGCTGTGCAAACAGAACAAAGAGCACATGTCCTAAGTACATAACAAAGACAGCAGTTAGACACAGGTAGAGAACAGAATGCAAGCAGACAATGAAATTATACCGGTAAGCATCTCAGTGGCCAAAGCTATTATTGATGCATTGCCAAGAAATGATGGGATTTTGAGAACAAAATAGTCCAAGGGGAGTTTTACTTAAGTGTGTGAAGACATAGACGTGTTTAAAAATTAAGCAAGTGGACAACAGAGAAACTTTCTGATTCTGAAGGCAAAATTGTCAAGTCAAATTTCAGCTAGAAATATTGGGATAGACAGGGCAAATTTAGGTAAAGTACTTGACACATTAAGGAAGCAATTGAAGATCTCTTAACTGGGATGTAGCATTTATGCAAAAGAACTAACATTTTTACAAGATTCACAGTTTTCTCTGTCTCTCTAGGAATTCTGTGTGTCAGCAATTGGAAACCTGTGTAGGATTTACTTGTGTCTGGCCATTTATCCCGAATTCCTTCTGCATTCACATCCAGCTTCCAGTACTGCCATCTTCCTCACCTTATGGTTCTCTTTCTGTATTTGCTTGACCTTTTCCTTTCTTTCTCTATTTCAATTTCTTTCTTCCTTATCTCTTTATGCTTCTCATGCAGTCTTCTGTAAATTATGAATAAAATGTACAGATTGCACATCTGAGGGTGAGGCATACCACACACGACAGCTGGCCTGGGTTCATTTGCATTTACTTAGACATCTACATGAACTAGGAGCCCAGACCCAGCTCTCAGCAGGAGACACAAGCTCATGCTGAAGGTGATTGATCTGGTGCTAAGACAGGAATACAATTCTCTCACTCACGGGGACTATTTCTTTCCATTGACTATAAGGAGTGCTTTGCAGTAGTAGTCCAGAAGTGGATGTTTAAAATTATAGAATTATATGAAGTGTCCCACCTGTGCTTGAACCTGACATTATGTAGAAATCTCTTGGTGGGAAGCCGTGGAGAAACCTGTCTCCTTGGGCCCTTTTCCACACCACACTCTTTCTACTGTACAAATAAACATTATTTCCCCACTTTTGGAAAGTAATTATTTTGAAACAACTGCTTTCTCTTGACCTTTCCCCTGTCACAGCCCACTTTCTATACCAATTGTGGGAACCAGAACTTCTACTGATGGTTACAAAGATATGTTGTAATCCCTCAGGAACTATTCTTGGAGAGGACCATTTCTAATCAGGAGGAGGAAATGCAACTGCCAGCCATAAATGTTGTCCCTAACAGCAGAATAATCTTTCTGGCTGTTGCATTCCAGACCTTTGCTTTGGGGTCATCACCCAAATGACTATGCCTAAAAACTATCATGTTTTCCCAGCAGCCTCGGGCCTGTTTCCCCTGAGCTCCAACTAACCCTTATTTTGGGAGCTGAAATATGATTTGGATGGTACATTCAAAAGTTCAGGTGTATGGGTCATGGTGCAACTCACATGGGTCTGTGCAAATGTGGGTCTTATTCTTCAATAATGCTGAAAAGGAAAGAAATACTGTTTTCCTTCTATCCTTGTTCTGTCCTCAAACAGGAACACAAGAGGAGACCACTGAAAGCATCAAGCTATCCCATGTCATCTCTGCAACTGAAACAGTGATGGAAGGCATTATTTAGCAGCAATGCTGGAAAGCTCATGTAAGAGGTATGTGTAATAGTCAGATACTAAAGAGATTCAGGGGGACTTTGATAAACTGAAAAAGTCGAGAATTCCGTTATCAGATATTTTGTCATCCAGCGGTATCCATGCGAACCCAGAAAACTCATCTGTCTTTGCTAAATATTTGTATGGCACATGAGCTAGAAAGTTTGAATGACAAAATTGATGGCATCAGTATTAGCAGTCCTTTAAAAAACATTTCTGGGAAAGAAAAGAGATGAATGAACCATCATTTTGAATACCCTTAAATTTTGCCTTTGTCTAGTATGGTTGTTCCAGAGCAATTATTTGCCCCATTTTAATTCAGCTGAGCTAAGTAAACACATATTTGAGACAGAAGGGATGGGCAATATAATTCTATCTTTTTACATCAGGTATCACTCTCTAGCTAGTGTTTGGTCTCCTATTATCTTAAAATTGACATTTTTTGTATCATTGTACAAGGGAAATGCTCATAGTATGATTATGATATTGAAAATTATGTACACTGAGAACTTTGTGGAAGTTATATACTTCAATATATGGTATAAATGTTCTGGCATTCATGACTTCTCAGCTAAAAGTTTATTCATGTTAAAGAGGATGTGAAAGAGGACGGTAGCAATTTTTAAGTACCTATTGTGTGAAAATTCTTACTGCAGAGAAAATTACAGTTGTTCCCAAAAAGAGGTGTTCACATACGAGGTTATTAAGAACAAGCCAGTGCTGTGTAAATCCATACAAAGACTTGCCATTTAGTCAATACTTGAACCATCACTGTGCACATCAAACCTATGCCAGTTGCTGCATTATCAGCATCTTGAGCAATTAAGTAATCACTTTGTCATTGCTTGATCTTAAAAAACTCTCCATAAAGATGGTTATCATTATGTTGTAGATAAACCACATTTTAATCCCTATGCACAAAAAGGAATACTACATAAGTATAAAATTGTACTAGAACAAATGAATGTCATTCCAGCACAGTGTATCTGTTTTGCTTGGGTTGCACTGATATAATAAAATTAATACAATTAAATCAATTAATGGGAATTTGACTGGCGAGGAATTTTTTGAAATGTTAGGTATTATAAGGCCTGAATGCTGGCTGGGTTATATTATAAGGCCTGGGTTGCTGGCTGGAATGTGATACTGGAGTGGGGAAAAATTAAAAATCAGAGATAGTGAAAAGTGAAAGCTTCTTGCAGACTCTATAATAAAGACAGTAAAACTGGTGACAGTGAGCACTGCCCCTCCAGCCTATGTTTGCTCAGCCTCGGGAGCAGCCCAAGCTATCAAAAGAAGTGGCTCCTGACAACTCATGCTCCTCTCACTAGTGTGTGGAGGCAGGAGAGTGAAATTCTACTTTAGAAAGAGCCAGAGCAGAGAGGGACCACACCTAGAATATTTCATAACATCAGAGAGCCTAAAAGCTGTTTTTAAAGAGTTTTCACTTCCTTCCATGTACAAGCCTGACCTAAACATATTGTATATTTTTTAGGGAACTATAGCACTTGCGAGAGTTGATTCATCACCATATCCTTCAGGTTTCACACAGTTAGAGTGGCCCTGACATCAGCAGGGATATGTTGTCATGAACCTTGAGTATCATGGTGGTAATTACGTCCAGGAGTCTTTCTTGGGTCATAATATGACTGTATGTTTACACAAATTTGTCTCCAAATTCCTAAAACACAGGATTGTACACAGAACTCTTGCAGGTTACAGCACAGCAGCAGTAGCTGCGTGTGTAAGATCAATAAAAATCTGATCACAATGGTTTGGTTTTTATATCTGTCCTCGGTGAACTGGAATGAAATTATCAAACCACTTACTTTCAGGTAATTATCAAGTAATTATTTCAGTAACTGCTTACTTGTCATTCACTCTCCTAGTTTGGGCCCAGCCTTTATCCTTTCAGATTTTGTAGTGAATTTTGAAGTTGTTCAGCTCTATAGTTTCTTTAAATCCTCTGCTTCATCACAGAAAACTCTTACAGTAGAAGTTTCCCTATTTTTTCCATTTAGCCCCTCCTGACGTAATCCAAGATGTGAAGGAACTGGTAGGAATGAAAGAACATTCTCAACATTCACTTAATATTCCTGGTCCTTTTGCTGGGATTTGGTGGCACACATGACAGTCTTTTAGACTGAAGAAAATTTATTTTGGATAGGTCAGATTTTTAATAAATAACACTGATACTTAATTCTATCATACCTCATACAGAAGTGGTTGCTAAAAACTGCCTGTGAATGCTAAATTGAAGGTATGCCAGGTAATTGCTTCAGACCCTGGAAAGGTGTTCACACCCTTTGTCTGGACTTGAGGAACCAGTGGAAGTTTTCAACCCAACAAATGGTGAAAGAATGGCTCCTCCAGGGCAAATCGTTCAAAGTGGTAAAGCCGGATTTTGCTTTGAACCATCTATAAGGGAAGCAGAGGGAGACAAGGCTCACTAGGATCTGTGAATTTGCATCTGCAGGGTTAAGGAAACTCGAGTGAAGCTGCCCTTATCAACTATTTAAATTTGGGGCTGAATCTTTCCCTATCTGCTCCCATCGAGGTGAATTGAGATAGTGTCCCTTACACCCTGTGCCAAGGGGGTGTTTATTTGGGCAAAGCCAGTTCCCTGAGGAGGAATAGGTGTGTATTGCTGAGGCTCCTTTAAACAGAAAAAATCTCTGCTGCCACTTCTTGCTGACATCAGCATAAGATCTAGCTGGTTAGGGGTGAACACGTAGATACCTCAATTAGCAAGCCAAGCTCCCTTGGGGCTATAGGAGAGAAAAAAAATCCCACTCTCAATGCTATCTGTTCATGTCTGCTCCTTGATTTCATCATGTGCCTTGATCCCTCTTAATCTGCTCCCTCATTCCTTTTCTGCTATTTGTCATCTTCCTGGTTGTGTTTTTTCTCCTCCTCTTTCTGTATTCCTTCATTCTCCTTCCTGTTTTCTTTTCCTCCTTGTCTTTATGTCTGAGATTTGTCTTTCTACCTGGTCTTCGGTATTACTAATTTTGCCTGCTTCATCCTTCAAGTTCCTTTTCTGTCATGTCTCACTCTTCTCTTGCTTGATTTTCACTTTCACTGATGCTCCCCCTTTTAGAAGTTGTTTTAAAGTGTTAAAATCTGACAGGAGGTTGAGTTTCCTATTTTTGTGTCACGCAGGTGGCAGGCTTCCCACAGAATTAGTGCCAAAGGAAGAACAGCAGCCCAAAGGAGATTTCACAATTTACAGCAATATTTAAAGCATTCTGAATCTGATTAGGGAATATGGCTGAAAGTCACATAGCTTCTTGGTCCTACCTAGCATTTTTTAAAGGCTGTCAGAGAAAAAAATGAAATACTGGAACTAAAGCCTCTAAGCCAGTTACATGCTTAGTTCAGTGCTCCAACATTGTTTCAAGATAGCACCCAAACACCTACTGCAGTGGCTGGATTCACAAGTGCCATAAGCTGCCTTTGGATCAAAAGTGCTGTTCAATTTTCCTCACTGTAAATCTCTTTTATGAATTCCTTCAGATTTACTCTGAAATCAGAAGTTGACTTACAGGCATTATCTTTGACTAATGTGAACCTGTCTGCATTGTGGGATCAGTAAGAACAAAAGATATTGCAGACGTACTGATTTTTTCAGATGTAGTAGAAATAATGAATGAATAAGCCAACCTTCTGTCAGAAAAAAAACCACACAAAGATGGTTAATTCTTGGGAAAAATACCTTTTCTGTGTGTAATAAAAAACATATTTCACTGCTAATAATTATATATACATGCATACAAACACAGAGACATGGGTACTTAAACATTCAAAAGAATTGCAAATTTTTCTTGAAAGGTATTCCATATCAGCTCACTACATTTTCATTATTAAATATTCTGGGGTAAGAGATCTCCATGAGAAACCTCACGAGTCCCTTTTTCCCCAATTTCCATGTTATTCTAGGTAAGGAAGATAATGATGAATGTCATAGAAGCACAGCATGCAGGAGTGCTGGTAAGAGATCTCACATTTCTTTTTTGGCTTGGAATTATTTGCTTGGTCTCAGTTTGCCAAGGCTTATCCCCTTCATGACATAATCTATATCAGTATCTTCTGCCTCCAGCTCCAGTGTTATATTTCCATTTTTCTGTTGTTTTTTTTTTTCTCCTACTTTTAATTAAATTGAATACAAAATATAGAATCCAAAAAACAAAAAGGAAGGAAAAAAAAGAACAGGGATCAGATCCAGCCAATAGAACACGTCTGTGTGGATTCAAAATCAAGGCCAGGTGGGGAAGCCTCTTCCCTGAGGAGAAGACAATTTCCTTTCCACTGTGCTAAGGTTATTGCAATGCCAATATACCTAAATAACCATGCACTGCATCTTACCACCCTTTTGACCCTCTTCCTATCCTTTTGCCTCTCTTCCCATCATTTTGCTTGGACTTTTACTGTTGCCATGTGCAGGGTTGGACTGTGTAGACTCAATATTGCATAAAGGTGTTTTACAGAGCTTCTTTTTCAAAATAAACTTGAAATATTAATTTCAAAATGAGTATATTAATGAGAGAAAGAAAGAAAAATGAAGTTCTTTAATTAATGTGGAGTGTATCCTCAGGCTTTTCCTGTAGGTTTAGAGCACTGTTTATAGTAAGCCTACTGCACTGAGGGGTGATCTAGGGCTGGAAAAAGCAGAAATCTCCCAGAAGAACCTGTCAGTTGACATGGATCAGTGTTGATTCCTCCTGTTAGGTAACTGCTCAAGTAGGAGATTCTCCAAATTGTTCAGAATTCAAAAAAAAAAAAATCAAAATAAAAGACTATTGAACCTTGCGGTGCTGCTATTTTTAAGATGACTCAAACATTTAAAAATGCCATGGAAAAAATACTGCAATTATCAAGGTGATCATCAGAGATCACCATCACTGGAAGTTGAACACTGAGACGAGATGACTCCTTCCCAAAGCAGCTATTCCACAGGGTTTGACAGGGCTGTCAAGCCAGGAAATGACTGTGAGGCTGCATGGCTAATGCTGCAAAGGCACATCATTGATGCAAAAGCTCTGCTCCCAAGATAAACTGCTGCCCTCTGGCTATTATATATAAAAAAAAGGACACATAATTACACAAAAGGGAGTTTGAAAAATGACAAATTTTGTTACAAGTTGAATATGAGTCAACAGTGTGCCCTGGCAGCCAGGAGGGCCAACCATATTCTGAGATGCAGCATCACCGGCCAGGACAAAGGAGGAGATTGTCCCACTCTGCTCTGCATTGGGGAGGCCTCACCTTGAGTTCTGGGGGCAGTTTTGAGTGCCACAATGTAAAGAAAATATAAAGCCATCTGAGTGTGTCCAAAAGAGAGTAACAAAGATGGGGAAGGGCCTTGAGGGGAAACCATTTGAGGAGCGACTGTGGTCACTTGGTCTGTTCAGCCTGCAGAAAAGGAGACTGAGGGGAGAGCTCACTGCAGTCTGCAACTTCCTCATGAGGGGCAGAGAGGGGCAGGCACTGATCTCTTCACTCCCATGATCCGTGACAGGACCCAAGGGAATTGCCTGAAGCTGTGTCAGGGGAGGGTTAGCTTGGCTTTCAGGAAAAGGTTTCTCACCCAGAGTGTGGCTGAGTACTGGAACAGGTTCCCCAGGGAAGTGCTCACAGCACCAGCCTGACAGAGTGCAAGAAGTGTTTGGGCAACATTCTCAGACAAGCTGGTGTGATTCTTGGGGTGTCCTGTGCAGGGCCAGGAGTTGGACTCAATAATCCTGATGGGTCCCTTACAAACCCTCATATTCTATGATTAACTCTGCATCAGAATTATTATGTTCTGTAGCTGCTACATACACCTGACTAACCCTCAGAATGCTCTCTTACAGCCCTACAAAGAAATCTTCAAAGAAACCCTGAGATCAAGGCAGTGTAAGCAAAAGCTTTAAGTCAGCTTTGAGTGACAGTTTCTGATTTGTTTTCAAACATACCAACCAGATCTCTGTCTCAGTTTGTTCATTACCACTTGCAAAATAAATAAGGGCATTCATTGCCTTAATGTATCTCTTCCAGGAAAGTCTTTATACATAATCTATTAAATTATATATTTCAGAGAAGAACTGCTCTTTCCTGAAGACTGGATTTATGAAAAGACTATCTAGAATCTTCTATTTTTAATTAATTGCAAATTCTGTAGCATTCCAGACAACTCTAATGTCCAAATTTGTTCTCACCAAATCTATATAGCTACTACCATTTTCATATAAACCTTGATAAATATTACTAAGAATGAAGAGTTGAATGTCCTTTTTATCATATCAGTAGAATATATAGTAAAGGCATTTCCCTTATCCTTGAGGAAGTACTTAATAGATAAAGTAATTAATAATGTGAGATGCTAGCTCATATATTAACAACAGAATATTTGTTAGCTGCACATGTGAGAAGATTTTAAACAAGTTCAGGCATTTTAGATGTACTGGAATTGTTTGAAAGAAAAAAAATCCTATAATAATCTTTAGCCATGTCCCTCATTAACATGCAGTAGAACGCAGTAGATACTGTGCTTGGGTTAACCATCACACCTTTATGCAAACTATTCAAACTGTAGGTAACTCCAGGTAAGACTGTCCCTGGGTAACTAGAAGATAACTAACTGTACAGCAGACATAGGAAAGAAGCAGCTTTACAAGAAAGTGTGAGGAAAAATGGATTGACTTTGTCTTCATTTGGTAACTTCAGGAGGTCAAATACAAGAGAAGTCATGAAACTTCAAAGTCTAAAAACTCTGTGTATTCTAACGGCTGTTTGTTCTGTCTTCTTAGGCGTCTGCCTGGGACACTAGCCAGAATAGCACTGCAACAGCACCTGACAGATAAAATTAAAGTATGAATCATAATCTCTCTGGTCTGCCAAACTGAGCTTTATTCAAGTTGTAGCTTTAAGATGGATTACAGGTTGATGGCATGTCCTGAAGCTAACTATCCCTTAATTTCAAACGGTGTTGTGAGAAGGCTGTGTATTGGCACTGGGGTACAAACGTGGGTTTGTGTGATGAGAATTGAGTGAAGTGAGTTCAAATAGTAATGGTTTCTGTTGTGTAAATTTAAATGAAATACCAGCTGGATATCTGCCAGGATGAGATATCATTCTGACAGAGCAGAGCACTTAAGTATATTGAGTGAACTCTTTGGACTAGTCTAAAAGAATAAAGGGCACTGTAATACTCAAGGCAGAGAAAATGTGGAATGCTTCAAAAACAAGCATTCAAAATAGCATTGATAATAGATTATTTAAATAGAATTTGGAATGTGGAATTCTTGATGTTTGGGGCCTTTTTCTTAGGTATAAGGAAGAAGGACAGCGTACTAGACATGGAAGAAAGCCCATTATAAGGCAGAAGGGTATTATTTTCATTAATGCTAACATTATTGATAAGCAAATCTCCCAATACAAATCTACATAATCTATAACCTTTGATGCTATAGAGTTGGTTGGGTTCCACAGTAAGTGTCATCCTTACAATTTTTATTTTAGACACTGTAGCAATCAAAGGGTGATATAGCTTCAAAGAGTAATATGACATAGGCTGAAGTTCAATTTAGCATGCTGGTAATGGACAAAGCTCTGGGATTTTTCAGTTGGCTTGACTGGGACAAGGGATGGACATACAGAAGTCTTCAATCATCAGATGACCTTGATATGCATGACTGAATATAGGCTTAGTTAAAATAAACAGTTTGTAATTGCCAACAAACTGCCTGCTTTATTAAGACCAGTAAAAAAGACAAATGCAATCTAAGAGGTTTTTAGATTTGTATATTTTAACAATTTTTGTAATCCATTGATCAAAGAAAGGATAGTATAGAAACAAAATGGACTATTCTGTTTACAATTCAAAGCATTCTTACATTTGAGATATCAACTCAAAAAAATAAAATATCTAGCAGACTTCAGTGCAAGAATATGCATTTACTTGTAGTCTCATTGGTAGTGTTCATTAAGGACCTGACATTGAGTTCATTGGTTGCAGATACAACCAAATTTGGGAAAAAGTGGAGCCTGACTTTGATAAGAGATGGCTATCAGTGGCTGTAGCTGGTATCTTTGCCAGGATTACTTTCAGTTAAATGAGTGATACACATTCTTAATATTGATTCCAATTTAACATTGATTTTTGTCTGAGAATTTTGTATGAGAATATTTAACCAGAAAGCCTGTGAGGAAACCCAACAAGACACAATAAAGGTACCATAATACCTCACAAAACCTGAAGATATAAATGCAGAATCTTGGCTCAGCCGAAAACACTTGAAGTTTTGAGCCAGATTCATCAGTGGCCACTGGTTGCTTTGTGCTGCTGCAAAAGGAGATACAAGTTAGGCCAGGTCTACTGATCAGGTGCTTTGCACTACTGGGTGAACTAACACCAGTCAAAGAGACTGATCATCAATTGACCAGCAGGCAGGCACAAAGATGCTTACAAGAGTGGCATTGGGGACCAGGTAATCATGTGTGCTGTCAGGGAGAGCTATCAACAGATGAGGCCAGTGTTTCCAATTGCTTTTGCCCAGCTGAGCTGATCATGTGAATCAGTGAGTGAGGAAGCATGACACTTGACTGTTATCTCCAGGCATAGGTGTATAGATACATCTATATAGAGATGCATATATACACTAAGGTATAGATCTGCACCTGCTTATTGCTTATGGCAACTTCCACAGAGTTGTTAATACCATACTATCAATGTATGTCCTCCATAAGAAGCCTACGTGTGACATTTCAGAAGATTTAACACTAAGGAAACGCTCCTATGTTTTTCACATTATTGAACAAAATAATTAACAAAAATGTTCATCCTCTGTGTGCACCAGAAAGGATGTGGCAACCCAGACAGAGCTTCATGAAAACAGGCAGCCAGGTCTTAGGCTGCAGATGTTGTCTACATAAACTTTTAGTAAAGCCTTTGACACCATTTTCCACAGCATTCTCCCAGGGAAACTGGCTTCCCATGGTGTGGATAGGTGCTGGGTAAAAAACTGTCTGGATGGCCAGGCCCAGAGAGTGGTGGTGAATGGAGTTACATCCAGCTGGCAGCTGGGCACCAGTGGGGATCCCCAGGGCTCAGTACTGGGGCCAGTCCTGTTTAATATCTTTATTGACAATCTGGACGAGGGAAGATGACACCAAGCTGGGTGGGAGTGTTGATCTACTGGAGGGTAAGAAGCCCTGCCAAGGGATCAGGACAGGATGGATCAACAGGCCAAGGCCAGTTGGATAAGACTCAACAAGGCAAAGTGCTTGGTCCTGCACTTGGGCCACAACAACCTCATGCAGTGCTACAAGCTGAGGGAAGGGTGGGTGGAAAGCCACTCATAGGAAAAGGACCTGAGGGTGCTGGTTTACAGTAGCTGAACATGAGCCAGCTGTGCCCAGGTGGCCAAGAAGGCCAATGGCACCTGGCCTGTATCAGGAATAGTGTGGCCAGCAGGACCAGGGCAGTGATTGTGCCCCTGTACTCAGCACTGGTGAAGCCACACCTCGAGTGCTGTGTCCAGTTCTGGGCCCCTCGCTACAACAAGGACATTGAGGGGCTGGAGCGTGTCCATGGAGCTGGTGAAGAGTCTGGAACTCAACTCAAATGAGGAGCAGCTGAGGGAGCTGGGGGTGTTTATCCTGGAGAAAAGGAGGCTCAGGGGAAGCCTTATCACTCTCTAAAACTGCCTGAAAGGTGGCTGTGGTGATGTGGGGGGCTCAGCCTCTTCTCCCCTGTAACAAGCAACAGAACAAGAGGAAATGGCTTCAAGTTGCAAAAGGGAAGGTTTAAAATACATATTTGGAGAAATTTCTTCATAGAAATGGTTGTCAAGCATTGGAACAGCCTGTTCAGCAAAGTGGTAGAATAACCATCCTAAAAAATTTCAAAAAACCCATGTGGATACAGGTCTTGAGGACATGGGTTTGGTGGTAAATTTGTTGTGGTGCAAGGTGATGGTTGGACTTGATGATCTTGGAGGTCTTTTCCAACCTTAATGGTTGTATGATTCTAGCAGAAATGTGGGATAAAAGACTGGCAAATGACAAATTTCTGAAGTGACTGTTTTAGGTTTTTATGCTATTTTAAGTTAAAAATTAGTTAAAACATTTTATCAGTAAATTGTCAGAAAAAGTGCTGTACTTGAAGGGTAGGTGATGCAGCCTATGACACATCCTTGGTGATGCATTCTACAATCCACCCAAAAGGATCTTGAACTTTGATATGTACAAAGCAAAGAAGTTTTGAATCATTCTCTCAGATCTCTATATGAAGACACATACTAGAATCATACCAGTACTCTATGTTCCTTACAGTACATTCAAAGTCTGGAACTGGGAGAAAAAAAAATAATTCACCTGTGGTGATGATTTTACAGATTATATAAGCTTTCTCTGATGTTCAAAAGTTGTAAGAAAGGGTTGTCCTAGTAGGCATAGTTAGGATGATCTCTAACAGCATGCTGCCATTTCAGTATGAAGTCCTCAGTAAAGAGCTTGGAAGAATTATTTCTGGACAGTTGAATCACAGTATCTTAGATGTGCTGATGAATGGTGTTGCTATACAAAACCTTTGAGTTCAGAAGCAGCCTTAAAATGTCTGTTTCCAGTGTTATCAAAGATGGGAAGTATTGTAAAGCTAATGTTACCCATATAAAGATGAACAGCAGGAACATCAGTGATCACACGAGCATGTCACAGCTGTACTTGGACAGTGGGAAAGCCAGGGAATTAAAAGCAACAGACACAATAAGTTCCATAAGATGGTCTGGGTGAAACTTTACTTTTACTGTGTGTTATGTTTCATTTTTAATTAGCAAGGAAGATGGTTCAGAGAGCCCCAGAGCCTACAGCTCCAGGGACATTGGGCTTGGAAAAGGCATGCCAAGGAGAATACAGCATTGCAGCAATATTCCTTCTTCCTGAAGGCATCATTCTTACTTGGGCCACCCATGGAACCTGGAACCTTCATCCTAAACTCCAAGGTTTAACCTAAACAATTAGGTTTAGGGTTGGGGTTCAGACAACCAGCAAGCACACAGCTCCACAGACACTGGAGCTTGAAAAGGGATACCATGGTGAGCAGGACACTGCACCTACACTGCTCCTTCCACATTTTCTAATCTGGGCCACTCATAGTAACTTGGCCTCAACCCCAAGCTGCCGTTAGGGTCAAGGTAGGGTTAGGGTTCAGAGAACCATAAGAAAGCAGTCCCAGGGATTCCAGGTCTGAAAAAGGCAAGGCAAGAAGAACATGCACTGCCACCAACATTGCTCTCAACCAAAAGCCACAATTAGAGTAAGGATAGGGTTCAGAGAACCACTAAGCCTACCACAACAGGGACACTGAGGCTTGAAAAGGCATGTTAAGGAGAGCACAGGACAGCACAAATATTGACACTTCTTACATGTTTGTTAACTCAGTCATCCATGGTACATGGGGTCTCAGCCTATACCAAAAACCACTGTTAGGGTCAAGGGGTAGGGTCTGAGTTCAGAGAACCACAATGTTTACAGCTCTATGGACACTGGGGCTGTAAAAGGCATAGCAAGGGGAGCACAGCAATGCACCAACATTGTTCTCTCCACATCTTTATGTTGGCCACCCATGGTGCTGGGATCTCAGTTTCAACCCCAAGTCTCCCTTGGGTTTAGAGTTATGGGTTCATGTCCCCTCCAGGGACAGTGGGAGTGGAAAAGGCATATCAAGGAGGACCCAGCACTGTGCCAACATTGTTTACTTCACATGTTTGTAATCTCGGCCTCCTATAGTACTGGAGACCTCCATTTCAGACCTTCTGCACATTTAGGGATTACAGGAGTCTTCCATAATCCAAGATATTTTATGTACAAAGTATATCAGTTCGGTTTTTCACTTTCTTGGAAAAAGTACCAGCTTCTAAGTTCCTTTAGTAGATACTTTTTTTAAAAAATCAGAATATTATACAGAGAGTAGCAGCTGTACCTTTTTTCCTGTTGCACATGAAATATCTTATACAGACAGATGTGATTTCAGGGTCATTCTTTGTGTTTGAAATCAAATAGAAGTGGAAGACTCAGAGCAGCTGTAAAAGTAGTAATACACTAGGTTGTTTGAATTTTTGTAGCTGTCTTCAGAACATGTAAATTTCCAGAATCATGGCAACATTCTCCTTTACTCCAGCCTGGTTTGACACTCATCAAGAAGCTGATCACTGGACCTTAGTCTGCTATATTGCTTCAGTGAGCCAGCTGAGAATCCTTCTTTTGATAGTTGACAGGGTCAAATTTACTGCCTGAATTGATTCACAGACTGTATTTAAAGATAGCATTATGTGTTTACACTGAAATAAACAATGGACACAAGTTCACTCTTCTTTAAACTTGCTTTGAGGTTGTTCATATGTGTTCCCAACTCAGCCCTGGAGTTCTCTGGGTTCTTGTCTGCCTGCCACTGTAAATCTTCAGTGACTCTGCTTAAATCCAAGCACTCACTCTGGATTTTGAAGAGATTTAAATGGATGCAGACTTGTCAGTTTTATCTTCTTTGGGCTTCCTTTTCCACCTGAAATAAAGTAGGCAGATGGAAGCTCAAGTCTTCTGAGAATAACCAGAGGGAAGTTGTTTTTCGTGGGTGTGCAAAAACAAGCTAGAGGATAATTTGGAATTTGTTGCTGCTGAGTCTGGAGTAATTGTGCCACTTCTGAGAAGCCTGAGGAGGCTAGGGGAAAGCACATATTAACATGAGAACTTTGCTAGAAAAAAGAGCCATATCAAACTGGTCAGTTTCCACAAAAATTGCTGATGTGGAAGAAATAGACAAATTGTTATTTTTTTGATTATGTTAAACAATGTATGGATTAAGTTGCATCAAAAGCCCCCAAATTTAACAGCTTCTCTGTTTAGAAACCTGTGTTAATGGATATGAATACATACATTGAGTGACTTGTTTATTGACAGCCAAAGTATTCTGACATAATTATAGCACTCCAGTCTTCCTTAATGGATAGTGTTAAATTTGGAGTCTATCTATGTTAGAAATCACTCACTATATTAATAGATGCCAGCTGCGAGATAAGCCTCTGACAGCTTCTTAAAAATACTGTTCTTCATTCACACTGACTTCATGTGCAGCTAATCATTGCATTTGTTGCTGAAAGCTAAAAAGAAAATCACCACTTCACTTTACTATTGTAAATATTTAACTAATGAAGTATAAAATATTCTCTGGCTTGGTTTTCTTCTCTACCAAATGAAATAATATTTTTAAATAATCATTCTTTCCTGTTATATTTATCTGATGAAGAAAGTTATGATAGAGTGTCTTACCAGCTCTGCAGCTTCACAGGAAATTTCTCATAGAATATTTTTATGTGCAAAATCACCTGAAGAAAAATTTTAATGCAAGTACTTCTGAAGAGCAGACGGTAACTAATCATGCCGTTTCACAATCCCTTTTTGCAAGCTAATTGTAGGCTGCTGCCCAAGGGAGCGTTCCCTTTCCCTGCCCAGTGGTCTGTTCCTGTCTCCCTCATGCATTGGCTGCCTTAGGGACAGGGCAGGGCATGGGGAGCTGGATCACCTTGCCAGGCTGACTGTAACCCCTCTGTTGGGTTTGCTGCAGAGTTCACTTTCTCTGCTCTGATCTGTGAGCTAGTCCAGCTCAACCCACAGCTGTTTGATTGGAAACAGCAGGAGCTTGCAGCCAGAGGCAGGGAGGAGAGCTGGCCTGCTCTTTCTAGGCTGCGGCGACTCAGGCTTCATTGCACACAAGTCAGCAACATAAATATAGGTAACCTCAGCAAAAGGATAGCATTGGAGGTTGCACTGAAAATCAGTCAAAAAACCCAAATTGTTCTAACAACAAAAAGGATGAATCTGACCTATGATCAAAAGACAGAAAAGTCTCCAAACAGGCAGCTTACTGGGAAGTGAAAAGCTCTTTGTAGTTTATCACTTATTTAATAGCAGAGACATAAGTGGTACTTCACAGAGGCATGACTCGATTCCTGGCACTCACAGCCTAAGCTCTCAGCCTATACATTGCAAGACAGAGGCACAGAGACCAGCTTACATCACAGGGTTCCTAAAGGATCAGATGCTGTATTAAATAATGAAACATGATAATGGGAGAACTGACCCAGACAGGGAGTAGACGCATCCACATTAACTTACGAGAATAAAACTGTACTATCTCACAGCTTGCTAATGCTAAAAGTTAAGGCCCTGCTTTTGCAGGGTTTTTTTTTTTCTGGCTGGGTGGCCCCACCTTTTCCCATTCTTTAGCCTCTGTCACTGTCTGATCCATGGGTGAGCCAGGTCAGCTCATGAGGTAGTTTTCTACCAGCTCAGCCAGCAGATCTCAAAAATTTTGGGACCATGTGAGCAGTTAGAAGAACCAGAGAGACTGGCAGAGCGGAAACCATCCCTCTGTGAATAACTAGGCATCCTATTGTCTCAGCCATAAACCCTCACCAAAGTTCCCCAAAGCACTAATTATTTGCATTCAATTGATAGCATTAGTGACAGCTATAACCAGCTACAGTCGGTTATTTTTTACTTTAAAAAAAATAAATCACAGGATAATTCAAGTTAAAAGTATCTCAAGAGGTCTCTGGTCCAATCTGGTCTGATCAAAGCAAAGAATTCAGACTGGTTTGCTGAGATTTTTGTTCTTTTTTGCCCTCAAAAATAATTCTCTTTATTTGAGAAGACGCACAATTTATATAGAGTTGTATTTTCCAGGGAAAGGCCTTTCCTCTATCACAAGAGCATCTAATATAGCTTTAGAGAGAGAACAAAATGTCCACTGTCTGTTTGGGCTGCTCAGGTGTCGGCAGAAGAGCACTCTGGAAATGCCTCTTTGCAAACAGTGCACTGGCACACTTTTATCCTCCTCTGTCAGGAGGAATCAGTTCATGGGTAGCATTTCTCAGGGTCTGATGAGAGAGTTTATGAACCCCCTGGGAAGCTGTACTTTCCTCTAATTTCAACCTGAATGAAGCAGGTGAAGGAAGCCTCCTGCTCACCCTGTCTAACCTGGAATGATTTCGTTCCAACCTTGGAGGTGGACAGCAGGCTCAGCCAGTGGGTACCAGGGAGCAGGAACATTTCCTGGGGAAGGGGTGGGTGACTATGAACTGCAGGGAGAATAACTCTTCACCCCAGCACAGCTGGATTTGGAAAAGTACACCTCTCCATAACATGGGACACACATACATGTTTGTATCTTCTTTAAAATGTTTGTTGTTGTTGGCTGTTTTTTGTTTGTTTGTTTGTTTTTAAGAAGCAAGAAACCTACTTAGAAAGTCTGTTACGTGGGAAGCAAAGTCAGCCACCCAAAAATCATGAGATGCCAGGTGACTACACAACCTTGACTCAATCCCCTGTGCAAAGTGCATTATGCAGTATCAGCACGTACTGTTCCTCCATGGGACCTCCATCTGCTTCAGTGCAGAATACAGATGAAAAAAGACTAACAGGGGGATCTTAAACTTGCTACTTTCTAACATTCAAAAGCTTCACCTTGGCCCTTATCTCCTTATTAATATTCCTGTAATGCAGAGGGTAACATGCTGTACATGCATGATGTGTGGACACACATGTATATTTTGGAGGAAGTTCTTACCTGAAAGCAAAGTAAAAATGTCTTGAAAAGACAGAAAAAATATAATTAATGATGAAATTTGACCTTATCTCTTTCTATAAATCATGTTAGCTCTAGACTTACAAGGTCATGTTAAACAATTTATATAGAAAATAGTAAATCAGTTTATCATAGCAAATATAAAACAAATATAACCAAGCTTAGATGTGACTGTGTGAACAGTCACATGGGGAGAAAATCTAGGCAGCTGCCTTCAAATAACCATTATTGTCCCAAAGGTGAACAGGTAAGAGAATGGCCTAAGGCCACTAAGAGCCAGACCCTCTGCACTTCAGAAGATGCAACACTGAGAAAGCTGAGATGATGCAAAAAGCTGAGAGGAGAGCTCACATACAGAGGCATATTTTGGTACTAATTCTGCCCTTTTTCCAACTCTCTAAACTCCTTCAGGGTTGAGGGTTTTTTTTGTTGTTTTTAGGGGTTTTTTTATTGGCTTTTGTTTGTTTGTTTGTTTGTTGTTGTTGTTTTCTTTGTTTGCTTTTTAAATTTTCTTTTTATTTTTTCCCTTCTTCCAGAGTCTGAAGTAAATTCGAGAAGGCACCATATGCATAATATCAGCTGCATTAAAATTTTTAATTGTTTAGGTCTCAGAGCTATTTACAGATAAAATTTCTTATCCTACTGTAATTCTTCTGAAGGGCCAAGAAATTACTAAAATGGACTTAAAGGTGGGAAATCTCTGCCACATACTGAGAAGATTAGACTCTTGTCTAGTCTTCTGTCTCTTTACTGTTTTGTTTTGCCTTTGTGAATGAGATACATGGACTTGATATATTGGCTTTTATTTCATCCCCTAATTTCTATTAAGAAGATGAGGGAATTATAACTACTTGGTAGCAACAGACATTGGACAAAGAAGTACAATGGGAAGGTGAACAGGAGGTTTTCCATTGATTTCATGTGATCAAGATTTACACTACTGTTTTAAAAAAATACATAATTAATTTCTAAATGTCCCTACAATTAAAGGGCCAAAAGGTGCCTGGATTTAATCAGAAAAACACACACAAAAGAGAAACACTGTAAAATATGAAAGACCTTATGACATAAATGTCTTTAAAAACACTATTTTAATTCAGATCAGGTGTTTGTCAATTAAGAGCATTAACTAGGGACACAGTCATCCTAACTGGCATATGCATTCATCCATAGACATAGCCTGGAGGGGTGGTGATCAATTATTCAGCATGGCATTTTATGCTGCCTCCACCTTTCATAGCACATCATCCACCAGATTGTGATCAGTAGCAAACATCTGAACAGAAGCAAATGAGAAAACACTATTTTTTAGTTGAACCTGAAGGAGATTTTAATTTCTTCAGTAAAAACTCTCATCAGTCACTAGATAATGGAAGATGCATGAGCCTGGTTCCTTCTGTTCTTCAAAAAGAGCTGAGCTGGAGGTTTCCTATTCTCCAAATATCCCATATGATTTAGCATTCAAACCTTTCAAAATTCTGCCTCTTCCATCACATTTATTGTCACCTCCTCCTCCCCCAAATCTTCAGTGCTGGTCCAGCAGCATATAGATAGAGAGCAGCATATAGAGAGCAGAGAGAACAACTCTCCCTGTGTGCTTTTCCAGTTCTGAAGCTGCCTAAGAGTGCAGTCAAAAATGCTGCTCCAGCTAAAGCTGATGGAAGCAATGAGGTCACCCCCACACACCCACCAGTTTCTTCCCCATCCTCCCCATCTGTCTCCAGCTCAGATCTCTTGGGCAACCCCAAAGCTAACTACCCCACTAGTTTAAAAAAACCTGTTTATTTTCTGTTGGATCAGGGAAGCTGATTCACCCTGAAGTTACATAATCCCTTGATGTGAGGCAAGGAAAAGAACAGGGACACACATGGGAGTAGGGACACGAAGACAGAAAGGCTGCCATCTCTGTTGGCAGCCCACATTTGTACAAAATTAAGAGCAGCATGAACCACTCCTGGAGAAGGATGTGTTGACCACAACTTCTCTACTGAAAGAAAATATATTTTTATAACGTCACTTCCTATTCTTTTTGAGTTCTTTAGTTTGCGTTTCATTTCTCAGCTGGAGACACAGTCTATGCGCTTGAGAAATGAAATATATGTGAGAATTCCTTCAAATTAAACATGAATTTGTTTGGGTGGGATTTTTTTTTCTTAATCTGTCACAAACACATTCCTGAATGAAACTATGGAGGATTCTCTCTGCACTTACTCTCGCTGAGTTATTTATACTTCATGCCCTTGCCTTTTAGCACAAGGTAGGCTGTACAGTATTTTTTTTTTTGTAGCAAATAGCTTTTTTCCCCCTTATGACAGGAAAAACATACCAGAGATCATTATAAAAGAATCAAGATCATTAATCTTACTCCTCTCCTGAGGGACCTGCCTTGTGTTTCTGTTGCTCCAGGGCATTCATCACTCAGAAGTGCATATTCAGCACTTCCCCTTCTTATTTCTTGTTGTCTTGGGTAATATCAGTAAGGTGTAGGACACCTGGGTGAAATTGCAGTATGTTTTAATCTTTCTCACTCTCTCCGAGGAGGTTAGGGATAAAAGCAACATTGCTTGGGAGGCAGCATATTAGCTGGTCTTTTTGTGGGTAATGGTTGTTATCTGCATTGTTAGGTGCATTTGCCTATCATCTGGAAAAGGCCTGGCAGATTTAAAACTGAGTTCAACATTTGGGAAAGAAAATGTGTTCTACCGTGAAATTAAAACGAACTCTCTAAGGAGCTCAGTAGCTCTGTAAGAAGTAAACTGTGCAGTTCTTGCTTTTGAGTTAATAATCATGCCTAGACCTAAATAAGTAAATCTATTAGGTAACTAAACTATGTTCTGGGTCAAATTAAACACATAACTAAAAGAATTAATTCTGAAGAAAACATCTTGGCCACAAAGGTGCCTCAGGATCTGGAGCTTCTACTCCAAAACAGTTACCTAATTTCTGGTACCGCTTAAGTCAAATGTAAGTCATCATTGAAAACTGGAAAAAATGGGCAGCCAGGCTGGTCTCATGAGACCCGTCAACAAGCACTTCACCCCTTTTGGGAACACTTCACCTTCTGGGGGGACTTACAGCCCACGAGTGTGGTGTGGGATGTAGCTGTGACATTCTGCGAGGAGCAAGGCATTGGAGAGCCGGGCCCTGCGCTTTGCCCGCGGCCCCGCAGGCCCCAGCACCATGGCGCCTGCCCGCGGCACCCCAAAGCCCTGCCCCTCCGCTCTTTGGTTTCCTCCCTGTATCTCCAACCATAAGCTGTAGAGCACTGCTGTGAAAGAGGGCTATTAAAGAGATAAAAGCTGGCGGTGAACAGCCGGCTTCTAAGCAGGAAACTGTGTGTCATCGAGCTTCTTGCTTGTGTCAGGGAAGAGAGGAGGCAAGGAGAGGTGATAATGACAGGAGCAGGCAGGGAGCTGGAGACAGCACCGAAGGGGGTGGAGGTGCCTCAGATTGAGGCAAAATGAGAAAAGGGATACAGTACAGTTAAATGATCACTGTGGAAATAAATAAAGGACAAGCAAAAGAAGAATTTACTAGAAGCGAAACAAAGCAGAAACGCTGGTACTTTCAGAGCAATAAAAATGAGGAAATGAGAAAAAGCATGAACACCTTCTCATCCAAATTTCTAAAACAGTCACAAGTTAGCACACTTAGGGAGAAGCTATAACAGGGATGCTCCACTCTTGTCTGTCTCTAATCTAGCCAGCAGTGTGCCCACGTTCCCATGCAACGTGACTATAATTATAAGCTGTGATCAATCAAAGCAGGACCTGAAATTTTCATCTTCTCTGCAAACACACGTGGAAGGCTGCAAAGCAGTTAAAGCATTGACTCTTCTCATCTTAGCACATTGGTATTTAGCACCATGATTCTGTACATAATGAGAATGTCTGGGTTGCCAGTGAGTAGGGCTCGATAGTATCACACAATTAGATAAGAAATGTAATGAACATGTCCAACACTTCAACCAAGTTTACTGTCTCTTGGTATCTAATGGATATTGCTTGCAGTTGCCTCCTCTTTAAATGATGATCCCACACAAAGCTCTCTTTCCAACTAAAGAAAAGTTTTAAAATGTAAGAACATACTTATAGAGCCCTTTTCTCCAGTTTTGTCACTTATTTGTGCTCAAGAGTCTGTTTCTCATTTCTTTTATTTCCCCTGCATGCTGATAGACTGCATGTTGACGGACTGAAGGGGCTGAACACAAACAAGCCCTGAAAGTATGGATTTCAGCTTTGGCACTTACTACATTGGCAACAGATGTCTCCCCCAACCACTTCACCAGAGCACCAGTGGCCTGCTGTAAAGGAATATAAACCCAGGCAAAGATAGGGTTGTCCTCAATCTAAAAACACTGAAGTGTTTTATAAATGTGGTATTTATAGTGATGGCAGGTTATTGATACTTAAGAGGAGCACCACAGCTAGAGGCATAATGGAACTCCTTGGGGGTTGTGGGAAATACAGTGTATGGCCTCAGGCTTCAAGAGAGCCTCAAAAGACAGAGGACAGTTATGGCAGTTTGAAGATCTTATAACTTGCCTCCAAGGAAAAGAGAGTCTTGTTTTGCTAGACAGGAGCTTCGAAGATTAAAAAAACTCCACAAATAAAACACTCCCCCCACACAACCAGGCCCCCTCCACAAACCAAAGCAACTCACCCCACCCAGCTTTAAAGGCTCACTTCCTGAAATGTTAAAGTGTTCATGACCCAAACATCAGTTCTGTCATTCTCTAAGAGATACAGAATCTCCTGAACACTTAGATCACACAGGAAAAATGGTCAGGTGTGTAAAACCAGATTTAGGGGTTTCAGTCTCATTTTTATCTGGAAAACCTTTATTAAAATATTCTGGCTAGCTATCAATCATCTTGCTATTGTCCCCATAGGACAAAGACACATAAGCCTTGAGCACAGATCAGTTCAGCTGGTGCAGCCTATGCCAGCATGGAAGAAGCACGGGCTGAGCAGAAGGTACTTGCAGAGGTCATTGGAGGTAACGGATTAGCTCAGGAACAATCAGGAAAGGAAGAGCTATTCTTATGCCCATTCAATATTCAGCAGTATCAGATGAAAAGCCAAGACAGCTGGTGTCCTATGATGCTCATTATTCACAAGTTTTCACGAGTATATTTTCCATTCCACCATCCAAGGTTTTAAGGAGACTATAAAACAGTACCTCATTCATGACAGATCTCTGCAGAACCCCCTTCAGTACATCTCATCACTTTGTCTGTGAAGTGCTGAAAGCAGTTTTCCCCCAAAATTTTCACTTGGGTTGCAGTGGTAGTGTTTCTATTGTTACTATGTCGCAATAGCACAAATCTTAATGAAGTCAAGATAAATGACATCTACCACTCTATTTTACATGTAAGTGTTACAACGCTGTACAGAAAGGCATTGATTAGAGTCTATATTAATTGATTAGAGTCTATATTAATTTTGGCTTACAGCTCACATCTTTGCTGGATAATTTTGTTCCTGGATGTTTTTAAACCACGGGTCTGAAATTCCTCAGCTCCCACTTTTTAAAACCAGAATCTGAATGTATACTTGTAAATGCAAATTCTCATAGACAGCTCCTAAAATTGCCTAGGTTCTCTATCTACTCTGCAAGGCCCAACCTCTTTAACAACATCTCACTGTGTGAAGCATTCCCTACCCCTTTCTCTCCCAGCTGTAGCTTTCACTCTGATGAGTCGTTACCAGCATTGCAGCTGGCTTTGATAGTGAGGGCCCATTCTGCCAAGGATGAAACACCTCAGCCTTGCCAGCTGCTGCACTGAAGACTCCTTCCTCCCTGGTGAAGGGTGGATCAACTTGCTCCCTGGTTTTACCTTATGAGCATACTCCTTGTTTTTAGATCTTTGTGTAACACACATCATTGTTTTTTGTTTGATTGGCTGATCTTTTGATTTTGCCTCTGTATTCTTGTGCTAATTACACTTAGCAAACTGGTCAAGGTTTTGCCCCTCTTTTTTTAAAGATTGAAGATTTCATCCATCATTGAAGATTTCATAAGTTGGGCTCTTAGCTCACTCCTAATTTTATTCCACTTTGAAGTAGTTTGCAATGGTGCCTGTATCACTGGTTTTTTAAAGAACTGCCTGCCATGAGCTCCAACTTCTCATTTCTCACTGCTTCAGTTCTCTTGTGACTCTATTTGAAAAGTAATGGTATCAATAATAATTTTACTAAGTGAAACATGAGCTACTGTCTCTGGATGAGACAAGTAGGCTGGGAAACCAATACAAGTGAATGACCAGTTATCTGGCATTTCTCCTCAGCAAGGTGGCTTCTTTCCTTTCTTTTGCTTCTTTGCTTTCCTGTTTCTTAACAAACTACTCATACCATGTAAATGATAATAGTCTGCAAAGGCTCCTCCTAGTCTCTCAGTTCCCTCCTGTCACTGAAATTTAAGTTGAAATGTGTTTCCCTAAACCACTATTCAGTGGTAATAGTGCTAGTAAGAAATATGAACATTTGGGAAACGGCCTTACTATAGATCTATAAGAATATAAATCAAAATATGGAATAACCATCTGCTGGTTAGCTTGTTTTTACTAAAAGGGACATTGAGCTTATTTTTGTTTCTATGTGAATTGCAGTACAATAAATGAAATGCATAAGCTTAAGACAGTATCTTTGAAGTCATGTACAAATATTACAGAGATTCTTCACCATACTGCTTTCTATTTTGGAAATGAAGATTTGACTCTAAAGTATTTTCTGACAAACATCAGCAGATTCCCACAATGAACTCTGAAACCCTTAAAAAGGAGGAGGGAAAAAAGGGAGAAAAAACCAATGGAACTTCTAATAAGCCTTTTAAGATAGCAACATAAAAACACTGCCCATCATAATACTGTGTCACAAAATACATATTTTAAAACCAGTTATGAATGAATAATGCACTTATCACTTAGACTAGAGGCATGTATGAAACTCATACTTGAGTATTCTCCAAAGGAATATGTCTAGACATTTGAAATGTAGTTTCTTGGCTTCTCTCATCAGCTGAAGCCCAAGTATGATATAGCTGTCAACAAACATGGCAGCAAACATTAACCTGTGTGATTCATTGCTGGTTTTGCTACAATTCATTTAATAATGACCATGGATATTTCAATAATCTCAGTGAATTCAATTTAATTCATTCATATTATGTGAAGGAACTATACCAAATACATTGCAGGAAGAGAGAAACAGAGATTTTCAGCAAAGTTCCCAGTCAGTCACATCAGATTTTAGAATTGAATAATTGTGCCTTATTAATTATTAATACAAGCAATTTTAGAACAAAACATAAGATTAACTTTCTTTATTAGTTGTTCACTTCAGCTTGCTAGGGTTCTTTCCATTTTTAAACATTTTATATTTTCCTGATTAATTAAAAAATAGATGCGCTAAGTAAGACAGAAGGTAACAGAACCACTCATTACTAGCAGCTTACTGAAGCAAAAACATGAACAAGTCTCCTTCAGTTGAAAACCTAGGCCTTTATTTAAACACTAAATTTAGTTGATAGCAATAAAAGTGGTAAAGTAATTGGACAGAATAACTAAATGAAGGATATAGCTGGAAAGCAGTGTTGTTTTTTAAAAAAGCACCTTGCAGGTAAAGTATAGTTACAATGAGACATCCTGAAGCTGGTCTACAGACTGGATATCCCTAATAAAAAACCACAGAACAGAAATCTATACATCTGAGAGTCAAAAATCCAGGGAGGAAATGTTTATTATTGGCTGAAGAACCAATATCATGTTATGAAGAAGGAAAAAAACCCTCAACATAAACCATATCAATGGTGAAGATAGACAGGAGGACTTTGTCATCCCAACAACTGGAAAAAATCAGAGAAAGCTCTGAATAGTACAATCCCATGGGGGAAGGAGGGACAAGGCATCAATGAAGTGAGTTTAAGAGACACCAGCTTTCAGATACATCATTAAACCTTTTAAGTTAGTTATTGGCTAAAGCACTCTTGAACAACAACTGGTGACACAAAGGAAAGACTGAGGAGTCATTTGTGACCTTATTTTTCAAAAAAATGCTGAGTTGCATGCATGTTTACCATATTGCTGTGAAGTCTAGCACCTGAGAAAAAATCAGATAACTGAGTTCAGAGTTGAATGTGAAAAAACAAACCTTCACAATATGCAAAAATCACTAATTTCCTATAAAAGCCTTCTTTAATTAGAAGGGAATTAATACTACATTATTTTGTAGCATGTTTGTTGGTGTCTGTGGTTTTTTTTATCAACCTATTTTGCTCCCTTTTGTCCCTTATTCTGATGCTGAACTCTACTATACCAAAATTCTCAGACTCACCTGCTATTTTTCTTATTTGTTTTCTTCTCACATTTGAAGCTCTCCTTCCTTTCCTACCCAGAATAGATTCTCTTAATTTCCACAAATCCATTGTGCTGTCTACATTCAAGTCTCCCATGTCAGAATCTACCTATGTAGAACGTTTACAAAAAATAGTTGTTCTAATAGACAGGTATCATTGTGCCCCAGAAAAAGTCAGTTAAAGCATGAAGATAACATGAAGATGTGATGTAGTGAACCTCATTTACATGAATATAATCCATGTCATACTTCTATGTGACTGAAATGAAGTCTGTGCAGTTAGATATATTACACGTACGTACTCCTGACAACCACATAAATGTAATCCACATAAACTCTGATTTAAAGTACAGTGAAGAAGAGGACATGTAGAAGGAAACCTGAAAATGTTTAGCATAACTGATATACACTTATTCTGGATGCATATTTGGCTTACTCATCCTTTGCCCTGCCTTCCTTCTTCCCTTCTCCACTGGCTCCCAGCCCCTGGAAGCAGTGAAATTATTGTTGGCAGAAGAACCAATATCATGTTATGAAGAAGGAAAAAAACCCTCAACATAAATCATATCAATGGTGAAGATAGACAGGAGGACTTTGCCATCCCAACAGCTGGAAAAAATCAGAGAAAGCTCTGAATAGTACAATCCCATGGGGGAAGGAGGGACAAGGCACCAGTTAAGTGAGTTTAAGAGACACCAGCTTTCAGATACATCGTTAGACATGCATCCAGACAATGCTGTTATAATAATTACTCCTTGCCCCTTTATTAAAGGTGCAAAGTAATCTGTGTGCAGTACTCATACCACATTCAGATCAAGAGAACTGAGTACCTTTCTGTCATCCAGTTTGCCATTTCAAAGGTGTGCAATACAGTACAAAATCCACCACCCTAGCACAAATAACACAAGAGTGAAAAAAGCTGGAAGTTTTTCAAGGGCTACTTTGTCCTGAACTCAAGTACTTAATCATGGGCTTGACCTAAATTTTACAGTGAATGAAGAGAATTCTGGACATTCTCCAGCAGCTTCAGCTAAATTAGATACGAACATGAATAAGGCCCTGGGGCTCTGCATTCTCTGGGATGCCACAGGCATGGGACTTGCAGAGAATCCACCCTTGCTACAGAACTGTGTTCCAGATTTTAATTAACCAAGTTTCCTCAGCTAAGCTTTTCCTGTGAAAGCCTCCCACAGTAAAAAAACTCTTTAAAAGTGTTATGCTGCAGCAGATGAAAATAAACCTAGCTGACAAATTTTCAAAAACTTTCTTGGAAAGAGCATCATTTCAAGGACTACAATCATTCATTCCAGATACATGGTTCATGAACTCAAAAGCAGCTCCAAGTACCGCATGTTCTCATCTTTCCTAACTACCATATGTTGCTCAGTCATTTCATTTTATATGCACCCTCATGGCTCCAGGCTTCGTGGGCAGATGGCTCTTTGCCACCTAATCAAATTCACACATGAAATACATCTCAAGTGAGGTGTTTTGTAGAACTGTATCCTCCTTTCTCTTCCTTTCTTGAGCATTTGAACATCAGTACAAACTTGTACTACCGAAAGGTTCATAATTTTCAGATATAAAGCACTCATTTTTCAATTAAGCAAACATGGTACAAGCAGTTCTATTCCACTCTAAAAATACAATTCAGTGCCTTTGACCTTCACAGCATACCCACAGAGTCCTTAATACGCCTTTTGGTTCTATTTTGGGTCTCTCCTTCTTCCACAGCTACATCTGTTCTTTGAGCGGAACACATCTACATCCTCTGCCTCCACATAAGCAGTTAAAATAATGCATCTTTACTCCTGCAACCAAGTGACAGTTTTTGTGCACTGCACTGAGCTTGATGCAGTATCTAAACTTGGATGCCTTCTAATTCTCTTTAACTGGATATTGATAAAACTGAATTTTCGTGATCAGCTCATCTTGATGTAGGCTCATAGCCATTGCCTTTCATGAACTTAAAACCTCTGAGTTGCTTTTGATTCTCTGGAGCATCCTATTCATCAGACAGGAAACTTCTCATATTAGTAACTGTGGTATTTTGTCAAGCCACTGTGACCCACATTCTACAACTTGGGTTGGTTATACGTTTCACACGCTTTTATCACGTTCTACTGCCACAATTTCTGCAGCTCTTTACTTGCTGCATTACCTGTCACACCCATTAAATGCACGCATAAGCACACATCTTGTCTGTCTGAATGCACAGCAGGGTCAGGGTTAGCCTGAAAGTGATGGAATGTTGTTTCTCAGACCTGTACAATTCTTCAACTTAAAAAACATTGCTTTCTTTACATGGACAATCTCCTCAGCTTATTCCTTCTAGGATATGTTTTACAGATAACAGCATAGATACAAGAAATAAGGTCATCTACATTTAAAGTGATTAAATCCTCCACTTTACACCTTTTTTTGTAAAGAAGGAGCAGTGTAGTAATTTTAAAAAAAATTGTCTTCAACAGCTACAAGAAAAACCCTGTTAAGATCTGTAAGATAAACAAAGCTGCTGAAGATGAGCATTTTAAGGACACCTAAAAATGGTTTTGTAATCTATACTAAAAAGAAGCAATCAGCTATCTAATACCAGTTATATTAAGATAGTACATTTGGAAGAACATTTGAAATATTTTTATTGAGGAGCAATAGCAGAAGAGTGATGGAATATATCATCATATTGACACTTCAGATGCAAAATAGAAGCACTCATAGTAGCACTTATTAAATTGCTTAGAAAAGCTAGATATAAACCGTGGTATTTTAAAATGGCATTTATTATTTTTTGTCCCAGAAGACTACAGCTAAACAGCCTGCACTGCTCAACTTCCCATGCTACATTCAGTCATCTCTGCAGATTAAAGGGCTATCCCAGAAAACACAGTGACCCAGAAGCCAGAGTGTTTACAATTTCTTCCAGAGATCACCTATTTAGCTACATATAGTTCTTTATATTTACAGTCCTTTCTATTGCTCTGCTGAGAGTAGTAACCTGAATGTGCCAAAAACATAGTGGGAGCTTGCTAAACATGGACTAAAATTACTCCTGTGCCTCATAGCTGCAGTGGTTTTAACAAGTGCTGCATAGGCACAGTATGAGTAATACCAATTATAATCAATTAAGCTAATCATCCTTATCCCACTTCCACATCCCTTCTTCCCCAAGGACAGATGAAAGGCATCTCCTAGTGATTCTGCAGACACTACTGTGTTAGCCATTTCAATAGATGAGAGGTCCTATGACCCAGAACATATCTGGACACTTTTCAAGCTGTTTTGAAAACACAGAAGACAAAATCTAATAAGCAGATATTTGCAGAAAGACATGAGTTTATGACACTATTAAAAAAAAAAAGTCTCCCACTTAGTGTAGTTTTCTCTACAATCAGAGCCATATTATTTATACTCTAAAACCAGAATTCAGCTTGCAAGCCTAAGGTAGGGCCTCAAAGTATTAAAAATAACCCCAAACCAACATACAACTTGAACATGAACCTCTCAGAAGAAAATTCTGTGGTTTTTCTAACAATAACAGGAAGGTGTTCTACAAGGCATTTTCTATTCTTCTCTCTTTCCATAACAAGGCTACACAGTCTCACCTGTCTGGCCCAGAGCCACCAACACTGTTTCCTGTTTCCAGAACTGGTGCTTTATGATACCAAAGTGACAAAAGCACCACTGCATTGTTTGAGCTTTGCACACTAATTGCACCCTCTTGGCCTGATCTAAATTAGGAGCCTCATTAACACTCTCCCTTGCTCCTCAGCACTGATGGGATTCAGGTGAAATCTGAAGCCATGCTGATTACAGTAGGTGAGGGTAGGCATAAACAGGAGCAAATCCCTCCACACTGAAAGTCATAAAGAGACTTTATTGACAAATTTTGGCCTTATTTTTTTTTTCACAATGAGGCAGGTGAAAAAAAAATTGGGGGGTGCTGTAGAAAACAACTTTATATTCAAGGAAGCAGAACAGGTACCTATGCTATCTAATGTAATGGTTATCTAATGCTAGTGTTCTGTATTTCTCACCTAGAAATACTTTGTTATCTTTCCAACAAAGAACTGAAACTTAAAATTATTCAGGAAGCCAAGTGTGAAAATCCTATTCCTGAAAGTCCCTTTAGACTGTGTTTTAGGCATTAGGTGCATTCTTCTAAGACAAAAACTACACACAGTGCTGATCAACACAAGTTCAGAATTAAGAAAACTGTTAAAGGAAGATGATTTAAGGTAAAAAATTCTAAATGCCAATTCTGCACAGAAGCAGGTTTATTTTTATGTTACTTTTCCAATGTCACCTACCTCAAGTGACTTTATGCTTGGAACAAAAGAGCATGGAGGAACAGCACTGGATCAGTTGTAATAGTCTGGACTGAGCTACTGTTTCATGCTGACAAAAGCAAATCCTGTGGGGAAATCAGTGAGGCAAAAGCAGCAGACTAGAAAGATACATCAGTGTGCTTCAGCTACTGGAACTCTGGAAAAAAAATACTGTGTTAGGTCAGAGCAACTGTCAGTTTTGTTTTTTATTTGAGGATATTTCTGAACAGAGACTTTAACATTTTAGAATATTGTGTTCCACATGTAAGTCTAATCCTTTTGACCCCATGACCCTGAAAAAAGTCTCATGGCAGTGAGTTTCACTACTACATTACATGGTGTAATGCAACAAAAATTAGAAGCTTGCTGTTTAATCACTTCATTGAAATCTTAATTCTTAGAAGCTATCAAATACTTCCAAACCAAAGTCATGAACAAAGTCAAACTGGTCCTCTGTCACATTCTAGTTTTCTCTTTTTTTAAAACCAGCATTAAATATGGTATTTGAGAAGAAGACAAACTCTGATTTTACATAGCATGATAATCTTTTTGTTTTGCTCTTTTTTTT